>CM034000.1:29594841-29753440 GCA_019603395.1 Cyrtorhinus lividipennis
GTATCAGAACCAAATGAGAGATTTTTGATGCACAATAGTCTGCATAATATTGATGCAATTAAAGGGCTGCAAACACAGTGAAAAGATTGTGTGTGAACATCTATCAGTCTAGTTGGGATCACTAAAAAGACTTCAGAATTGTATTACTGTTCCACCTGCTCGCCAATCCCTAGTCTGATTAGTATTCTCTATTGTAGTTTCACAGTTTGGTTCCCGTAATGACCGCTGGAGCACGCCACCTAACAGATCAGCCAGGTCGACATGGCAGATCCTGTGCAGAGCTTCACGCGCATTTGTCCTCTAGAGTGGTAATACAGTGCGGAATTTTAGAGAGGATTAGAAAAAATTCACATCATGAACTTTGTTCGGTTGGAACCCCTGAGAATAGTAAACAGGATAATGAGTGTTGCACAACTTCACGCTAGCTTTGCTCTAATTCTTATGCATCTTGCAAGTAGCTGCATCTTAATAGTAATTCTTATCTTGTTTTGCATGCCCACACTTTTGGCTCAGCTAACCTAACCTTAATCCTAGCTTCATGTATTTATTTCAATATAGGCACTGTTCCTGATTCTCATGATCCATGGCACCTCAGCAAGGACCCCCCCCCCCCCCCCCCACATAAACGCCTCAATCTTGAAGATTGATTGTATGTACCATATATCCACCTGTATTTCTCATTTTGACTACAGCTTTTCTTTCATTTTTTATACTGTCCCGTCTCATGTTGGTGCTAATGAATAATCCTTTTGAGGTAGGTTGTGGGTATTGATATTTTAAAAACAGATGAGGACTTCTCGAAAAAACTTTTTTATGACTAACTAAATGACAATTGTGAGTATACTACAAGGCACTTGATGAAAAAAAAAAAGAGAATAACTTTCCAGAAATTAGCACAAGATTCCTCTTAAGCCACTATTAATCCCCATTATAATGTCCTTTGCTCTAAGTAAATTCTTCGAAACTCGATTTAATCTCTTGACCATGAGCCCATGGCAGCAATAAATTCTGTTTGCAAGTCTGGTATTTCAGCGAGGTTTTCTTGATGGCGGCGTAGGACATGTTTTTCATAGTAGAGTCATTCACCAACTCGAAAATTGCTTCAATAATGCAGCTTTTGTCGTTGACATATATTTTTTTGTCCGAACTTCTTGGTGACGCCGACGGGGCGACCGTCAACAGAGATTTCCAACGTCCTGTAAGAAACAAATGCCTTTGAAGCGTACATGTTATAGTGGATGGTATAGTGGCAGTTTTGTCTGCCTTTCTGATATCTCAGTATTTTTTCAAAGGCCGGCCAATACGGTGCATCAGTGCGTGGTGGACTGATAGAGTGACCCCGCAGTAATGTTTTCCCGACTTCGGACGCAGAGCATTACTACCCCAATCATTCGATAACCTCGTTTTGAACAGCTAATCTACCCGCATGAAAATCACATACTTATAGGATAGATTGGTTGGCTTCACACGTGCATTCTTAGCTGCACTTAGCTGAGGAATGAAGGAATGCTAATAGGGCAGAAGTCTGAGTGGCTGGAGGGTTCCAAATCATGGAAAAGGCCAAACACGAGCAGAGTTATACAGAGAGGGAAAGAAGTAAGCTGTAAAGATGAGGTTATGGACATGACAATATGGCGGCCAATAAGTTGTTTTTTTGTTTTTTTTTCGGAGAATCGTCGTTCTCAATATGCTTTGGTAGTGACGAATTCAACAAAAGCTACTCAAAAATGGGTTGCTTGGGACCATCAATGGAAAAACATTGTGATGCCACATCAACCACTGCAATAGTGTCAAAGCTCGATGCTTCACCTTGGCCTTCGACACCAAACTGGGTTGTTTCAGCTTCTGTATGCTGAGTCTTTGTCTGATCACAGTTACCATCTCAAAATGGTGAATTAAAAAGTGCGTACTCTAGAACGTTACGAAAAGATACAAGTAATATGGCACCTCTCAGCAATAGCTGCCCAGTTTATGGAAGCTGGACAAGGCCTGACTGCCTTTGTGGAGTCAGAAGAGTGTTTAAATAGCAATTTCGATCTGATCATCAGAGGTGCCTGAGCAGACCAAACTTCCGCACACAGCTTCTTTGAATACCCTCTCATGTAGGGGCCCATACCCCACCTATTCTGTGGTTCCAACACACGATGGGTTCCGGTAGTAGCAGGAGGAGCAAGCACCCTGCAACAATATAGGTCTACCTAACTTCAACCCGGCACAATTCAGCATAACCGAATAAACACCAAGAACTCTTTCCAGTGTTTGTCAACCGTTTGATGCAATCGAACCTAGTTTTATAATATGAAATGCAATGTAAAGTGACTACCTGATTCCACAGTAGAGCCACTTGGCAATTTTCAATCTGAACATGACAGAGATTTGGTTGGATCCCCACGTCCAGGTTTGATTCTGACAGAAGACCTGCACATGATCTCGCTCCAGGCTTTTTAGATCTTGTCTCAATTCACTTTCAATGGTTTCGGCCCCCAGTTCGATGGACGTTTCTATTCATTTCTCTTGATAGTAGGTTCTTCCAACTAATCAGCATCCTGTAGAAATGAACCGTTACCAATGAAGCGAAGGATGATACCAATGTGGTGTCGATATTTCAAACTTACCACGAGTCAACAACTCTTTAGGATGATTGAGATCTCCACACGGACTACTAACGTAAAAAATGAATTCCCTCCTTCTTCAAAATAATTGTCCATCCTCCTACTGTGACTATTGAAGGCTCTGCATTCGACACGTCTTCAACTGATTGTAGAGGTACCGTCACAGATTTCTCCGAAGTCAAGAACCCTATGAAATATTATAGAGCCATATGGTGATGGCGAGAACGGCAGGAAATAACGCCAAGTCGTACGCAACGCTCACCTCAGCATGACTTGTCATTAACCAGCAGTACCGTCGCTAGCCCATGGAGTTTCAGAAAAGACTCCTATGCTGCTGTTGTACCCGTGGCCATCATGATACAATCTGGCAATCACTCTGAACATAACAAAAGCTTCTAGACAGGTCCACCTCTTCTCTCCCATCATGGGTTTCCCGATTTCCCCATTAGTGTCATAATGCCGATGGATTTCTTCAACATCGCCTCCCATTGGCCGGCCTTGCAGACAATTTTTTTTTTCTTACGGCTATCAAAGTTTTAGAATCGAAGGACCGAACTTCAACAAAAATGGGAAATATTTATACTTCTATCAAACAGAATTTATTACATGATACGTCGATTATAGTTTTAAAGCACCAATTTCGTTCAAAGATCCCTAAACATATTGAGGTATACTCAATCAAAAATCTACTGTCTAAATAAATTGCGATGAAAAATATGTTGATCTATGGCATCTAACTGTTTCATCGAACACTGTGTCGGGGTTCCAGCGCTTATTTGATCCTGGTCGAAATATGTTAAGGGCGTTGTTTTTTCATTCGATATGTATTCACTCAGTTTCAAAGTTTGGCGTTAGACTCAATTCTTTCTTGGACCGGATTTAGGTTGACAGCTGAAACAAGAATATGTAGTGAAACAGGAGGTATTTTCGTGTTTTGTTCATTTCTAATCATTTGAGCAAGTTGATTTGGTAAAACTACAGTATATGTTGGTTCCTCATCAGACCTAGACTATGCGACAGCGGCCAATCGATACACCCGACCTACGACCTTCCCCGCCAGTAACGCCGTCATTTAAATGTAGTAAAGTGAATAAAAATAATATTTAAAATAATACAATAGCTTTAAAAGTGAAAAATTACAGAAATAACGGTGATGTTGCCTGATAGGCAGGCAAGTATCGATATGTGACCCCATTCGATAGTATGGGTCAATAACGAGGGGGCCATCTACACTAGAGTTGACCACACAAGAAATTTTTTTTTGAATTTGACTGACAGAACTCTACTGAATCGTCCAACTACTGTATCCTTTCTGCAATACCCAATGAGTAGGATTTGAGCTGGTCAGCTTTGTAACAAGAGCAACTTTTCTACAACTGGATCGGAAACAAGTTCTTGAGTTGGAGCTGCGCCGTCCAAAAGACGGTACGATTGTAGGATTAGTTTGCGGAAGTCACAAGCTGAACAGCTCCACCTAACTGTCCGGTAGTGTGGATGTAGATTTTTTCACCCCCAACCTAGAACGCGAAAAATGGGATTGGATACATGTGGGATTCAGATTAGCCATACCTGCTAAAAGACAAACACTTCGCAAATTACTCCCTTGTTGACGGTTGGCTTGATGGAACAACTTTAGTACTCTTGAAGATGACTGGACGAATGTAATTATAGACTCCGATAGCTTTCACTGACCGGATTTCTGCAACATCTTCCACCCTTTCCAGATCTGTTCGATCGTTTGTTTTCTTCGATTCTACCGGCGTTCCCGAAGCACCGGGCCAGTGTAATCGAATACAAGTCGATGTAAGTAACTGCCGATAGCGAGTTAATGACCATAACAACCTCGTACCATTGTTTGCCTCAACCATGGTCTTTTGCGCGAAACATGTTAACCCGATATTTGATTAACAATTAGCAAATATATAGGGATGATTGGTTTTTGTGAAACACACTTACCAGTTTTGATGTTAGAAGATGTCGCTTTCGCTTAGATTGTAATTTAGGCAGAAGGGTAGAGGCTTTACACATATCTTCTTCGTTTTCCATAAACCGCAGCAGTTGTCTGGGAAATAGTGCCAGATGAAGTGTTAGTAGTCACTAAAATCGTGTATGAGCTTTTCGTGTCAAGCAGAAAGTGAAAACGTGCAAATTCTTACACACGGGTTGGTATTATCCTCAGACCAGCGGCGCATGGAGACTTCATTTCTCACATGAGGAAAATGGGAAAAACAGTCGGTTGACAGGGTCCTGGGGACCCATTCCAATCGATCATCGCGTCCAAAATTTAGTTGGAAAATGATACCCCCACCGCCTAATTGCCAAAATCTCATTTTTCGAAAGTACACATTTTTGACCCTACCACACCCCCCATTTGAATCCGACGACTGAAAAGTTTCGAGACCAACTAAAGCCGGGAACGGACCCCTTGACCAAATTTTGAGATTTTTAGAAATTTATTTTCAAAATCGGAGTGGACCGCGGATCGGACATTTGCGGGGGGGGCTAATTTCGATCTAGAGCACCCTTCAAACGTCCCAGAAAAATATTTGTTGGACCAAATCGGAGAGATTTATTTTTGGTTGACAACATAGCTGATTATTCAAGGAATAACCAACCTAACAGGTTCGTCAATGTCCGCTGCCAATAGTCAGCTATTCCAAAGGTAATAGAACTTAGTGCAAAAAAGTATCACATAAGTAAGAAATGATGGCGCATATCTGGACCCACGATGAATTGGTGGTTAACTGGGCTTTTAACAAACCCATCTAGGGGAACATAAACTAGAACAGATTATCTAGATTTAATTCTTCTCTTACCTACCGGGTCCGAGGAGGATGTGACTTATCGATTTTACTACTAATAAGCTTCTCGCGACCTCCTCTAGAGAATGTTTGACCAGAGGTGGGCTACTTAACCATATTGTACCAGTTGTTGGCATTCTATTAGGTATGCATTGCGGCGAGTTTCACTATAGGTTCACTAACACTAATACCTACATCCTACCGATAGCCCTGTATCCTGCCCAAGCCCCAATCGACTCGAATCGTGAATCAACTTGGTCCTTGGATTGTTATAAGTTTCCAAACTGAAAACAAAATGAACGTGGTTGAAAAAGAATGGATTACCACTTATCCAACAACAATATTCAAAACAACGAAACGTACATCCATGAGTGGAAGCGTTGGCCGGTATTCAACAACCACGATTTTCATGACCTTTCCGGAGAAGGCGACGGCAGAGCTTTTGTGACGCTGTTCTGATTGTGCTCGTTCATTTTTAAAACCTAAAATTAACATAATTTCAATCAATCAAAACATATTACAAACACTATTCTAACAATAGCACAGCCTATTTCACTCATCCTGAAAGATCAAAAACCCATAATCACATGCATGAAAACGTACCAAGGAGCGTGTAGGTAGCAACATTCAACCATAAAAATCCAAGTTAAGGTGTCTGAAGAAAATCTACAAACGTGCACGGTTTATATCCTTTTTTTTGCAGGATATCTGGTATTGCTAAGCACTCGGTGTAATCTCATAACAAATATTAGGATAAAAATACAAATAGGACACTTTTCATCAAGCTCAGACGAGGGAAATCTAGTTGCACGTTTTATTTTCTGATATGTTAAATTTTTCTTCTAACATCACTGTGATTATTCTCTTCTTCAAACCTCAACAAATGTAACTTCTCATAATTTCACCCGCAGTTGAATTTTTTTTTCTCAACGATGAAAATATTTGTTATTCAAAAATTTACAGTAGACTTTTAATAGGAGCAAAAGGTACATTAGATAAAAACATATCAACTAGAAGGTTACCCTATCATAAATTAAAATTAATTCAACTATGCCAACTGTTCGCAAATCTTGTTGCAACATGGAATTTTCTTATTAGACAAAAATGCGGGACACGATTTATTTACTACATAAATATTCTATATATACTTTTTTTACAGTAAAGATTATGTACTTTTCGAATTTCACACAGTAAGAAGAGTAAGTGGGGATTTTTTGTTCGAATTTTACTCAAAATTTGTCTCTAACTCAAGTTTATTATACAATAAAAAGTCCAGTTGTATTGCTGTTTTTCCTGAATTTGTTGGTTCATTATTTTATGAACAAAACGAAACACATGAAAAGCGGTGGTCAGTTTTAAACTAATTCGTAGTAATCGGGTGACATGTACGCATTGGATAATCCGTTGGGGGTGGCGAATCTCCTTACTCTCGAGCCCACTACTTCCATTGGTTCTGAAAAGGAGGAATCCAGTAAGAATTTGAATTTTACCATCAATATTGTCTTAGTTGACTTAAATATAAAGAGGGTTTGTTGTGATAATTGTGCACACCGTAACAATGAGGAGCATTTTCAGAGTTGAGCAGCTTTGTAACGGGAACATACGTTTTAAATGAAAAAAAAAATTATTGCTCCAAAACCAAAATTTTTTCGTTTGGTTCGTTCTAAACTAGGACTTCATTATAATCAAACCAACGGTACGCTTTGCGCATGCGCGAACGTAATTTTCTTGTTAGTCTTGCACGATCGTAACATAAAACGTATTAGTTGTATAGAATAAAAAAGAAGCTATTTCCTCATTAATCAATTGCCAAATGCAGAAACCGGGGTTTTCAGGCTATGAAAGTTGGGTGTGACACATTTTTAAGGTCGAAAGGAAGCTCATCGCAGTATATTAATTTTTATTGGGTTACTTTTGTAGTGAGTAGAACCTCACTCAATAAATATGTGACTGCTTTCTGGCTGACTACGTATTAGGTATGACATACCTAAAACGTTCATAATAGTGTATACAGAAAGATAAGTGTATTCGACGGATGTATTGAGTTAAATAACGTATGTATTTTTTCAACGTGAAATTTCGTTTGAACGCTGATGGACCGTTAAAACGGGAAAAATTGTCCCATTTTTTGTACACGAGGTAAAAGAATTTGAGAAAAGAATGTGAGTGGGAGTTTTCAATACCAACCTTGTCGAGTGGCAGATTCACGAATCACCTGCATGAGCAAATCAATGTTCTTCAAGCCGTCTTTTTTCCCTCGAACTCCCATGAAACCACTCGGCCCTTTTTTTCCGCGCATTCCAAAAAATGCCTGAGGAACCTGAACAAAGCAAAAAATTGTTATAAGTAATCCCTAATTAACTCTTCAATCGTTCAGCCACATATCTCACTTATCATAAAGCGGGGAAGACACCTTTTTGCCTCGCATTCCAAAGAAACCAGACGGAGCCTTTTTTCCTCTGGGTTCGTAACTGTCTGGATGTTCTTCCTCATATTCCCAAAAGTTGTGATTGAAATCGTCCTTCTTCCCGCGCATTGCTGAAAAACTGGAAATGAAAAGCGAGTGGATTGAATTTTTATAAAATCGGATAGAACAACGTGCATCGATTAGCACTGAACATACGATTGAAACCAGAACAACAGAGAAATAAATACCTTAGGGTTGAAACTATGAAAAAAAAGAAGGAAAACGCAAGGCACTCAGCAGGGAAAAAACCTAACGTGAATAAAACAGGCCACGTGACAGATCTTTTGGCAGAATTCATGAAATTTTGTTTCCATTTGGTGTTCCGTTTTTTGGAAGATGCTGCGCCAAGTCTTCTGCATTTGTGCCTCAATCACCACAGAGTTTTCGTTTTTACGCAACATAATTCGGTTGAGGAGTACCCAAGCAAATTTGACATTGTTGCGTTTGATGTCCTTAACCTCTGCTAACAATTGTCGCTTGGTGAACGTCAGGTTCTCATTAACAAGGATCCAACAGGCCCCACCCTCAAAGACGTTCAGATCACGCTTCTTCTTAATCGATTGCTGGAAGTTGCCTCTATTGATGCGCCTCACAAACAAGGAATAAGCTGAGGTGCTGACAAACCTAGGCGCACGCCCTTAAGATAGCAGTTATCAATCATCAATACCTGCATTATCAACAGGTTTGTTTTGACGTGGCAGTTCAGACAAGTTCACGGCATGTTTCGGAAACCTCAGAACTTGGAAAAGGGAGGGGGTAGAACCACTCAAGACTTATAGTTGTGAACTTCTACGTTCGAACGCTTTTTGGACTGTTCAGAAACCAAAATCCCTGCCCTCGTTGATCCATCATTCATGCAGATGATGAAAAACGCATAACAGGAAAATAACAAATTATATTTGTAACTGCAAGAACCACTCTTTTGCTTGGTCCTATTCACACGCTCCGATGGCCCTAGGAAATCCTTTCTGATGAAACTTTTCCGATTTTTCTATCTCCTCGCATTAGACCACTTGATTACTGTCGCTGACGAGCTGCTTAGGAACTAGGTCATCCGCACGATTACGTACCTATTCTAAAATGCTGATCGGACTAAAAGTTCTAGAAGGAATTTCAAGCCTTTTGAACTAATTCCAAACGGTTCGGAACTCTTTGCCCGAACAGTGAACCAAGCGACTCGAGATTTTTCAGAACTAGTTTGAAAGAATTTGAAAAAAAAAAATATTTGAACGGCCTTTCAGATATTTCATTTCTGGAGAGAAGAGTGGCGACTTCTATCCCTAATAATGATGGGACATTGGTCATTCAAGATCCTTTAATTACACGTAATATCACTTACCCCATCTGAGGTGCCTTTTTGCCTCTCACCCCTTGAAATCCCATTGCAGGTGCTCTTTTGTATTCTTCAAAGTTCATGTCAGCATCTGCGAGAGTTACCAGACCATCCTTCTTCCCTCGCATACCCTGTGCATATCAAAACGATGGTATTTCAGATACATGAAACTCTGAAATTTATACGATCTAAACAAAACGCTGAAAAGTGTTTTCGATTCTCTCCAAGTATTACAACGACATAATTATTTCAGACCTGGAAACCCATGGCAGGAGCCCTTTTAAACTCTTCAATCTCAGCGACAGGTGCTTGATCGTCCATCTTCAGTTGTGAACTGAGGAAACTCATGTCTCTTTCTTGGCACAGGCACACAGTTAGAAGGCATACCAGAACAACTGACGATTCCAGCGACATCCTTGAAAAACACAACAAAAACAGGTTGTTATTCAAGGAATAACCAACTAAAATCATTGATTTGGTGCCACCCCTTCAGCAGTACCTAACCGTCCTATACGAAATTTGTGACAAAAAAAGTTTTCAAGAATTATAATCAAATTGGGATGGATAGTTCAAACAAAATGTATTATTCACGACAGTAATTATTCATCCTGAAAATAGACAATCATTATATATTGAACAGTTAAGATTTGTCCAAACAGAGAGTATAATAGCCATTTTGCAGAAATGCTGTTTAGTATCTTAGGACGGATTGACTGAATCAAGGATTTAGACAGAATTTGGAGCCCTTAAAATAGGCAAGGGATGGTTTCTAATTTCCCCTTATGACCGTTTGCGTTCTTATTTTGTTTCTTATCAACGAAACAATCACATAGTTCAACACACTTAAATCATCAAAAGCGGAACAACCTGAAATAATCCAGTCAAACACAAACTCGCTCATCGAAAACGTCAAATTTAAGACTTCAAACATGAGGACGCACTTGAAAACTGGGTTTACCGTTCTGGTAGCAATTAAAGACAACACTGTAACTGAACAGTGGGGAGTGGATCAAATTCTTGGAAAACATTCAACTGCTACCTGGGGGCTATGATAAAGGAGTTATAATTAATAAAACATGTTTTCCTTGAGGTTTACATTGATGAAACAGGAGTGATTGGTATAACAATACGGCTAACACTCATTATAAACACTGACCAAGGCTTGGGATTTCAAACAAATTGTGGTGACAAACATAGGCGCAGACAGTTTTTGGTGTTTCCAGAATAAAGTTGAGTTTCGAGTTGACATTCATTTGTTGCAAAGGTGCGATTTGTGGTTTCATGTGGTGCCTTCCAGACACATTTACTTGACAGTTGATTCAATATGATAACTGCACACTCAGAGAAAGAAAACATTTAAAAGAACTAAAACACTCAAGATTGCCCAATTAAACAGCTCATGTGCTGCAGAAAAACTAATGATTGTGAGTTGACTCTGTGAGGCAAAACCTGAATCTAACCGAAAGATTGGTTAGGAGCTAAGATTTTAATTTGGCGTTTGGAAGCATGAGCGGGTTACTGACATCACTTTCGAATGAGAGTTTTGGGTGAAAGCAAATGAAAATGCAACATTGGTTATAAGGGTTCACAATTGACCCTAAGTTAAAGAAGAAGATGTTACAAAATGAATTTGAACTAATGACTCCACTTGGCAAGGCTGTGCTTAAAACTGATATAGTAGAACTGAGTTGAATTTAAATAGAATACAAATCAAAGCAAAAGAAAGAAAAGTCAAATAAAAAGGAGCCAATTTTATTCGTACTGTCTTTTGATCAGCTTTGTTGGTGGATTCCTATCCAAATGGCTTGGGCCAGATTTAGAGAAAACGCAGAAAACTATCTCTGGCGCGATATGGGGGAGCTTACTTGGGCTCACCACGATCACGGTCAGAGGTTAGGAGGTTTTATCTAAAGCTAGAATAATTTCGCTCTTTTAATATCACACAATTTATAGTAATCAAGCTACGTAGGGTTTCTCCTCGAAAATTGATTCCTCTCTAAATTACGGGAAGGAATAAAAATCAAACCAGTTTGCTTTTCCCATTAAGTTGAGCGCACCTGGCATCGGTGTGTGGGAGCTTGTCATCAATTTCAACATCCAGCTCCAACGCAAATTACACGAATTTGAAGGGTGAAAATCCATTCCAATCGGTGGCGGGTAAGGGGTAGTACCTGAATAAATATTGATTCAACCCTGATGAATAACTTCGCCGTCACATTTACCTTTCCCGTCCCTGCGGTTTCCTGATAAAAAACGTCCTCAGTAACAACGAATGTAGAAATGAGGATCCGGTGGATGCAATGAAGACACGCCAACGTACATTTCTGAATAACATACCCGTTAGATTATAAAATTCTTACCGTGTTGCCAGACGATTGTGAGTTGAAAGAGGGAATCTCGGTCGAAAAAGGGAGAAAAGCGGGAATTTTTGAATGAGAAAACAAAATATTTCTGGGGATGGGAGTTGTAACGAATGATGACAAGAATCTTTTCTTTATTTCAACATCAACATATTAGGGGAACATCAAACTTGGTAATTCATTATGAATGCGTATGGCCCCTGAGCCTGTTTTATGACTTTTACCTTCTTCAAACTACTTTACATAATATAAAACAAATTACTAACAGCCATAGTTACAACTGAAGGTTGGGTATATCATAATAGACCAAATAAACCAACTGAACAATGTACCTCGTACTATGGAGTCCGAAAAGTGCTCCATTCCCGAAAAAGTGTTTGAATTGCTCTCTTCACTTCGACTTGGACTAACAGAGGCTTTGGTTGGTTATTCCATTAATAATCAACCCGTTTTCATGCAGAAAGTGAACCTTTCCGACTTGCCCCAAACGTTTTTGGTTGGTTATTCCTTGAAATCAACCTATGTTTTCATGCAAAAAGATTGGCTCTGATTCGATCCGATGAGCAACCTGAATTGAGTGCTCGTCGAAAATTTAGAGGAAAATGGTACTTCACCCACTGCCATGAAATGCTATTTAATGTGGGATTGAACACAATCCGCGAACTGCTCGTTGGCAAACGATATCTCCCGGTCAACAAACAGAGCGAGGGGGCCAAAAAGGCTGATTGCTTGAGACCATGCCCGAATAGCATTGAAAGCATGTACATTCAGGGCTCAACATGGTATTTTGTATATTGTGAAAGTATCCACATACCTCACAAGTATTTCTTTGTGACGTTTTCATCACTAGGTTTCACCACTCCAAGCACTCAGTTTGCCATAATACACTGGTTCCGGGAATTGGGTAGAGTTGTATGCGACATGTAAGTAAGTTTTGTACAGTTTACTGAGGCAACTCGGGGCAATTTTACGAGAGAACATGGCCATGTTTTCACACCGAGAGATCATACTGGATTTCTGCTGTTTCCTTCGATCCCATCTAGGACAACGAGCCAGGGTTATTAACAAAAGCCCATTTGAAGGCAGAGACGATCTCGGTTGGGATAATTCCGTACCACCTCGTACTGCTAGGTTCACGGTGGCCCGAATTATAATATGAATGGAATAATTTGTAAAGATTATTCAAAACTATGACCCAAGCGGTACCTTTGCTCCAAATGTCAGGTTTATCGAAGCATTAAGACCTTTTCCAGCCCGGACATCGAGTTGGGAAAGGGAAAGAAACAATTTTTTTAATAGCAAATACGAATGAATTGAGGTGTTTTTCCTATCAAAGTCATAAACCGATATTGAAAATGGGCTAATCAGGTAGGTGTCTATCCAGGGACGCCCTCCTGGATTGAGTAACATCAGGAATCAATTTTACAACTAATTTGCAACAAAAAGTCCCCCGTAGACATTGAAGCACATTAAAATAGCCATATCTCCATTTATTTACACCGTGAAACAAAATTTGAGGACATCGTTGGAATGAACGTTAAATTTCCAAGACAAAACTCCCATCTATTTTAATAGAAATCATTTGCATGAACAGTAAAACAACTAAATTTTATCAGTTATCCAACGGTATAATTGAGTTTAACTTGGTTCCCTCATCAAGCATTCTCAAGGATCCGTCGCCCATGTTGTTGATTACCATGTTGTTTTCTCTTCGGCCTAAAAACTCCCAGTTTTAGAGAGTCTGTGGTGGACAGCCACGCAGGTACGCCCATTTGGGAGACGTCTTGATTGACATATTGATCGACATACTGATTGAATTATGAAAACTAGCTCGGAGACTTTGGAAGTCCGTCACGCACTTCCCATGTTAAAAACTGTACCTAGAGCAATAACACCTACCTGAACAAACATGAAACTGTCGTATACGATGTATACGATTACGGTTAAGTGCATAGATTTCATATTTCATGTTTTTCGACATTAAAACGTCGTTTTCTCCCCTAATTACCACAGTAAAGTTCAAATAAATTATACCGACGAAAAACTGATAAAATGTAGTTGTTTTTCCCGTTCTTGCATACGCTTTTCATTTTCAAACGCAACTTCAGTTTATCAAAAAAAGTTGAAATTGATGAAATGTCAACTTTGGGCTTAGAGAACAACCTATAGTTTTATGTGAAATCAATAGTCCCATCTTGGACGTTTTACGTTTTTTCCAACGGTATCCTCAATTTTGATTTTACGGTGTAAATAAATGGAGATATGAAGGTGACAAGAAATTGAATACATACACGAAAATCTTGAACCCTGCAAATTCTTTCACAGGGGTTGGTTATTCCTTGGACCAGGACCACGGAGATAATGGGGTGAAAGAGTGAGTGTGGAGTGTCCAGGACTCATTCCATTCGGTTTAGCGTCTAAAATTTGGTGGAAAATGATACCTCACACGCCTAAAATTCGGTACCAAAATTCTTGAAAGCCCAACTTCGAATAGGTAAATATGAGATACCCATTCTGAACCATAACCTCTTCCGGCAGGCACCAATCGTTCTGGGACCCGTCCTATGGATTGACCGTCCAAAAATGTAGTTAAAAATAATACCCCACCCGCCTAAATCGCCGAAAATCCATTTTTCGAAAGAAATTTCGATACCCCTCTCTGGCCATTTGGTTGGGCCGAATAAAAATGCGGTGGCTAATTTCCTCCAACGTGCAGACAAATCTAATCTGGGCTGCTTGGCACATTCAAAATATTATTTAAATCCTGGAATATACTATTTAATTTCGCGGTCGGAATCGAAGTTTTCTCCGTCTACCCATACATACAGGTTGTTGCACGTTTTCTTGTCCAACTGCTTTCCTTACTACGTAATAGTCTCAATGTAACTCTGAAAACTAAGTTCTTTTCACGTTTTATAAATCACCAAATCGGATAGATCGAATGGATACCTCCTTATTATTGTAATAGCGCGAAGTGACTGAACCTGCGTAGCAGTCTCAATGATGGACGATATCGAACCTTTGTTGGGTTCGACAAAATTCGGAAATCGAAGGTAATTCATTTCCATTTCGTGCAAACATTCAAGTTCGTTATCTCTAATTGGGGAGGAAGGTCCATTGAATGTACGGGTGATGCAAGAATGAATTATTCAAGGAGTTTGTCAGCGAGAGGGAAGCAAACGCAATAGGAAGCTCATTTCAAGTTGGATATTGTGACCTGACCTCTCAAATGAAGCCATCTGTGTAACCAGCTGCTCTGCTCGAGGATTCCAACCTCATTGCCGTGTCCACCTCACTAATCAGTGGAACCGCCTCGTTCACGGTGGAACGACTGAGCCCCCTGGGGTTCTCTGGTACGAAACTTCAAGTTACAGTCTGCCCACAAGGACTTAATGGAGAAAGTGATACATAATCTAATTTACCCAACCCTTCCGCTACCCTTGCGTTAATTGTGCAGGTCAGGTTGATTCGCGCAAAAATATGAGTATTTGCGTTTGAGATTCGGGTTTCATCTCTGTGACTTCGATTTCACGCAGTTTGATTTGATGAAACAACAGCATCTTTCTCCTCTTTGCTCAAGTTTAGCCATCCAACACCTGTCTCATGTCGAACGTGACAACAGAGTCTCAACGTGCCAATCCGACAGGTTATTGAGTTTGTGTTTACCACCATATCTGGTTATACTGGTGGTGGTGGTGGAGGTTGCTTTACATTATTATGAGTATCATTCTCTGTACGCGTATTGAATATCTAGCTGTTTTTGGTTGGTTATTCCTTGAATAATCAACCTATGTTTTAATACGAAAAGTCAACCTCACCGATTCGGTTCAAACATTTTTTCTGGACGTTTCAAGGTGGCTAGATCAAAAACGCTGCGAATTCATACACAAGGGTTGGTTATTCCTCGGACCAGGCGCATGGTGACTCATTTCTTCAACATGGGAAAATGGAAACAGTGGGTCTGGTGGGTCCCGGACCCATTCCAATCGATTCATCTCCCAAAACTTCGTGGAAAATGATACTCCACACGCCAAGGTACCGGAAATCTCGAAAACACACATTCGAAATGGGTGGATAGGCACCCACTCATCCAGAGGGTGCCAATCGTTCCGGAACCCGTCCCATTGTATTCAGCGTACAAAATATAGTGGAAAATGATACCCCACACGCCTAGGTACCAGAAATCTCGAAAACACATATTCAAAATGGGTAGTAGATACCAAATTTGACCCATAACCTCTTCCAGTGGGTGCCAATCGTTCTGGGACCCATCGCATTGGATTCAGCGTCCATCATCCCCCCCCCCCCCCCTGACTTGTATAAAACCCATTTAAAAACGTTACGTGAAGAAACTAATGTTTTTGTTTTACTGTTCAACTAATTGACGCTGAATCGATTGAGATGAATCCCGGACCGATTGCTGCCTACAGCAGCTGGGTACTGGACAAAATGGGTACCTACCTACCTCATATTTCGAAAGTGGGTTCGCGTGATTTTCGGATACCTGGGCTTGTGGAGTACCATTATCCGAGTTGGGCCGTGGCAGCCGTGCAGAGCGGATCGAGTCGTGATAAAAGTGTTTAATTCGGTGGATTATCACCCCGTGCGGCATTTATTTTTTATGTGAATTTGCCCGGGACCGGTCTGCGGTGATGCTACATCTAGCAATCTTACTGTAAGTACTAGAAACACCCATTTCAAGGCTTGGATATTCGAGTTTTTCTTCTCGGAAATTCGTCGGCAGGCCCTGTAATCAAGCGTTGCACCTTCACCTTTCGGTGGGGGGAAGAGTAATCGCATGCGCAGTGTCACCTTATCGTTGCCTGTTGAGTGGGAGCACGACTGTTCGACTGACGAGATTGAGTGGACCCAATCAGTGTTCTCCGTGATTGGAGTGTGATAAGATAGTCGACGTACGTACCGTAACAAGCCCTCAGGAAAACATTAGCGAAAAATACGAGCAGAGATGAGTACAATAGAAGATGTAATGAGGAAGCTCCAAACCCTTGATACTATTCAAGATAACATAAAAACTTTACAAAGTGAAGTGGCCAAGGTACTCCAGCTGGAGGAAAAAACCCGACAAAATACTGCCGAAATTGAGAAGCTAGCAGAACGGATGAGTTCTTTTGAGGATCTACAGAGGAAGTACAAATATCTTGAAGACTTGGATCGTTCAAGAAATTTGCTGATATATAACTGGTCCCCTCCCCAAAATGTCCCCCTCCGGCAGACGGTCTTGGCTTTCTTCAACGATCGACTAAAAATCAGTGTTGGTCCCAGGGAAATAGAGCAGACCCGCTTTATGGGAAGAGGACCAAAGCCTGCGATTTGGGTTTCGTTTTCGACCCGCAGCCTACGCATAGAATGTATGAGATCGGCAAATTTGTTGAGGGGAACCGATATCTACTTACGAGAAGATTTACCGCTGGAAACGAGGCAGATTCAAAAGGAGTTAAATGGATATCGCCTGAAAGCAAAAGCGGACGGCCAAAAGGCGTTCATTCGCCGAGAAAAACTCATAGTAAACAACGTCCCTTGGACCCTGGAAGAGCTCAGGTCTAAATTCGATGGTACAAACATGGAACTGGAAGAAGAGGCAGAGGGGACGAAAAAATCAGGTGCGGGGGAGGAAGAGACGAAACCTGCTGGATCACCACCCATGGGGCGACCACAACAGCCTCGGTCTCGGAAGACATTGGAGAGGAGAGATCCTGCCAGTGGCGCTAGCCCTGCTGGCCGCCCTTCTGAACAACCTTTTGGTCGCAACACGAAGAGAGCCATTTCCGAGAGCCCGGAAGATGGGGAGAAGAAGCTGTGGGGGAAGCCGAACAAACACCCGAAGACCCAAGAAGTCCCCAGCCAGAAAAGCGCGACCTGACTAGCAACACCTCCTGACATGCAGGCGAAGGCAGCTGTAGTGAACGTACTAAGTTGGAATCTATGTGGTGTTAATAATATTTACAATATTGATAAAGAGCAGCGGTGTTTTCTAGAACAGTTCCATGTATTATGTTTTCAGGAAACCTGGTTGGATAGGGATTTGGTGCTCCCACATTTTTTCATTGAAAATTACTTTGTCATCGAGTCTAGGGCTGTTCGGGAGCATCGAATGGGTAGGGCAAAGGGGGGACTGTTAACTTTAATCAGAAAAGAGGCGGGATCACTGACAAAAATTATCTGTAAATCCCCCCGTTGTCTCATTGTAGTTATAGAGACATATAAGTTGATCGTCGGCAATGTATATTTGAACGACAGGGATCATTACGAACAAATGCTAGAGGAATTGGAGGGTTATCTTTGTAATATCAATGAAATGTACCTGGGATATAGGATCGTTATGATAGGGGATTGGAACGCACGAGTAGGAACTTTGAACCAAGGAGATGAAAGTCAGTTTGAAAAATTGTCCTTAAATTATGAGCGTAGCAGCCTCGACCAGTCGATTGACAGTTCAGGGCGAAAGCTAGTTGAGACAATGGAACTACTTGGATATATGATGGCCAATGGACGAAGCACTCAGGACTCACAAGGAAGTTTTACATTCCATGGAGCAAGGGGGTCCAGTACAATAGATCTCTGTTGGCTTAATTGTGAGGCACTCAGCAAAACCACCGAGTTCACAGTAGGGAACGAATTAGGAGTACTATCGGACCACTGTGAATGCTGGTTGCAGATGATGATTACGGGGGCCGACGATACTACCATAAGTGAACGGGTAAACGCACCAAAAATAAGAAAGGAGATAATCAGATGGGATCCAGATCGGAGTGAGGAGTTCGTCGCCGCTTTTAGAGCTGAATTACGAGGGTTGACGCATTCTAGTGAGGTAAACAACGAATTTGAAAGCTTCAAAGCGGCGACAACAAATGCCCTGAAGAGGGTGAACATGGTTAGGACTGTCACTGCTCACGAAGGCGAACGGATTGTGCAGCCTGACCAGCCCTGGTACACAAAAGAGCTGAAAATTATGAAAAAGGAAGCAAGTCAAAAGTTGAGAATGTGGAGAAGAGGAACTGGTGACATACAGGATTATTTGATACTGAGGAAAAGGTACGTCCAAAGCTTAAAACTAGCGAAGGCTTCGTATTTTGATGAGGTTAAAAAAGGTATAGAACTGGCTAGAGATCCAAAAGGGTTTTGGGAGGCAGTGGGCAAGCTCCGGCGAAGGAAAGCTTTTGGATCAAAAATTACCAAGGAGCAGTGGGAAGAGTTTTTGATTATAACCTATGCTCCCCCGGAAGTCAACTGGACAGCAGCCATAAATGCAACGGAGATTAACCCCTTGCTGAACAGCCCATTCACAGTCAGCGAGATTAAAAGTTCGCTTGCCCGAATGAAAAAAAAGAAAGCGCCAGGTTTTGATTCAATACCAAACGAGGTATGGAAAAACATTCCTGATGAGGGAATTGAATGGTTAACGAACGTCTTCAACATTGCTCTTGAAACGGGGGAAGTGCCGCGCGATTGGGGGAAAGTCATTTTAAGGATGATTCCCAAGACGCAGGATATTAACGATATCACCAAGCAGAGACCAATAGCCCTAATCAACACAGTGGTAAAGGGTTTCACTCACTGCATCAGCGAGCGCCTAAGCTTGTGGGCAGAAGAGTCTGGGGTGATACCGGAGGCCCAGTCGGGGTTCAGGAAGAAGCGGAGCTGTCGAGACAACATTTTTGTTCTCAGTGCACTCATTGGCTTGAGACTGCAAAGAACCAGGGGGAAATTGTTCTGCGCCTTCGTGGACTACAGTGATGCGTTCGGATCACTACCGCACCCTCTCATATGGCGCATCCTCTCCGAAATGGGAATCTCAGGGAAGATTCTAAAAGTCCTTATGAGCTTGTACTCACTCGCACAAGTTGCGGTCAAATGTGGAGAACAGCTGACAGATTTCGTTAACGTCCTGAGAGGGGTTTTACAGGGAGATTCCCTGAGCCCATTGATCTTTATTCTTTTTCTAGCAGGACTGGAAGCCTACATCCGGGAGGCTGGACTCGAGGGCATAAATGTGGACGGGGTTAATCACATTCTCCTCCTCCTTTTTGCGGACGACATTGTTTTGTTCGGCGACAGTCGGCTGGATTTGGAGCGAAAGCTGCAGGCTCTGTGGGAGTTTTCCTCGTCCATGGGGTTACGAATGAACGCTTCAAAAACGAAAGTTGTCTGCTTTAGTAAGGGAGGAAAGGTCGATCAAACTGGAAGTTTCAACATTGGAGGCTCTATAATTGAAAGTGCTCGAGATTATACCTATTTAGGAGTGCCATTCAGCTCGAGAGGCGTGTTTTCAAGGGCTGCTGACAGTTTTAAGTCAAAGGCATTCAAAGCTTGGGGAGCGACAAGACAAATCCTGGTCAAAGGAAAGTGCCAAAACTGGGAATCCCAATGTAAATTATTTGACTCCATGGTGGGCTCAGTTCTGCTGTACAACGCTGAGATTTGGAGTGCTCGATATTTGGAGAAAATAGAAATTGTGCAGTCAAAGTTTATCAAAAGCACTCTACTGCTGCCCCCTAGCACCCCCGGGTACCTCATCAGAACGGAGACGGGAAGAGACGTACTTGCAGTCCGGATCTTTGGAAGAATGCTCAGGTGGTGGGAGGAAATATTAAGAATGCAGGAAACACGATACCCCCTTGTCTGCTACAAGCAACTCTTGCAAACCATGAACAATGGAGGTAGCAACAATAAGTACAACTGGGCGGCACAGCTGAAGACTATGTTATGTAGCATCGGATATGGACTTGTTTGGGATATGCAATGTGCTGCGGAGGCAACAAAAAGAAGAAAAGAAATATTGGAGACGTTCTGTAAGAAGATGAGGTATACAGACGAAGAAAGAATCCGTTTCTCCACGTATTCGAATTTATACAGCAGTTGGATGCCGAATAGAGCCGGAACCCCAAGCCCATACCTTTCCTTCAACCTGAGCATGGAAAAAAAGAGGATTATCGCAAACATGCGCCTGGCGGCCGAAAGGGAAATCTCAGTATTCGTCAATGGATTCCTCATGAGAATCCCTACGAGAGAGAAATGCGTGCTGTGCAACCTGTCAAAGCCGGAGACCTTAACCCATGTACTGGGAGAATGCCCACAACTATCAGGATGTAGGCTGAAATTCCTTGGAAATAGGCGTTTGAGTGGGAATAGAATAATTGATTCGTTGATGAGGTGTGAAGGGGAATCTGAGACAAGGATGATGAGTGAGTTCTTGACAACATACTTGAGGATAAGAAAATTCTTGGTGGAGGTTGTCGATGATGCTGGTTTGTAATATTAAGGTGATTAGGATACTTGAGTAACTACTACTCACAAATATTGTTACTATTGTTATTATTGAAAGTTTTGCTTGCTAAATACTAATAATACATACATAATAATTTTCGATCTGCAATTTTATAGATGTGAAATTTGTAATTGTTGCCAACTCTGTTGTTATAGGCCTAACAGCCTGAATCAATAAACGTTTTGATTGATTGATTGATTGATTGATTGAGTACCATTATCCTCTAAATGTTGGACGCTAAGCTAATATTACTAAGGGGTAGAGGGATAATTGAATCAGTGAGCAACTTATCCAGTCAACAGATCACAAGATAATATGCATGTTAACTTCACTTTGGCTGGAAGACTCCAGTAAAGCAGATAATTCGAGAAGTTCGGGGGATCCAGGGATCAACAGCTTTGGATTAGGTTCCGCGTAGCAGCTACATATGAAATACCCCATCTCTAACAAAGGTTCCTTAGAGGAATCTTTTGAACAGTGGATGCTTTGCTGCCGTTTGCAGACATTTGTTTTTTTTTCTGGTTGATTGATCCAACTCCATCTATCTCGCTTCAAGACCAAGACCGTGAAATTGGCGATTCTTGGGTAAATCGGAAAGATCGACCTAAGGCATGAAAACATTGGAGAATAATAGGTAAGACCGAAAAGCGTGTCTGACGTACACCGTCCATTTTCAGCCCGTCCTGTTCAGGGTCCAAAGGTAGGTAAGCTTTTCCGCTCGAGGGGACCTAGAATAATAAACCTTTGGTGAATAATTTGCTGCATTTTCAAATAGAAGAAGCCCGTTCTTATGGCTCAAAAGAGGAGGAGCACATGGCGATCTCAGCGAGTAAATCACGTTGGTTTACTTTGCTAGAACTTCCTTAAAGGGAGGAAAGTGAGCGGTTAACTTGTTTTAAGAAAAACAATCTGTTTTCTTCCGGTTTTCTGACAAGTTTACACCCACCTAATTCTTCATAACTCCTAACCAACACATCTGGGCTGAACCACTCTCGCTAATTAATTTTTAACTTCATTACATAGTCATTGTAGTTCTAGACCTCTCTCAACTCGCTTTTCCTTTGTTGCACCATCGTTCTACCAATAAAGTCTCCCAAATTTGATAGTACCGATTAACCAAATAATTATACTTTTACCAATGACGATGAGCCTGTTTGCACTTTCAGTATATCACTTACAAGGGGGAAAAAGAAACAGTTTTCCAAAATTCAAACACAATCTCAGGACCGTTCCTTAAATTTAAAACTGTGATATTAGGTAATTGTGCATATTACACACCAAATGAGTAACACCAGCGCTGAAAGACGATTTGCGCGCATGTACTGCGAAGGCTCTCTGGAAAAGCCCCTTACAACCTTCTTTTTTATTATTTATTTATCTTTTATAGGCAGGTTTTCGTCACTCACCAGAGACAGCGACATTTTTAACTTTTCAATCTCGTTCTGTTTCTGCCTTCTGTCCGTGTCGATAATGCATTTGTCATTTTAAAGGTTGTATTCTTGGATGAGTCTTTGGTTCATGCCAAATGGTGGTTCAAGTCTCTTCCGAAAAGTGAACTCCTAAACGAAGTTATAAGTGGGTGCTCTGCTTACCTAGTACTGGTGCTGAGGAAAATATAGGTCAAGTGCCGAAATGTTCCCTCAGAGTTTGTAGGGATCAAACTCTCCCCCTTAACCAGGCTAGTTGCTGAAAACCTTGACCCCTGGGTCAATGTTCTTGCATAAAGAGGAGAATATTCCAACATAAGGGCAGCATCAACGGCTGAATTTAACTCGAGCAGAGTAAAATGATTTCAGTACCGAAATTATTGATGGAGTTCCTTCTGAAACTGTGATGTTTTTTGCAATTGAACGACAGCGGAAATCTAAAATGAAATCTACGGGCTTCACCTTCCAGAAAATGAACACAGCATGTTGTTTCAAAGGTGAAGAATGGATGGATGAACATACTGGCGCACACCTGCTAAAATTCGCATCTTTGGACCCATTTGTGGTTAGCTGTGAATGTTAGATGGAAAAAATTCAATAATTTAAACAATCTAAAAATCGATCAAACCCATTATACTAGGAGGTGATAGGTAGGTACACATAGGCAAGTGTCCTGAGACCATAACCTCATTCACTATTTCAGTTTACTAAACTCTTCGAAAATTACTACACATTTCAATGAACGCCCAGTGTCACCCTTTTGGTTGGTTATTCCTTGAGTAATCAATAAGGGGTCAAAATGGATACCTACCTACCTACCTACTTATTACAAAATTGAGATTTTCGGTTGATTTTCGTGGGAAGTATCATTTTCCACTAAATGTTGGACGCTGAATCCATTGAGATGGGTCCCAGACCAATTACGCCCCCCGTTGGTAGGTATGGGTCAAAATATTCACCTACATACCTATGTGTTGGGGTACCTAGGGGTGTAATTTTTCATTATTTTGAAAACTATACATGTGGAGTATGAATCTCCACTAAATTTTGGACGCTGAATCTATTGAGGTGGGTCCCGGCCCGACAGGCACCCGCTGGGGGTGGGCGTGGGTAAAAATGGGTACCCACCTGTTGGAATGATTCCGGGGCACTCCACAAATGTTGCCTCAAGAAATAATCAACCACTGTATTATAATTTTCAGAATTTTCTCAAAGTTCTCCGTTCCTGGTACGTTAGATCCGTTTGGTTTCCTTGGGATGGAATTAGCTCTTGAACAAATCCTATGTTCACTTAAACATTTCAGTAGAATGAGAAAAATCATATATTTGGGAATCGATCAGATCCCGATCGATTTTCAACAATTAGCAATGCCCCAAATTATGTTATTTAGAAAAAAAGCCCCATCGACGGGACGATGGGGCTACTGCAACTATTGATGCCGTAACGCAGGTATATTCAAATAGCATTCACATCTATATAAAGATTTCTTCATATTAGTATCCCTTACAAGTAGGCGCTCAATCCTTAACTTTACAGATTCCTTTCCTTTTACAACATAAGATGTAATAAAAACGCATACCCTCCTCGCAGACTCGCGATCGATGAACTGATGGTTTCGTGCGCCAGGCGGTCGCTCGTCTACTTTGGTTGAGGCATTGGTATGGCTTCGTTTCTATCTTCTGGAGACCTTCCCCAAGAATAGGGGAAGAAACAATTAGAAATTGGAGTCCAAGTTTAGCTCGCACGCAAGTGCGAATTGTGAGCTGATCGCAAGATGGAAACGCACTGCGATTACGTGTGGATTCAGTGGAGAGCTTGATCAGGGATTATGAGAAGTTGTTCATCAGTACCTGTACCTCTTCGAAGTAAATTATCATTCTATTTAAGACCAAAGGGAGTAAGGGGGTGCAGTGCGATCACGTCTAAAAGTCCTTCTGAGAAACAACCGGTATCGAAGATTGGGTTTATGTAGGAGGGCGAGAGGTTGAATTTATAGAACCCCCAAGGGTGGTTGGGGTTTTACCAACCGTAACAGCCCCCAGGGGAATGTCAAATTATTCAAAACCACCAAAGGAAGGATGGCCCTTGTGTCTGATCCCTCTAGTCAAAAACTTGATCATAAACCTGACCTGAATGTTAGAGATGCCATTGTAATGCCTTCCTATCTTATGAGGCGTTTGTGTTTCAACATCTTGCAAGAGGTATTGAAAGCCTTATGAAAGTTAATGATTAAAAACGTTTACCATTACCAAAAACATTGGCGAATGGTCTTCTCGAAGAAGTTCATCAAGGAAACACGCATATTTGCCTTAAAATCCAAGCGTGCTATCCAAAGGTTAACAGAAACTTTGAAACTCTGGCGTTTTGAATTTCATGAGGGATGAACCGCTGGCAGGTAGTGGTAAGGGCGGCGGCGACGTAATGGGCACATTTCTATCTACTTTTCTACTGGCCAAACGGCTCCAACTCCAAATGCGAAGAGGGAAATGATTCAAAATACAATATAACTCCACAAAATGTATAGGTACAAATTTGATCCTAGAAGTACAAGTACTCCGACAAGCGGAGCTAAATGATGCAATTATACATATATAATGAATAAAACATAATTACATCACGGTAGCATAAATTAGGCGTAATGGGGTGTTATGAGTTAGGTATACTTTTTCATATTGTGTCGCCATTCACTACTTGAACGAGAAATTATTTCATCACAAACTACCTGTATTAATAATAATTACCTATCATGAAACTAAATATTTCAAATAATCTAGAAGGCACTGCATAATATGCTGAACATATTATGTTCATCTTTATTTATGATAAACCTTATTAATAATGAAGTATCTTATCATCTTTATTTATGATAAGGATAATAAGATAAGTCAATAAAAATCGCGCTCTTAGTTTTGTTAAAAATAAATTATATAATTTTGTTAATCGGCGAGTGACACATTGAATGCACTTAGACGCCATTAGAAATGAATTAAATAGGAGGCGAAAAGGATCCACTTCAACTCGGTTTCAAGAAAGTGGGTATTCAAATTTGTAAGTTGTAGGTAGCTACCATATAAAATGCTTACAAGTAGAAATTATCTTGAGTGTTTTCTGATGTCTATGACGACTTAGTCTACTGATAAAAACCGAAACGGCACATTTTGTACATTGATGATATCCCCTGATTGTCATAACCGCTAATAACACTACACTTAGAAAGGTCGACATCGTCAATGGCGATGTCAGATGACAATTATTACCTACAGTCCTCATAAAATATTCAGGAAATAAGGGAAACCCATCTACAGACGGATCAGCAGGCAATGAGTTACGGGATTTTCTGGGTAGATTTAATATATTACATTCCTCCGCGTAGTAACTGAGATAGGGGTTCCCCCTCCACTAACGTCTCGAGTCGGGAACTCATATTGCTCACTCCCGACTTCATTTTAATACTGGTAATGTACCCGTGGGTTTTATTAATTCATTAATCTTCGGGGAACAAAAAGGTTCATTACTCATTCAAGTACTGGTGGATACATCCGAATGTATAGAATGTGTAACACACTGTGCGCAGACTGCTTTTCTAAAGTAGCCTTACTTTTGATCAAGCGGCTTGATCAAATGCATGAACCTCCAATTGATGGGCGCTTCGAACGTACCTCAATCAACCCTTCTATCTTTTGATCACAACCCTCTCATCGAAGTCGAAGCTGAGAAGTGGAACAGTATTTAGCGATCGTGTCTTGGAATTTCCCTAACTGCAAGGGAAGCGCTGATGGCAAACATGTATCGACCCCAAAACCTCCCCATTCTAGATTCTACCATAATGATTACAAATGTTTTTTTTCTGCATTGTGCCTATGGCTGTTGTTGATGGAAATGATAAATTTCTGATGGTCGATATGGGAGCGAATGGCGAATGTTAGATGGTGGTGCGTTGAACTCATTATTTTGGCGCTCATTAATTTGTGCGAGAACCAGCTAAACATGCCTGATCCTCGAGAGTTACCCGACACTCCTAATCAAAAATTGCCGTACGTCTTCATTTGAGATGAATGTTATCAGATTCTCTCTGAATTCCTGATGCCCTAAAACTGACTAACGAGAAAATAATTTTCCACTAAAGGATTTAGGAAGTGCGTCATTGGGATGTGGACGCCATGACTTCCAACAAGTGACTGACGCAATGCTTGATGAAAATTTGCAGTAGACTACCAAGCTGCTTGACCATCCGCTTGAGTCATTCAAACTTGCACACTTTAGCCAAGATTTAGTTAAAATTTTAGCGCAGCAAAAACTGGCCCAAATCTACAATAAAAAAAAAAAATAATAGCGTAGACACATTATATGTATTATATTAATTCACTCGATAGAATATCAAACGAGGTGTGAGAAGTATAACAGAAGCGCTCACCTTGGAAAAATCCCAGAAGACAGGAGGCGGGCCTGGGACCCCCCCCCCCCCCTCCCGTTTACCACCGCAGAGGGAGAGAGCTCCCAAGGAAGGGAGGCGGCCCATAAAACGCCACGTCCTGGCCCTTGTCATTGATTCGGATAGGGGCTTTACCCAGGTGATTCCTTTCTCAAAGGAACAGTTGTTACTATTACTTTGCCCTTGCCTAATCATCTCCGTCTTTCAAATTTTTGTCTCAAGTATTTCTGTTTTACATTAAACAAGAGCAATATGTCTAGGTGCCACATGGGCTGTGCCAAGGGCCGACGTTGCCGCCAGCACAGTACAGGAAAACCTCTGGGAATATTGGTAGGTGTTCTACTATGTTGAGACTCTAAGCAGGAGCAATACGTCTTGGTTGGTCCCTGACATGTCCTTGCTCCATGGAATCCTCTCCGGTTGTGTCGATGCCTTCCTTCTTCTTGCCATGGTCGGTTTGTGCGCTCCTTGCCAGGTGTTAAGGCTGTTTGAGCTGTTCGCTATTTCTTTCTAGTCAACCAACCATCTGCTTCATTGGCCTCTAGGCAGTCTTCCACCCACGCCTAATATGCTCATTGCTGATATAACCTTTCATCCCTCATCATTTATTAATTTATTTATTACACGGGTGAATGATCAATTACTACTTTGTAAATAAACTCCTCTTAGGATCAGAAAATGTATTGGATTATTTATATATTTACCTATAACTACTTGAATACAATAACGGACTAAACATGCTACAGTTGGTAAACATAGGTACATGGTTGAACGGATTTTTCAAACTTGAGTGTAATTTGCAGAATGGGTCATTGAGGATATCTAATTGAGTGGCTGAGAAAACTGAATCTAAGGACCTGAGTGCAGGCAAGTAGGGTTGGTATAGAGATTGGTAGTGATGATTGACGTAACAAGTTGGTGAAACAAGTACGGTACTGAGGTGCGTGAATGTTGGTTATTTGCAAAAGAGCGGGGCAGTATATTACGGATTTTAGCTGTTTGATGGCAAACAAGCAATCATTTATGCTCTTTGGATCAGGGGAACGAGACCACAAAGAACATGAGTGTCAGTCAGATTGAAATCAGACCAATTCACACCCTGCCTAAAAGCCACGTACAAACCCCCACCGAAACTACTCCGTGATCAGATGCATTGGCATAGAATGAGGACCAAACGAGCGAACCATACACTAGAATTGAGCCGACCATTGCCTGAACCATTGCGGCATTGGTGAATCCCAAGTACGACGCCGTATGAAGCCAAGATTCCTCTTATCCTCTTGGCTCTAGAGTCCTCCACATAAGAGTTGAATGACATGCAAAGGTTACCCCAAGATCCTTGAAAGATTCTTCTCTGTCTATTTCCGGGCCTTCCATTATGAGACTAAGACTCTCAGACTAAGACTGTGAAGAGACATAGAACCTGAAAAGGTCATTACCGCATGTTCTGACTCCCTTGCTTCAGGTTTTAATCATTCTTTCGCTCCTCTCTGTAACTGCCTGTTAAGAGTATTACAGATAGAAACTTAGTCGAGTGAGAAATTATGCGTATCTGACATGCCTGTGTGTAATTTGTCACTCAGCTAGTGCATCAGATCAATTCTATTCAGAATAGTTTTATTGTAGAACCAGAGATTACGGCAGGAGGCGCAGCCGTCTTGAAAGCCGTCTAGTCCCTAGGAGATGAGCACCCTTTGAGTAGGGTGAGAGCAACCTGAGACACTACAATCCATCCAGTCGATTAAAAGCAATACAATTGATCAATTTGAAGCAGCCTAAGGCAACTCAATAGGGCTCGGAGGGTCTTACTTCTAAGCCAACAGAAAGTATTTGTGAGTCCTTACAAGCGCATTAGGGATCTTTGGTGAGGAAAAAAAGACGCGGCACACAATAGCCGCACCACATCCAATTAATCTAGGGACCCAGCATTTTTGAAATATCTCTTCACCGCCAGCTTACCCAGTACTTCGTCTCACTTTTGTCGAGGGAGGATTACAGGTGATGAAGTGAAGGTTGACCGGGAGAAGAACCTTTCGTTTTACTTGATTACTCGAGTTGTAGAGCACTCGTCAGTGGAGGCGGGTCTCTCAAAAAGAGGATGTGTGAATAACGTATACAACCGTCTTCACTGAACCTATTAGCAGAATCCAATCCACGGGTGGAATTAGAACACTACACACGCTACCGATTTTGTAACAGACTAAATGAATACTGTGATTTGTGATTCCTTGAATAACCAACCCATGTAATCATGCCAGAGGTCAACCTCTCCGATTTGCAAGCATTTGAAAGCATAATTAGGCTGCATAAGTTCCATGATGTCTAGATCAAAACGCTGCGAATCCTGCCACAATGGTTGATTATTCCTCGGAGCCAAATTTTAGGGAAAACAGTGAGTGTGGAGTGTCCCGGACTCATTCCAATCGATTCAGCGTTCAACATTCAGTGGAAAATGAGACCTCACACGCCTAGGTACCCAAAATCTCAAAAAACGATAACCCGCTTTCGAAATAGGTAGGGAGGTACCCATTTTGACCCATACCCACCTCCAACCGGCACCGATTTAGCCATTTCCCAGCCAAAATTTCATATTTCAAATAGTCCTGGTCACTCCATGCTCCCTGTTTTACCCCACACACTCTCTCTCTAAGGAATTATGAACCATTCTAGATGAGATATTGCTTAGTAAAAATTATCCACATTTTGTAATTAGTGAAAACGTTACGTTTGAGCTGAGATAAATTGATAAACTCTCATCACGTTGTACAGGTAAATTATCACCAAAACCCCGGGGTTCAGATTTTTGACGGGGGTCCATGAGAACTGAACAGATGACTGATAAGAACAGATACCTACTACACTTTGATCTTAGTTCAAAGGCCGAGACGCGATAAGGGGACTAAAACCTTGAAGTGAGGAAATCGTGAAGAGTAGGTCTCCTGCAGGGTAACGAAGGTAAAAAGAACGTCGTTGTGAAAGGACAGTCAGTACAAGAAAAGTCAAAAGTTGTTCATTTGAGATATCACCTCTGAATTAGCCAAGCAGTTGCTCACTGACGAGGCACGTAATAACGTTAGAGTTGAGAAAACAAGATGAACTCGAGACGGACTTGCTGGAGTGAAAGATCGAGTCGTTACCAGATTATAACGCTCTCAGCGTTGACAGCTCCCTCTCACTCTTCTTTTTTTGTTCTTATAGACTTTTCTATCCTAAATTCTTTCCTAATCCTCACGAAAGCAGAGCAGGTGGGGAGGAAGTTGACTTTCCTACAGTTTTCTTATCAGACCAACCCAGGTCTGTTTTCGTTTATATACCTTCCTCATTTCAACTGCGATAAACCCACCTACCCATCGTTCTTGGTGTATTCCTCCACAACCTCACTTTTTCAACTCAATATTAGGATGAAATTGACGTCCACTCAATTCGTTTTTTTCCTAGAGGATTCCAATGACGTCAACTCAACAATAGGGGGATTCAACAAGGGCAAAAGACCCAGAAATAATCTGTCAAACATTCACAGGGTAGGCCTTACCATGGGAAAGTAGATGAGGTTTTTTATGAGTAAATATCTCGACTTAATAACTCGACCGTGATATCGAAGGATATCCCATACCCGGGAAGGGGGTCCAAAGGCCCACCCTCGGAAAATTGTGACATTCTGGCTCTAAAATTAGTAGTTTTTTAAGCCTTAATAAGCTATTTTAACATTACTATACACGGTGATGCCAGGGCCCTCCCAGTAAGAAAAAAAAATTCTCTTACCAAAGTACAGTCGCTGCAACCAAATACAGTATGTAAAAAACGCTGCAAATTCTTTCACACGGGTTGGTTATTCCTCGAACCAGGCGCATGGCGACTCGTTTCTTCAACATGGGGAAAATGGGGGAAACAGTGGGTGTGGCAGGTCCTGGACCCATTCCAATCGATTCAGTGTCCAAAAGTTAGGGGAAAATGATACCCCACACGCCTAGGTACTGGAAATCTCGAAAACACATTCGAAATGGGTAGATAGGTACCCATTCCAATCGATTTAGCGTCCAAATTTTAGTGGAAAATGATACCCCACACGCCTAGATCGCCAAAAATCATGAAAATCCATTTTTCGGAGTACACATTTTGACCCCTACAAAAACCACCTAAAAAATTTTGGCCGAATCGGAGAGGTTGACCTTTTGCATGAAAACATGGGTTGATTATTCAAGGAATAACCAACCAGAACCACAGAAATTATGAATACTCGTACACTTTTCAAAACCGAACTGCTATTTCTCGAGCTTTCATGAGATAAGATGACAGTGTAAGTAATTTATTATTATGGTTCGCAAAAATATTTATTTTTAGCATTTTAACATTAACACTGGGACATTACAGACTATTTTCAAAAACCGACGGGACGGTCAAATAAGTATAGTCAGTATAAATAAGTGTAAACCTATAGTCAGCGAAAATATTGTCGAATATGAGTCTCTGAAATTTCGAAAACTTGGCCTTCATCTCTCTGCGTCAACACGAATCGGACCTCGGACGCGGCTACCTATATGAGATGAATAAGGGATGTAGCATGCAGAATATGACCCCTTCCCACCCGCCACAGATTGCCTATGGAAGAAGCTCCGTGCGGCAGGCTTTCTTCGCCTCGCGATTAACGCAAGTCGTTACTGGATCACTAATAGTCATTTTTTCTCCCATCTCTATCTTTCCTTCGTCCCCCGCTCACTGGCCATCACCGCAATCATCACTGGTCATTAACGCAATTCTTTTTCCTGCCCTCCAATGTACTCATTCTTTCGCCTTACTGGCAATCAACACCGTAGTTACAGGTACATGTGAATTACCGCCCCTCCCACACCAAATTAGGAACTTACCAGTCCTCTAAAAGAATATCCTGCTGTCTCAACTTTAGTATAATTAGGGGATGGTTTTGTGTTATACATCCTGTTCGAATAGTTAGTCATGACCCTGAATAGCACAGACGTTTTGCACTAGCTTAAATCTTCCAATGTGAAAAGGACTTTCCGTCTCAAATTGCGAGGAGAAAGAACGGCAGCCTCGCAGATCCAATCTCCCAATAATGATGCGTTTCTGTCCTCGCCTCGTGTACAGCTGTCCCCAACGCTCACCTTTAGGAAAAGAAAAACCCCTGGGGGCTGAAGGTGTCAGAATGTTGTTTCAACTTAGGGGGGAAGAAAGAGGAAAAAAACAGCGGTTGAGTGCTCCACTTAGGCCTCTTCAAACATTCATTAGTACAGCGGATGGGAGTTTCTTCAAGAACTCACAATAGACAGGATGGCAAGGGCTTCCTTGCCCCATTGAGCTTTGGATGCTCTTTGGGCTAGATCGCAGATGCAAACTAACTTACAGCTCGCAAGGATTCGGCCAGAGTGAGACAAAGACGTCATGATTGACTCTCTAGGGGCGTGTATTCGCTATTCCAGAAGGGCGTTGGCACACCTGCTCAGTGTACCAAGACCAATACCCAATCGACGTTGTAACTCAGTTGGAACCATCGCGGAGAAGATCCCATTTAGTCAAAATGGATTGAACATTTCGGTTTAGAGATGGCGGCAAAATAGCATGGATGCTAGTGGGCTATTGATACAACTAAAGCAAAGTCGACGTTTCGACTTCAGGCCTCGTTCTAGCAGAATTTTCCATCGTGATACAACCACCTCGTAAAATGGAAGAAGTTCCCTCTTGTACGCAATGGGATCCGCTCCTAAAATATTTAGGATTTCTTCCGATGGAATGTTTATGTCTTCAGCCTCTTCAGATATGTCCGCGAACTACCCTAAGCTTCATTCACATAGCTGGTTAATAGGTGTAGGATCAGCTTAGACTTTAGGATCAGCAACTTCCTCCTGAGAATGTTTCATTCTTTCTAAAATCATTAAGAAACGAGGGAGTCAGAAAACGGGAAAACCCGAATCTGGCAAGAATTTTGTTGCTAGGATGACATTGAAAAATCCCTTGGCCATGAGCTATTTGAACATCATTTGAGCCCTCTTCTCATAAGACATTTTTTATCTTAATCGAGCCTATCCTGCTATTTCATCTTTACGGCCTTACTACCACAATGTAATTTTTCGTCTTGCTCGTAAGGTACATTCCTCCAAACACTCACGGCCAATTATTAGTAGATCCTTTCTTTTTCTCATATCTAATTTCATTGAGTACGGGATATTATTCTGTCTAGCAGTATTTTTGTTTTAATTAAAAATAATAATAAATAAAATAAACCCTCGCACTTGCGGCCTCCAAGAAAGGTTCCACTCTGGGAGGCTGGATTTAGCCAGTATGGAGCTGAATTCGCGGATATCTTTTCTCAATGTCGTTACAACTAGAACGCCTCCGATGGAGCTAGCGGGGAAAATATGCTCGACGAAAAGAAATAGATAGCATTCCCATACCTCGAAGTATTGGGGTTGAAAAGTTCCATACCGTCGATAGGAGTCGTGGTCGAGATCAACGAATCGGAACAAAGATGTCACAGGCTGGAATCAATAAGCTCTCAGTACAGGGAACTGTCGGGCAAAAAGGGAACAAAACCCTTGAGATGGTAACGACCACCTAAGATGTACACTGGCAGACATTGACAGTGAGTTAGAGGAATTTGAGCTGTCCGATTTCTTCAGGAAGGTAAGTCTTCCCTGGGGGAAAGGAGGTTCGGAGAAATCGATGTGTTGAACTTCTAGGCAAAACGTAACGGTGTGGAGACTGCGACAAAGGGGGAAAACTCCCGTAAGCAACAGAAATTCGAGGAAAAACGATTTTGAAAAACAAAGTAATAAAATAAATAACACTGACAAACATCCGTACCGTAGAGAGAATAGCAGTTGTGCTAAGGACACATTTAACCCAGGGACTACCCACTGAAATGACTTGACCAAGAAGATGGCGGTTGATGGAGGCGAAATAATTTCTTCGCTGATTATCACGCCATGTGAGCAATTCCAGCCAAGCAAACGACCCGCCGAGGCGACGAAGTATCGCGATAGAAGTGGGATACGACAGGCCACAACGCGAAAGCACAACACCAGAGGGTGAGCAAAGGGAAGAGGTGAGCCAACGCCGACGGCCCAGATAAGAGCCACGAACAAAACAAATGGGTAACTGGGGTACGCTACAAGAGGAGGTGGTTATGGGTCCAATGGACACCTACCTACCTACTCTCACGGTGGTTTTTCAAGACTTTAGGGCACCTAGGCGGATGGGGTATAATTCTCCCTGAAATGTTGGATCGATTAGAACTAGTCCGCGACTGTCCACACTCAGTTTTCCCATACATACTCCTGCTCTGACGATAAACAACCTTGCTAAAGAATTTTCTTTGGTTGGTAATTCCTTGATTAATCAACCTAAGTTTTCATGCTCAAGATAAAAATAACGGGTCGACCATCTCCGATGGCCTCAAACGTTTTCTGGACGTTTCGTGTCTAGATCAAATACGGGTCCCCCTGCAGTAAGGCGCCTCTGAACTTCCCCTCCTTCAAGACCGCTGTGTTATCCGGGTTTTAATATGAGCGGCACCGTAGCCAATAGAAATCAGAGGGGTTGGTTATCCCTTGGACCAGGAGCATGGGAAAACAGTGAGGATGGAGTGTCCCAAAGTCATTCCAATCGATTCAGCGTCCAAGACTCAGTGTAAAATGATACCCTACATACGTAGTTTTAAAGAGAGTGGAAAATCATACCCTACACGCCAAGTTACCCAAACACATAGGTAGGTAGGTACCCATCTTGACCCATACCCACACCCGGTGGGCACAAATCGGTCCGGGACCCATCTCAATGGATTCAGCGTCCTAAATTTATTGAAAAATGATACCCCTCACGCCTAATAGCCGAGAATCCAGTTTTCGCCGTGTGCCGTCCAGGTCGTTTTTGGAAGTGGAAAAGTATCCAAAAAATCTGAAATTTTGGTTTGGAATCGGTTTTTGGCTCTAGTTGGTCCTCGGAACTCTTCAGCCCGATCGGACCTATAAATGGATTTTCAGGAATTTTGGTGGTCGAGACATACGGTGTATAATTTCTCACCAAATTTCGGACGCTGAATCCATTGCAACGGATCTCAGACCGATTGGCACCCGCTGGAGGTGGGTAGGGTTCAAAATGGTGAGATTAACTAATTAACACGAGTATTGATATTAAATGTAATATGAAACACCTTGTGTAGAACTCAACCACACCAATTTCTTTAGCTATTCGATTTTAAATAGGATCAACGAAGAACTATAAAGAATAAGGACACACTTCGTGACAGCGCTTAACTTCATTAATTAATTCCTAGAAGGCCTTAACAGGACTGGGCATGACAGGTTTGCGACCCCTTTTTTTGTAACCAGTGATTTGAGCTTCTTTCGACCCCCTCCCCCTTCCCTTGTCACCGACAATTCGTAAGTACGAATTTCCTTTAAGCACAGCAAAAACACTATTTGGTCATAACCTCCTAACGATCCAGAGGAAGCAAATTTATATGAAACACCGCTGATTTTCACAACTATAACTGGAGACTGTGCAGGCAACGATGGAATGGAGGGGAGAAGTCTGGGTAAATGTACGGGCACAGCACCTGATACTAACATTGCTCTAGTAGCTATAAGCCATCCACGAGTATTGACTCTCTATCAGCGAACTACAAATATGACCCTCTGCATTCCGTATTTCGCCCCTACAGCACGAATACATCGTTATACTGCTTTTACTTGGCTCACTGCTCCCCAATAACGCGTCTGATAGGGTAGCAGGTACCTACTCTTGTCAAGGCGACTAACTATCGCGGGAGAGAAAATGTTTTGTTCTCAAGTGCTAAGACGAGTTTTCAAAGGACGTCCTGTGTTTGCTTTTGTCTTGAATCTACCCGGCTAACGGGATACGAAAGGCAGAGACAGTCTTACTGAAGAAACATTGCTGAATTGAATTTCTAACTGAGAAGGATACCTGGAAGTGTAGTTCCATTTAAAATACTGTAAAATACATTAGACGCCGCTTATTGCGGCCACGTTGGGACCAAGCCAAATCGTTAAGTTCTCCGCTACGTCATTTGAATGCCGCATTAATGAGTTCTCAAATATTAACTTAATTTATTCTTGTATTGCTATTTCCATTTTTCCCTAGTGCCTCATTTATGGTCCTCCGCAATTCCCCGGATTTTCTGACTTCGCAACTTGTTTTGCAAAATAACCATTTTGGTTGTTATAATTAATTCATTTTCACTCATTCCTATATTTTATATTATCTGGATTCTGCTTCGCCCTTCTAGCGAGCTCATCTCTCCTATCTCTACTACATCCTGCGCGATCCAGCGTTTCAATTTCCTAAGTTTGATGATTGATTTCATAATTTTTATCAACTTACTTTTTGGACGTGTGGTTTTAGTTGGATATTTCTTGATGAATCAGTCTATGTAATCGTACTGAAGGTCTCTCCGGTTGGCCCCAAAATTGGACATTTCATGTTTCATGATGTTTAGATCGCAAAACCATAATGTCCATTCAACGTCCACCGTTTTTGGTAGTAGACAATTTTCTAAAAATCTGAAATTTCGGCCAGAGACTTCTTTTTAGCTCTTGTTGGTACTTGAAACTTTCCAGCCGAATCGGACCAAATTTGGAGAGGTTATGGGGAAAAATGGTTTGTTCACGTTTTTCGGGACTTTTGGGAATTCCCCGACCGATTGATTCCCACCGGAACTGGGTATGGGTCAAAATGGGCAGGTCTGAGATTATGTGGTTTGAAAAAGATCTCACTGATCGCTTTAATATTCAACCGATTACCAGCGAAAATTTCGCGAATTTTGTCAAGGTGCGCGACAACTGATTCAGCTGTCGTTATTTGGCATCCACTAAGATGTGCCCAAAGAGCAAGCAAGATAAAAGGCAAAGCGTGCTTCATTTATGAAAACCTCCTCTTCTGAGAATTCTACATAAATGTCCCAAGCAGTTTTATTGTTCAACTTCAACTAAGGAAATTCAAACGTTTCAAATCGGAACTTCAAACGTGGATGAAGCAAATTGAATGTTACCTCAATTAATTGTTTGCTTCCTACACAAAGAGTATCATCGAAATGAATACCAATGAAAGGTTATTGTCCTTTGTATACGAACATGAATATGCCTTAGTTCTCGAGGAACATATTTTGATCAGTGCACCATGAATGTTTTCATTCCAAGCTCGAGCCCCTTTTTCAGTCCGTATAAACTTTTCTGGAGTTTGCATAGAAGCCCTCGTTTGTTTGGAACCTCGAAACCCTCTGGTTGTCATGTATATAACTTCAGCCAAGTCGCCATTCAAAAAAGTTGTCTTCACGTCAAAACGCTTCACATACAATTTCTTCGAAGTTGCTATAGTGAGCAACGCCCTTACAGTCACAGGGTACCTAGATGCGAAAACTTTGTCATCATCTTCACCGTACATCTGCAAATAATAACCTTTTGCGACTAAGCGTGTTTTGTAACGCTCCAGTTGGCCGAGACTTCCATATTTTTGACCTTAAATACCCATGGCTTTCATGTCAGATGGCAGCTGAACAATGCCGAGGTTTTGTTTCGTTTTAGCGATTCCATTTACTCTTGTGCTGCACAAATCCATTACTCCGTCGGTACGTTCACATTAATAATTGTACAATACCTTGGTTCAAATATCTTTTTATTACCGCCAGCCCTGAACTTATCCGGGGATATTCGTTGTATTAAATTTTCAGAAAAAGTGTGGTCGTAGGTAGATTATCGAACATAAGCGAGGGAGTCAGAACATAACATGTATGAAATGTTATTCAACACTACCTTGTACGTAAATCCAGCCGCCGAAAAAGTACGAGAACGAGTCTCGCTGCCCTTAAATGGACACTTTGTGAATTTTTCATTTGTCTGAAAGGGAGACATAAGCTCGTGAGAGTGCTGCGCGTGGAATATTAAAAAAGAGCCGAGGGCAAAAGTAGTGCGAGCTATTTTACATAAATCTTTCTTAGTAAGACAACTGTTATGTCGTACCGTGCAAGTTTGACCTTTCATTCTTCTTTGTTTATTTGATACCAGTAGACTCTCTTGGTGGGTGATCAATATTTTAGACGATTTCATTCATGGTGGTTCACTAGGGTTGAAAGACTGGTGTGCTGCACAGAGCTTCTCTCAACAACTATCGGGGCATCTACCTGCGTTTTCGGTCCCTCAGTTGTGTGGTGATGAACCTATTAGCACTTTTTTTAGCGGCTTTGCTTGCAGCTACGATTTTTACCTCAGTAGTAAAAAGGATGGTTGCCGTTGGCTCAGCCACAAAATTGCGGCGTTCTTGTATACAAAATATCGCTGGTGCTCGAACAACCAGACAAAATTTCATCAGCACGGCCAGCAGGATTATTTGCGCATTTAACCCTAAATACAACCCTTCAGGTAGCAGAATATTATCTTTACTTGAATCCAGTTTTTCCAAGTCGTGTTTTCTAATGTTCTTGATGCTACGGCGTACGCAATATCCGGACGGGCTCTCCCATCAGATACGGCAACAGCTTATCGGTACGGAAATGTATTTTCTTCTTTACTCACCTGCGCGTCCTTACTTTCCTCCCATCTTTGATAATATGATTACAAGCTGAGGCAATTTTCCATTCCAAATTGTTCTAGTAACCTTTTCATTCAGGTCTTATGGTTAATACTATTTTCATTTTCAAATTGTATAACCTCTAACCCAAGATAGTAATTTGCAGGCTTGCCCTTGGATTCTTGTTTCATCTGCTCAATGTGATGCACCATTTGATTCCAATTTGTCTGAATTTCACCATTCATCGTCCAAATAGCGAAGTAAGCACTTGCGTAAATAGGATCAGTTTCGCTATTAAATATTTACGATTTCTCATTTCTGCGGAAGGTTGCTATCCTGGACGGTTTTATATCTCAGTCGTCCAATAAAGCTGTGAGAGATTCCGCTTTTAGGCCGCTAGATAGCGTTCAATTTACGACCTTCATATATGGAACGAGAGCTCTTGGCATGTAGGTTGAATTATTTTTATGAAGGAACGTAATGGCGGTACTACAGCGGCGATTTGTCGAGTAATATGTATCATTAATTGATCGACAGTACCTGCATTAACTCAACCTCCCTGGCAGACAAGGAAAAGAAGTAAAACCTTGGTACAACTGTTCTCATTTTACAAGGAACTCTGTCCCCATTAAAAAATGAGTCCCTACAGCAGAACATGAGATGATGAACTAAGCCGTCTAGAGGTGTTTCAAAGTACATATTTCACCCATTCCCGTCCCGAATTTTGAGCCTATAGTGCTAAAAAGTTTCAAGGCAAACTAGAGCCGAAGAGAATTTAATGATCAACCTATGTTTTCATGCCAGTCTAGATAAAAAACGCTGCAAATTCTGCCACAATGGTTGTTATTCCTTGTAACAAGAATATGGGGGAAGCGGTGAATGTGGAGATTCGGGTACTCATTCTAATCGAATCTACGTCCAACATTATAAAGCAATGTGTTCCCACACGCCTAGGTGAAGATTTTTGGGTACCACTTCCTGCTAAATGTTGGACGCTGAATCGATTGGAATGAGTCCTGGACACTCCAACCTCACTGTTTTTACCACACTCCTGCTTCAAGAAAATCTTGGAAAATATATTTTTCAAAAAACACATTCTTACCCATATTCTTCCCAAATTTAGTCCGATCGGGCTAACAATTTTTGAGAACCAACTAGAGCAGGAAAGAGTTCTCTAACCAAAATGTCAGATTCATAGAAATCTTTCCACTTCCCAAAACCGTGTGGACAGCAGAAGGACATTTAGCCTTTTGGTTGCTTATTCCTTGAATAATTAACCTATATAATCTTGCTCGAGGTCATGGAGGGTCAACCTAATCTACCTACCCTATCCTAATTGCAATCCTTCACGAAACAAATCACAACGCCAGAATATTCATCCTTAACATTTTTCAAAAGAGAAGGAGGAGAGAATTCATGTCGCAAAGCCATCCTTTTTGATTCACACAATGTTTCCTCCAAGTTTCACTGATTACAAAAGTAAGAGAAACCCTTAGGGTGTAATGCATCTTCAACATTCCAACAGGTAAAATGGAATCCAAGGAGTTACAACTGTTTCTCAACATGAAAACCTCATTTTTTTAATGAAAAAACCTTCCCCTAAGTATGATGACTGTTTCATTTGTGAAAATCAATATAATGATAGTTCAAATCAGAATCAAATGTGTGGGTTAAGTTATGTTACGCCTATCTGACCTATAATCTTACCATATTATCATCTCGGGTATATCTGGTGTTATAGAAAGATCTGTTACTAACCGCTAAAATATATATCTGCTTTTCTTAACAAACTCTAACAATAAACTGCTTACTCTCTATACAAGGTGAAACTTATCATTATTCTTATTATTACTAATACTACCTATCATCATTATATTCTCACGTTTTTCCTCCCTACAATGAATGATAGTCATGTTTTACATTTTCACCAATTTGATGAAAATACCAAGGATTTTGGATAATTTTTGGATGAAACGTGATGAAAAAGTAATCGCTTAGTACTAGAACCTTCAACCATTAACGTCCTGATGTAAACCGTATCGGTTGGTTATTCCTTGAATAATCTGCCCCAAAATTTCTTTCATGGCTTTTCAAAATGTCTAGATCAAAGTAAGCAAATGTCCGGCTACCGTTTTTGTAGACAATTTTCCAGAAAACTTTATCAAAATCATTTTGGTCCCATAAGGGACCCGTTTTTAGCTCTTAGCTGGTCCTCGAAACTTTTCAGCCCAACCGGACCAAATTGAAAGGGGGTTTCTAAATGTGTTTTTTTGAAAAATAGACTTTTGAGATTTTCGACGATCATTGTCCAATAAATTTTGGACATTGAATCGATTGGACCATATCCCGGATCCATTCGTCCGGGACACTCCACATTCACTGTTTTCCCCCATTCTCTCCATGCTCCTGGTCCGAGGAATAACCATCCCCTGTGAAAGAATCCGTAGCGTTTTTCATGAACATGAAGCCGTTAAAAAAGTGTAGTACAGTCCTGTATTTAGAAATGTTGCCTGACAACATATTTACCTTCATTGGAAGAAGATTATTCTAACGAAAAACGAAGGTGCACAATATTTAAAATTACGCGAGAAAAGAAACAGAAAAAAAGTTGCTATGCATGTTTGACCTTTTGGAAACGATTGTGGCATAACTTAACCAATGCAGTTTCACGCAATGGCCTTCAACTTTGTAGTAAAAAGCCCTAGTTTGCCATAATATGCTAGGTACCTAAATTTTTCATGGATTCATTGGCATCTGAAATAGGTAGTAGGTAGTTCATATTTTTTTGAATTGTGTGGCTGGTCAAATTTTCGGGTAATATAAGAAAATATAACTGAATATAACACCCCTAATCAGGAGCCAGCCACAAGTGACGATGGTGAAGGAGGGGGGGGGGGGGGTTGCAAGAGAGGGATCGGACGATAACACTCACCTCATCCCTTGACGGTGGTCGACGACGTAAGGCCTATACTCAAATTCCGGCGAATGCGGACGAGCTCTGAGGAGAAAACGAGAGAATCGTCCCACCCCATTCGCACGCCCCTCCCCCGCCATATCGCCTCCCACTTCTTCACTGCCGGTTTGAATGCACCCTCGGCAGCCCGGAACTACCGCCACCCACTGGTTCCGATCCTCCCACTCGTTCACGCTTTTCGAGAGGCAACAGTACTACGGTGGACAGGTGGCAGGTGGCCAAATAATCCGGCAGTACAAGTTGAGAAAACTGAGAGGTTGCAGAAATGTTGAGTCAAATACCAAACGACTATTTCGTTGGATGTTGGCCAGCCCCAAGGAAAAATTTCACTGAAAATTGCAGCATACCTACCAATTGCCTCTGGTATTGATCAACCAACTCACTCAAGGTGTATGTACCAGCCTAGTCAATACACCACCAACAGGACCCACAATAAATTGCTGAGCCAGTTTGTTCAACATCTTCTTTTAAGATTCCAAAGAGGCTCACACGCTTTTTCTTATCTTCAAAAGTACTTGGGGAAAGGGTTTTTTTTTAATTTGTTTATTTGCACCAAGTACAATACATATAAGCAATATTCGTAAGTTAACATATGCATTTAAAAGAAAAACTAGGGTACACTGGTACTGATTCTCCATCTCGTAGCCCAACCCTGAACGCTGGAAATAGATTGGTTGAGCTTGGAAACTGCTTCAATGATTGTTTTTGCAATAGCCAGAATTGCCATGTCGTCCGCGAACGTGGCAAGGGCCTTCTGTTTCGGGTAAGTCAGTGGTGTAAAGCTGGTGAAATAGGGGTCCAAGTACACTGCCTTGTGGAAGTTCGGTGTGTGCCTTGGGGCTTTCGGCTTACGGCCGGTAAGGAGTCTGGAGCCACCTTACCTGCAGAGTCAGTATTTGGAGTTTGATCGCTTTCGTCATAAGAAGAATTCTCGATTAATTGGGGAACCAAATCGTCCTCATTAAATGGAGGAATCAATTATCACAGAAACGACACATGTGACATTTTTTGGCGGTTTTGAGTTAACCAACTGCCAATGTTCCAATCAAGTTACTGAGACTAATGGTGCGGTTGGTGACTTGCTACGATATCGAAGTACAGTTTTCTGAAGGACTACATAGAAGCATTACCAACAGCAGTAACCAAACTCCTACTGTTCAATGACGGAGCTGGTGGGTCGGACAAAAACCATTTTGTGGTCAGATTTTGAGTTTCTGTGACAATAGGAGGTTCTGATCGTCATTACTTACCTACTTTTCCCGTGTGATCGTGACTTGGAGAGCATCTAACGTCTCATAAAAAAAGCTGATCGGATCTACACTCCTCAGTAGTATGGGGAACTCTTACCACGAGCGAGCTGCACGGTTTACTGTTTATTATGTACGAACTAAACATTTCTTCGCTTTCAAAGACTGGTGGACCAGTAATGGCAACAAAAACGGCAGTATGTGGCGATACGAGTGGACAAGGAATGCCTAGAGAACGGAGAGAGAGTTTTATATCAATGTACAAAGAGAGGGAAAAATATCCGGTTTCTTGAAAAGTCTTTTTATTTACCTGGGAAAGACTACGCCAAATTATAAAGGTCTAGCTCTGCAAACTACGAAGGCATTGCCACTAAGGAGAGTGCCAATAAACGACTAGAAAAGAATTAAAGAAGCTCATGAGCTGTAATTGAGGGCTATGAATTCTTTTAGAACAAAATCCTTCACTGGCCAAAAGACAAAAGTGCAACAGCAGCGGCTCTAGTTGATTCAGAGACTGAAATACCTGGACGTACCAAAGGCGACTGTAGTGAACCTCAATTCAGTTTTCTTCGCAATATATCTTGAATTCACTACCTGTAAAAGAAGTAGCTTGGTCGCAAGCAATCCTTTGAGGTGAACAAAGAAACTAGGGTTGATACGGCTTTGATGGCACTCCTAGTGTGAAGGCTTTGCAACCCAATACTTGAGTCTTTTCACGACAGGGAGGGTTTCAAGTTCATATGAGTGCTATCGTGATTCAGCGGGGGTAGTTTTACGGCATAAGTATCCGACTACTTTTGCTGTTCACCACCGACATGAAATGAAACACCTCCGAAGGCGACCGAGCTTTCCAAAGTTCAATGAGTAAATTCGGATTGAAATTATTGTGAACACGGGTTCGTTAAAGAGTGATTTGCTGATGAATTTCCTCGTGAGATTCTTCCAAACGAAAGCGATCATTCATCGGTCAATTTGTACGTAGGGGCGCACATTACTAGTCGTTTCAGTTCCGTTAAAGCTCGTACTTTCTGAGAATTACTACGGATTCGTTGACGCAGAAACTATTGCAGTTGCAGCCTATATACTTTATATGCTGCTTCATTAAACTGCATTCTGTCAGAGTTGAGCGAGAACCTTGCATCAGTAATGACCTGCAAGACACTTTTAGTGTTTCGGAAAGCCATTTCTTTTATCTCCCTCACAAAGAGAAGCAAGTCAAGTAAGCTGGACAAAAACGCTGCTAATTCTTCCATAATGATTGTTTGTTGGAGAGAGGAAAACAGTAAGTGTGGAGCGTCCTGGACTCTTTCCAATCGACTTGGCGTCAAACATTTAGTAGAAAATAATACTCCACACGCTTAGATTGCCGAAAATCTCGAAAATCCATTTTTTAAAAGACAAATTTTTCACATAACCAACCAGATAGGAAATGGCGTCCGCCGTCTGCCCTCCGCCGTTTCTGGTAGTGGGTCTATAAATGTTTAACATTGGACAGGGTCCTCACGGTGGCTTAGTCCTCGAAGCTCTTCAGCTTTGCAAATTTGGGGTGGGTAGGGGTGAAAATAGGTTTTCTAAAACTCGATTTTAGCAATTCTTTGGGAACTAGTCATGTGGGGTATAATTTTCCACTAAATTCTGGAGACTGATTGGTCCTGGGCCAATTTGCGCCCACCTTGTTGGCGTTACAGTTCTGAATAAATGATTTCATTACATCCATTCCACCCAGGGCTATTATCCTTCGTACTCAATCAGATGCTTCATGAACTTCGAAGAATTCGATGGTTCATTCAAACCGAACAAACAACATCACTTCACTGATAAGGGGGAGGCAAAAACACCTACCAGAAGATAACGACACGCGAAAAATATCTAACAATTTTGACTAGGACCATCCACTTCAATGGTGACTCATTGGACGGAGTTCCGCCATCAGTACAGCCAATCAGAGAGCAGATATCAGGCTTTCCTGACCCATGTTAACCCAGCTTATAACTCGATACACCACTTGAAAAAAATGTATTCGTTATTAAGCTACCCATTTAAGGAAAATCACCTTGTATGATTTTGTTGGGTCAGTAACTCATTCAACGGTCACCAGAATTGTATATCAACTGCACAATATTTCCAATTAAAGTGATATTAAATTCAGCATTCATTGTTGTTCCTCAGTCATTGGATCCGTCTGTCTAAACTCACAACTCATTTGTTAGGCGAAAGGGGGAGGTGTTTCCTGGATGAGTTGATGGAAACCTGTGAGGAGTGAGAAATCTTGTCCCGCGTACTCTAGTTAAAAGTCAAAGTCACGCCGTCCGCCGTCACGTTTTTGGTGGTAGAAAATTTTTGGAAAAATCTGAAATTCGGGTCAGGGGTCCGTTCCCGGCTCTAGTTGGTCCTCGAAACTTTTCAGCCCGATCGGAACGAATTTTGGTAAGGTAGGGGTCAAATGTGTTTTTTGAAAAATGGATTTTCGAGATTTTTGGCGATCATGGCGAGTAGGGTATCATTTTCCACTAAAATTTGGACGCTGAACCCAATGAAATGGGTCTCTGAACGATTGGCGCCCTCTTGGATGAGGTTATGGGTCTAATGGGTGGCTATCTACCCATTTCGAATGTGTGTTTTCGAGATTTCCTAGGCGTTTGGGATATCATTTTCCACTAAATGGTGGACCGTGAATCGATTGGAATGGGTCCGGGACCCGCCACACCCACTGTTTACCCCATGTTGAAGAAATTAATCCCCATGCGTCTGGTTGGAGGGATCACCAACCCCTGTGTTAGAATTTTTATTAATTCTAAATTAATTTCTGTGGTATTAAAAAACTGAGCTAGTTGGTTAAGCTCAAACTCGGTCTTCTCCAAAATTTTCTCAATTCTTTTACCTGTCAGCCCTGTGCCTTCATCGCCTGGGAATTTTCTCGCCTAACATGGGAGCTCCCAGGTAACGTCGTTGCTCATTAGCAAGACATGGTAAATTTTCCTCCATTTCATTTCATAACCTCCTTCACTTTCCTTCCTCATTCTCTTTATAAATCTTAAACCCTGAATCCTCTAAAATCAACCAGTGTTACTGCGGATATAGCTTACTGTACCAATAATTTGCATAAATCATTACTGTACGATATAGCTGATTGTTACCGGGTTCACGTGGTGAATCGAGAACCAACAAAACCGTTTTTCAGTGGGAAAGTATTTTAATTCACTCGGCATCTCACATTGATGGTGTAAAACTGGTTGATTGTTCAGCGTTTCAGCAATGTCTTGGCGAAATTCACCATTTGAATTTTCGGTCCTTTATTCCTCAAAAGCTGTGATTTCAAAGTAATGTAGGAGGTTCATACATGAACTATCGACAGTCAATTTACTTTCTTACGCGAACAAGATTTGCTCCCTAGGTCCCTAGTGCGCCCTACCTAATTCCTGCGCTTCTATCGAATTGATGAACCCTAATGAACATCCGGGATATAAACAAGGTTAAAAATAAAAGCCCGGAAAAGGCGGAGGCGAACGATTTTAGCAATTTCACCACTACAGGATGGGGGATAATAATTGGTACCACGGGGTCGTAATAGGTTTCCCTTTCCCCTCCCTCTCAGCAGGGCGCTCACTCAGCCACGAGTGCCTCGTCGTTGGGAAAGTGCCGCTCGAAATTAGAGCAAGAAACAGCACTTTCTGACAAATTCACTTTTCTCCGTCATTTTACCCCGATTTTCTTAATCTAAAATTGATTTTTATCAACTTGGGGCTTCATTTTTCTTGACTTGGAAAACAAGTCACACTTTACTTTCATAAATCAAGAAACAATCTGTGCCAGCATCAGGTAATCCACTAATTAACTAATAATGAACCTCATTTGATTTTATTCCTCACAATAATTAAGCATAGGATTCGTGCCAATATTACTAGTCTAGTAATAGCTAAGTCTTTTTTTCTATTTCTCAGTCAATGAATTCAATATCAATTCCAAGAAACCGTTCAATATCAAGTTACGAGTCAGTTGGTCGGTAATCTATGTGAAAGAAGAGCGCTCACTCGTATCGAACAATAATAAAGGACTGGAACACCTCAGTTGACAAGTGGTTAAGTAGAAAACCATGTCAACTGCTCGTCTCGTCGTTTGATAAAATATAGTGCAATATCATGAAATAATGTGTACTTGATCAAGCAGATCACGTAACGTGGCCAATTTATATGAGTTTTAGTAGAGTGCTTTCAACGTTTCCTTGCACATAAGTTTTCTTGAGTAGGTGTGTCCTTTGACCTCCCTCGATTAGGTAACGTATTCGAGGGATCTCTTTTAACTGTGAGCCATGTTGAAACATTTTGGCCAATTAAGTACAGCTGATTATGGTTTTAGTATTAGGTTATATTATTTTCAGCCTAAATTTGGAGAAGGTAAGCGCTCTGTGAATATACAGTGTTTTTGATCAAGACATAATGATACACATACAAATGAGGAGCCATCGGTTAAACCCTCCATAACCTTGGGCATGATTACATTCAAGGAAGAACCAATCAAAAAGCCCACTGCGTTGGCGCAAATCACAATCCCATAATTGATTCAATCCCTGTCCCTTGAGAGTTGATATGAGAAAATGCAGAAAATTCTTTCACAGGGGTTGATTATCTCATCATCATTTCAATCAATTCAGCGCCCATAACCTCTAACGGTGAGCGCCAATCGTTCCGGGACCCGTCTCATTGGATTCAGCGTCCAAAATTTAGTGGAAAATGATACCTCACACGTCTAAATTGCTATAAATCTCGAAAATCCATTTTTCGAAATTCACATTTTGACCCCTACCTGGCCAAATTGGGTCCGATCGGTCTGAAAAGTTTCGAGGACCAACTAGAGCCGGAAACGGGCCCCTGACCAAAAATTTCAGATTTTTACAAAAATTGTCTACTACCAAAATCGGCGGAGGGCTGACGGACATTTGCTAATTTTGATCTGGACATCTTGAAACGTTCAGAAAAAAAGAATTGTTGGGCCGAATCGGAGAGATTGACTTTTTGCATGAAAACTTAGGCTGATTATTCAAGGAAGCCAACCAAAATTAGTCGGGGTACTTGACGTAGTTAGGTTGTCAACGACACATTAGGCAACAGATGATTACACATCAAACGATACGTACCGGAGAAGCGAAGACGACGTGAGATAACCTGTCCGAGGACAGAGCATAGAGAAGAGATGCGGTATTCCCGGAACATGAAGAAGGGAATTCAGAAATTAATTCAGTCGAAAAGTAGTGAAACTTGTGTTGTTCCTGCTAAAAACGGGTGAGGTGAAATAAGAGTGTACTTACCGGAGACTGTGCAATATTTTACGAGTTATCTAAAAATCCACATCGTAACAACTTGGAAGATAGGCTCCTGAGTTACCAACTTTTTTATGATGTGCAGACGGCTTGGGAGATCGTCATCTCATACTTAACTCATTTTGACAATTTTTCAACTTAACAACTTATGCTCTGTAACCACCGATATAGCTTTTATTCATCAAAAATTCAGAATGGCTCCTTCTACGTCATCAAACATCTAGCCTTATCGAGAAGAATACGATTTTCCAATTTATTACCAACTTAGTCTATTCTGTCCGGGTGACCTAGGAGCTGAAAGTCTTCTATGTGCATTTTTTCAATTTTTTTCTAAATAGTTAGATACTCAATCCAAAGAAAGATACTCTTTTGCCCACAAGTTAATCTACCTAGAAAAATAAATTATTGCAGAATAATTGTCCACGTTTTCACGTGTCTACTCTTGATTTCAGAATGAATATTGCATGTTTACAATATGTTTTCACACGGCGTGGCTGGAAAACTCACGACATCGTCGATTACAGAGGAGTGGCATGGTGATAAATAACGTGCGGGGCTTCGAGATGAAATAGAACAGAACTAACGGAAGAATTACGCGACCACTTTCAGATTGTAGGGTGAAATGGGATAAAAGGTCGATGAAACGTCAAGGGTCACATCAATCTTTATTCATGGCAGGGGAGGCCACATAGTCACAGTGTTGCCTCGGGGGAGAAGCGGTGAGATTTGTGGTTTGTTTTCAAATTTAGTAACACTTGAATGGATCTGTACGCGAGAGGAGAGGAGTGCGTTATCATCACCTTTTGGTGGTTTCACGATTTATCACAGTTTTTCGGTACCCTGCTACTGGAGGGGATGAAAGAGCTTCTTTGAGTAATTAATGCTAAATCCGAACCTCAAATTATAAGCACGTTTACACCTGAATCAGATTACTTGAATTTAACAGGTTTCAAACTTCTTTAGCACGAAAAATTTGTGTCAATTACAGTTTAAGTAGGATAATTTTTTGGGAGAAGAAACAGAATATCTCGTAGTGCACATTAGAGTGAATCACGAACAACAATCAAGGCATAAACTCCAAAAGCAAAGCGGTACATGATTGCACAATTCAGCACTATCAGTCTTTATTACGGTAGTGGGGAGCCGTAAAGTATCGCGGCTTTGCCGTCCACTCGTTTTTCGAAAATGGTGTGCCATTTTGAAATTGGGTGTGATTTGGCCGTACTTTTTTGAGGAGGATGAGTGAAACGCGACTGCCAACGCTCAGCGTTGTTTACATGTTATAAACGTATTTTCAGCCAAAATTGAACTTGTTGGCTAAAAAACATCATCTGAGGGACATTTGGTTCCAGCAAAGCAGAGGTTATTTCGATGACGAAACTATAGCAGATGTTCGCCACGCGCCTGTCTGAGGGGTGACCTTTGCTAGTATATAGGGATTGCAGGGATACTGGATCACTGGATTTCAGCATTCCCGATCTTTTCCTGCAGAGCTCAAGGAGAGGGTTTTCAAACAACGTCCACACTTCGGAAAAACTGAAGACTCGAATAAGAGAAGATATCGCTACAATTCCCATCGATATGTGCTAGATGGCGGTTGAAGACTTCAGGAATCGCCTTCACCACAGCATCGCTGCTGGAGGCCATCATATTACTGATGTGATCATTAAAACTTGAATGAAAAATGGGATGTACTACAGAAACAAATACAACCGTATTTTTCCGTGCGGCCATGGACGATACTTCAGAGGGGGGCGTGATGTCAAAAGGGGGGCTCTTATCAGTGGACTGGTGATAGGGTGAACATACATTTTTTCTCTACTAGGTGTGTATTTTGATATGAACTCAAATATATTTCTATCGAGCCAAATAATAAATAAGTAACAACGAAGAAAGGCATGTGTCTTACAGCATGTATGTTATGAACTACTGGTATGAAATTAGCTAGCAGACGTGGAATACGTTTTTGGAGTCCGTTTGACCAATTGGACTCTGAAACCGTCTGTCCGTTTGAGGATTATGTCTGCTTGAAGAACCCAGTCTTTCATTGGGACCCCAGGAAGGACTTTATAGCGACGCAATATGTTGGCCAGGAGGACTTTCAATTTGAGCATGGCGTATTTTCGGCCTGGAACAGGTTGAAAAGATTTTAGTTTTTAAAAGAACAAAGAAAGTTTGAGTGTTCTGCCACTCCGCACATGATAGGATAAGTAAGTCTCAAGTAGGCTCCTTCTAGAACTTCCCTTCAACCTGAACGCCCCATACATTCCCCCCCCCCGTTAGCCCTCTACCTCTCCCCCTACCCTGGCATGTGTATACCTCCAAATAAGGGAACATCAAAGGCAAAATCAACTACCCAATCAGAGATAACTACCAATTGCTCTGATTAATCAGAAAAACATTCTAAGACGTCGATTCTACAATCTTGCAATGGTATGCTATATGCTTGAAGTTCCCTTCTCATTCACAGTAGTTGGCTTGACAATGATGTGTTACCGTCAAAATTGCTTGCCTACTGCACAAAATAATTTGTTCGGTAAGACACAATGATGATTCTCTTCTCAATATAAAAGTAGCATGACCTAACAGAACTAACCCCATACATTTGATACTGTAGGAGGAGATTGTGGAGAAAGACTTGTGGGGACTTCCTGCTCATAATTTCGTTATTACCTGCACGTCAAATCGATCATTAACCCTACGCTTTCAACGATTATCAATATAGATTCATTTTGAAGATGTTGCATGGGCTAAAATAGGGTTAAGAAGTGATCTTGACTCACCGACGCAGCTCCTTGGGCCAGCGCTGAAAGGGATAAAGGAGTAGTAGTGGCGGGAGGCAGATTTCTCAGGGAGGAAGTTGTCGGGGTCAAAAACTTCTGGATCAGGGTAGATGTCCGCCCGTCGGTGCAGCCTGTACGTTCCAATAATCACCGTGCTGTTGGCCGGGACTGTCAGATCCGAAGACACTACAACAATGAAAACACCATAAGTCACTGAAGCATGATGACTTACAAAAATGACAGTGACAATCAGAATAGTAGTGCGGTTGAATGCCCACATAACTTGGGTGGTTCCCAAAGAGTATCTAGCCACGAGATCAAACAACATCAAAAGATTTCCACACCTGCACACCTTGGGAGCATACCTCAGCTCCAACGTAAACATTTCTTCTTTGAGCACACCAACGGTCACCTCATTCCCCATCAGCTCTTTGTGCATCCGAGTTATTCGGTGATGACATTATCCCGTTTCATTGTTCGACTCATTTGTGGGTCAGCGTCTGTCCAGGAGGTGCACGATGTTGTGGACACGACCAGCACGTAGGTATAGTAAGTGCCTCTTGGGCCATTGACCCAACACGTAATCTGGTTCCCTGAGACGAAATCACTGTCTACTTGCCGAACTAAATTTCGCCCTTCATCAGTTCTGGCCGGCATTATGTTGTGGATCAACACTTCGAAAGGCATGGTCTTCCAAGTAAATTCACTGCAGTTCATGGGTCATTTGAAATTACCTACGCTACATTCGAGAAACAAGTTTCCCAAATATTTTTGTGGGACAACAGTTTCTGGCATTCCAGCTTCAATTTCGTTCATTTTTTTGGAGAAGTACACAATTCCTATTAACGGAAAATGCCATCTCGAAGCCATGGAAAAAGGAGGAATTTCAACGTGTGGCGCTCTGCTCAATATTTGCTTTGAATGCTGGTCACACACGTCAATTCTACAGCTCTACCTATTTCCGCCTATTTCTTTTTCTGTCATTAGATTCGATGAAATATTTATTGTTAAATTCGGCTCCTTATGTTCTAAATAAGTTCACAGTTGTGCGGTAACGAGCCTTATAAATGCCTTCACTTACCTAATTTGAGGTCTCTCTTGAGCTCTCGAGCAATGACAGGAACTGGTGGGAACATTCTGAGCGTTTCCATGACACACCGCTCCAAATATTTCATGTTCAGTGTGTCTTGAAATGTGACGTCACGGTCCGAATCGCCAAACACTTGGTCAATTTCTTCCAAGATTTTTTCCTAAATCAAAATTGAAAGAATTGTACAGAATTTTTTTCGCAGATATTTGGCACTTTGGCACAATATTATAAAAATTACAGGGGTCGGATTATTATAAAAGATAAAATGAATTATGAAAGATATTATAAAATTGCAACGGATAACGGATATACAGGATTGTAGGATTGGCCCTGGCAATCTTACCTGGATATCTTGCCTATCTCCCAGCATACATAAGAAAAAGCTGCTGCCTGCTGCTGTTGTGTCGTGACCCTAAACAAAAACAAAGACAAAAAAATTAGTTCAATCAACACCTTATTGCATTGGTATATTTCGCAACAAATCTCGGAAAATAAAACGTACTTCAAACATGATTGTGTCAACTTGATTTTGGATTTCCACGTCATTGAGGACTACGCCTTGTTGAGAACCACTTATTAGGAGGTCGAGGAAAGCTAACCTTTTTTTCTCACCTGAAAAACAACAGAAATGTACCGGAAATTTAGTTTGATGCACAAAAAATAAGGTACCTTTTAACCATAATTGTGTTATGGGTACAATTTACCTTGCTGTGGACCTGTAAAAGCGCATTCCTCGTCTCCGAATAATATTTGAAATGTACCGTCATCTTCAGGATTTTAATGACTCCTGTCTTCTCACCACATTTTTCCCCCATTGATTTACCTCCAATCCTTCACCTCTAAAAAGGGCCTCTGTCTGCCTCCCACCTCGCACCTCACATCTGTCATCATCCATCTATTGTTGCTCATCTCGCGGATAATCTACCATGACCACAGTTTTTAGCCATGATCATCGGCATAAAAATATTAATTTTGCCCATGTTAAAGTAGAATCAGCAGTGAATCATCTCGACGAGATCAGAAAAATATTCCGCGGCAAAATGTGATGATGATGAAAACATGATCGTTATTAGCGAGACTTTTCTAAAGCCAAACATTTCCCGTGACTCAATACCTGACCATAATTACACATGGGTTCGTAATGACGCACAGGTTTGGAGTGGAGGCGAAATATGTAGTACTAAATGAGAAAGCGTGTTAATCAAGTAAATTGCAGCAAGAATAACAAATGTGTAATCCTGCCCCCGGGTTCCCGGTTTGCCATTAAATATTTCAGTCCTCAAAAACTGTTAATAACTTCATTTTTTATGAACAGCAACTTTCATGTGCCATGTTTCATCACAGGAATTTTTACTTAAATGTTTGTCAAGTAATTACGAATTAATTAGAAATGTATTTCTGCAAAGAACTCACCTATATCCTCATCTATGTCATCCTTGAGACCTTTGCTCTGCCCAAAAGAGTAATCACCTGTTGGGCTATCCTGCTGGGAGTCCAAATCATTCAGGATCTGTTCCGTATCAAACTTTCCACTTTTGTGATCCGCCCTGCGAATCTTTACGACCTAAAACATAACGTTTTTGAGTGTTCTCTTTTGAAAGGCGCATATTTTGATACATTTTACGATTCGATGGGATTATTTACCTTCGTGGTGAGTCCGTGAATAGTTTGGAGGAGTTTTTTCTGGAGTGATCCGTAGGAGGACAAACTGAAGAGTAGGTCTGGCCTCAACCATAATTTAGTTTGCCGTAAATGGAGGATATCGCACATTCTGAAAATTGACAGATTTCATTGTAAGGTGAGTAGGGGCAAAGTTTAGCGTCAATTACAGATACAGTGCATTTATTTACTTTATTTTTCAAAGCCTTGTGCATTTATCAAATTCCCAGACTCATTTCGAGCTTTAGTGCCACTCCTAGGCCCTCCGCTCCTACGACCTCGAACCATGAATTTTTACTCATTTTTTTAATGAGGTAGCTTAAATCGAATGGCTATATCAACGAGCCATGATGCCTTCATGAATCAGAGGAGGCAATCGGGCGAGCAGTGAGAAAAGTTCCGAGGGATATTACGGCCAACGGCATGAGCTCTTGGAGGATGGTTAAGAGGTGGGGTTATACGAAGGACGTCGTATATTCCGAAATATAAATTTTGACGTTTACTGAAAGTATTTACCTTCGCGTAAATAAAAAATTGCTATCTCAATTCCCTTGGAGCTCCCGCATTTTAAAATCCATCCCTTTGAAATTATAATGTAATGAACTGCGAACTGGAATCAATTCAACGACAGTCGAGTGCTTCTTACCCATAACGAAACTTCTCAAAAATTTAAAGAGGATGCAAAATAAGCAAACGCTTGATTTTTAACGGAGAAATATTTTATATGGTAATTACTCACTTCATGACTGCCATTGCATAGTCGTAGCCGTTGTCTTGAGCTTTCTTGTCCACACCCATGGCTGTTTCTGCAAACAATAACGTTGACATGAAACTTACATTGAATTCTGAAGAGCTGGGAGTTGTACCCGTATTAAGTATTCATTTTTAATTATAACTTTACTCCATTGACCCAACCTATTTTGTTGATATGTAAATATTTCAAAGAAAACAGCACCATGTATTTTATGTGTCCTAACCCCTGATTAAAACTTGAAACACTTTAAATGAGAGAATAACGATGAAAAACATCATTCCATCCTTCCTCTTGGCATTTCCTAGCATCTAATTTTTCCCGGTTATGTTGAGAGGTAGAAATGAAGTTTAATAAGAAAAATATTATGCTATAATTACGCTTTCGTTCGTGTATTGCCTGCCTACAACGTACTAGAACTATCGAACAAGAGTAGTGGAAAGGGATCGACATCTACTCGTGTTACACCCCTCTTTCAGATAGGGTATGAAATGGAGTTGAGCCTGAGAACCCAAAACCTTCACTCAATCTCACGAATGATAGGCTTGAGCGATGTAAATAAAAATGGAAATGATACCGCATCTGTGGTTTCACCGATTGGGACGAACCAAGTAAAATTTCGACGGTGGCCTCGCTCAGATAGTCGTGACAGTCAAATTCTTTCCCTTCTTCCTTTTCAAGCTTCTTCACCGTGTCCCATGAATTTCTGTTGAAAATATCCATAAAGGATTTGAGGATGTTCAGATGAAATGTGGGCGCAATCAGCTTTCTGTGCATCCTCCATTTTTCGCCTGCGGTTTCAAAGTAAAATTTCAAATTCCAATACGTTGTTGTACAGCAGAAGGAATAAAAAACATTAATTTCTTTTGGTATCCCTTCACCTGTGGTAATCAGTAAACCCTCTCCGAGCCAAGGTTTGAAAAACTTGTACTCCGGAGCTTTGTCGATGTGTTCGTTACTTCCCAGGATCAACTGAAGACACAGAAAAGTCATCATGACATTAGTAACGAATAATGAGCTTTGCATTTGACGTAATAAACAGGGTCTAACAAAAAGTACAAAACCCCAATATCAAAATACCTATTTTCACCCTTTCTCTACCCATGTTTATCGTTATTGCCCTAAAAGCCAATTCAATCGATTCGGCGTCCAAAATTTACCCCACACTCCACTTATGATGCAAACCGCTGCACGACATCTGTACAACAGTTGCCCTACACAAACATTCCTTAGAGAAATCTTGAGAACAATTTCCTTTGTACAGCTATCAATAGTATCATCAATATTCGTACTCAAGTTTTGGAAGAACTTCTCAACGTTACACAAAAACAGAGATGAACATTGCAAAGGACATTGCTCTGCAAAACACACTCTGTCCTGTCACTGAAGACAGACATTTGCCCTCCGACCCCAACATGGAAGTTCATTCTCATAAACAGATATTCGTTTTGACAATGCCTATTTCACGCAACATAGAATAGCTGTATTCACACTATAAGATCCTAGATCAACTTTTGAGAACTTGCTCCAGCGTTAACCCTGATGGTGATTTATACATAAGATAAGTAACAGAACTCAAACTGTTATGTGATTGATACCAACATACTTCAATGTCAGCAGGGTTTGTGAGGAACACGAGAAGCCTCGGACCAATCCACATTTTCATAACATCTTTGTAGTCATAAGCGAAGCTCAAAATATTTTTGAATAGAACTGCAAAATCAATACACAATAGGCATTAGTTGGCACCAAATTAAATTTATTTAAATTACTTACTCATATTGATGTCCCTCTGAGTTGAGTTTTGGGTGATATAATGACGTTGTATACTTCAGTCAGTGCATTCTTAGAAGAGTATAGATTCAACATTTTGTTGGTTCATATTCATAAATGTGAATATCATTATGAAACTGTTATTACTAACTGTCTGGAGCGGACATGAAGGATTCGGCATTGCCCAGGATGGGCGAGCTTGGTGGCCCTGGAAGTAACTCTGCCAGTTGGTACAGGCGTCTGCGAGAAGACCTCCAGCTTAGATACTTGATGACCAGATACGGGATGAGGAGGCAGAATGTGGCCACCAGCAGACCAACGCGTTCTTCTGACATGTTGATGGTCAACTGTGGGGACAATGGAAAAAAATGCAAAATGTGCGCAAGAATCATGTACGTTTGTTCAGTATATTCGTATGTACTGCTTCATCGAGAAAGCGGTTTCCCCGGGTAAACAACCTTGCATTATGTACACATTTAGATAGATTCTATCACACAAAAATAACTTTGAATCACTAGATCAACTAAAGCGGTACCAAAATTTAGCATATGCCGATGAACACAGTCTAGGAAGACAAAAACATGAAGAGATCCAAGGCGGACGGAAGGAACGAGAAGTGTGCATTACCATTTTGATGCAAATTGGATTATTTTGTACATAATTACGTCACTTGATGTATAAGGAGTTTGTAAATGGATATGCTTTCTTTGGGCGGTTATTCCTTGATATAGTCAACCTATGTAATTTTGGCCAAGGTAATAGAATGTCAACATTTTCAGTTAGGCCAAAAAAAAAAAAAAAAAATGTTTGTACACGTTTCATAATGTCTAGATCAAAAAGCTGCAATTTTTTTTTTTTTTTTTTTTTACGAGGGTTGGTTATTTTCTCGGACCAGGAGCATAAAGAAAATAGGGGAAAACAGTACAGTGGAATGTCCCGGACTCACTTCAATCGATTAAGGGCCCAAAAATTCAGGGAAAACGAGACCCCACACGCCAAGGCACCCAAAACTCTTGAAAACCCACTTTTGAAATAGGTAGGTTGGTACCTATTTTTACCCTAAACCACCTCCGGGGGACGCCAATTTGTCAGGGACCCATCTCAATAGATTTTTAGTTCAAATTTAGTAGAAAATTACACCTCACACGCCTAGATCGACGAAAATCCATCTTTCAACTGCCTCAACTATTTGAAGTAGCTGTGTGTGAGAAAAAAATGGAAGGCTACGTTACCGTGCCGAACACGAACTCACCATGTACGCTAGTGACGTTTTCAAATGCTGAAAGTCAACTAGCTTATTAATTGGGTGACAGCACCAGGGAAGCCCCACCTCAGGAGTTTCCCTGACTGTTTGGGTTTTACCAAGATTTGTGACAAGGTCCTGCGCTAATGGGATTGGTAATTGCTTAGACGAAACGCAAATACGTTCACCTTCACTCGAAGTCAGATTAGAGCCCTAATGAAATCCGATGGTCATTACCAAGTGACTCAAATATATTCGATGGAACTGAGATTTGTATCTTACTGACGTCTAGTATACAAGCGATGGAATTTTGTATGGTTCCAATTATAATTGTTTCTATCTTACCAAACTACTATGTGTCCTCGGACCAGACGCATGGAGACTCATTTCTTCAACATGAGGAAAATGGAAGCAGTGGATTTGGTGGGTCCCGGACCAAATCCAATCGATTCAGGATCCAAAATTTAGTGGAAAGTGATACCCCACACGCCCAGGAACCAGAAATCTCGAAAACACATATTCAATCCTCGAACCAGGCGCATGGAGACTAATTTAAACCTCGGACCAATTCCAATCGATTCACGGTCCAAAATTTAGTGGAAAATGATACCCCACACGCCTAAGTACCAGAGATTCCGAAAACACATATTCGAAATGGGTAATAGATACCCAATTTGACCCATAACTTCTTCCAGTGGGTACCAATCGTTCTGGGACCCATTTCATTGGATTCAGCGTCCAAAATTTAGTGGAAAATGATACCCCACTCGCCCAGATCGCCCAAAATCTCGGAAATCCATTTTTCAAAAAACACATTTTGACCCCTACCCCGCCCAAATTTGGTCCGATCGGGCTGAAAAGTTTGGAGGACCGTCCCAAGTCGGGAACAGACCCCTGACCCGAATTTCAGATTTTTAGAAAATTTTCTACTACCGAAAACAGCGCGGACGGCGTACGGCGGACGGACATGTGACTTTTGGTTGGTTATTCCTCGAATAATCAACCTAGTTTTTTGATCTAGACACCATGAAAGTCCAGAAAAAAATTTTGAGCCGAATCGGAGAGGTTGACCTTTTGCATGAAAAGATGGGTCCTGTACTAATTAATGCCCATTGAAGGCTAATTTGGGTATCCATCTACCTATTTCCATAGTGAGTTTTTGAGATTATTGGGTACCTAGGGTATGCTCTAAACTCCACAATCCACCTTCAAGGAATAATCATCCCCTGTAAAATAATTTTCAGCGTTTTGATATAGAAATCATAAAGCGTTTCGGAAAAAAAGTTTTGGACCAATCGAAGACCTATTGACCCCCATGACCCTGGGCATGATTACACAGTGATCCCCACGTCCCTTTTCGTTGATTATTCCTTGAATAAATAACGGGACGAGGGGATCACTCAGGCATTGTACTAGCTGCACAGCTACCAATTAGCCGTTGCCCCTAACGGGCGCAATAGCCCCGTGGAGGTCGTGGGGGTAACGTTCTCATTTCAAAGGAAGAACATGTAACCTGGCTGTGATTCAAATTGGTAGAAGCAAGCTGGTTCTAAGAATGAGCCCTTATAGACCTATTGTAAAGAAAGATACGCATGTACGCTTGCTTATGTATGAAATTATTGCACGTGGGATTCACGTTTTGAAAGTTAAATTACGTTATTACGTGTTGAATTTAGGGTCCAAAAATTTAACTTATAATCGATAGGATTACAGAACAGGACCTAGCATTTGGCAGATTCGTGTCAGTAACTAAACAAAATGCGTCGAGTTTCAACGTTTTCCATATTATTGATTAAAGCGAGGGCCACAGCGATTGGACATACCGAAACTAGATAATTCCACTTCAACTGTTGACAAGCAACGTATGATAATTATCACACACCAACACTTCACTGCAACCGTTCCAGCGACAAGAGCGAATCGAGATCGCTTACCGACCGACAGATGTACCCCAAATTAATTTATGATAATTTTCGGAACGGAGATATTAAGGTAATTTCAGATCGTTCAAGAGTTCGATTGAGCACTGTGATATTGTCCATGTGACTGTGTCAAAAGAAAACGTTGCCGCGGATAACGGCGTCGTGTTCCGCGTAGTCCACTTTCGGCCACTGGGAAAAAGCAGCGTAATCATAATAGCCAGAATGTGCTGTTTTTCAGAGGCCACAGGTTATGCAATGCGGAATGACGGTGTGATACTTCGGAGATGAACAAGAGACAGTTCCTGAGGATATTTGGCTTTCAATCAAAAGATGGAAAACGATTTTTTTCGAACAGCAAAGATCTGGATTTGTAGGGCAGAAACCCCCACGTTCACATGATTTTCAGGGTGTGGCGTTGATGTTCATTTTAAACTAGACGTGCTCAAGCGGATTTCCTTTCAAACTTGTCTTTTAAAAGATAGGACATTATTCAGTTTTGAGCAAAATAATTCTATACTCCCACAGAAGAACCAGTCCCTCCAACTACTGCAAAAGATTCCCAACATAGAGTCAAATATTTCGGAAGTTATCTCGTTCATCTTTGTATTTTTCAACATTAACGTCGTACGTAAGGAGCATTATTCATGCACATTCACGCTTGTTCCTTGAATAACCAATGCCATACCAAAAATTCAACTTCTCCAATTTGCCCCATAATTGTCTTCTGGACGTTTCAAGAGGTCAAGGTAAAAATAAGCAAATGTCCGTCTGCAGTCAACGACGTTCTTGATGTAGAAAATTTTCTAAAAATTTGAAGTTTTGATCAGAGACCTTTTCCAGGGTCTAGTTGGTCCTCGAAACTTTTCAGCCTCATCGGATTAGAAGTTATGCTGTTACTGAGTCGTATAAGCATCAACATGCTGTCTCGAGTTACCAATATAAGGTATACAGGAACCCACGTCCAATTTCAAGGGTCGATTGTAATTTCAAAATTCCTTCGAATTTTAACATTTTTGTAACTCGAAAGAAATCCCACTTTTTTAAATGTTCAAAATGGTTCCTGAGAGTGATTACTTCCACCAATATTTGTGATAAATAACCAATTATGACGTATTTGGGAAGAGACTTTGAAAAAATAGCTAAAATTGGAAGGTTAATGTGGCCTGCGAGGGTGGCTGTTCGACACGAGTTAAATCAAAATTAGGCATCAGGAGTTATAAGTCATTAGTTACCGAAAACGAGAAGACATACACGCCTCAAAATGTCACCAGATGAACCGAAACAGCGAAACTGCCAAACTGAAGATAGCAATATAATGCTCATTACAGCTCAACCCTCCACCTCGCTCGCGGCACTGGTTCCCAGTCCTTATACGTTGTTTGAAATCAGATTACATATTGTTATTCTTTTACTTAACAAGATGTTATCAAGGAAGGCAGGAAATATAAAAGGTTTGTTCTTCAAAAATAATAATATATAAGTTCATGATAGAGAAAACGTCTTGATTGATACCTATTTATTCATATCCCCAACAAGCCCAGCTCATAGGTTAAAGAATAGCATCAATTGAATGAGTAGCATCCGCTTTCTTTTATTCGGTGTGCGTGGAAATCTTGGGCTCTGGGAATATTTGGACGTATAACGGTTGAGGAGATAACTGATGACGATGGCAATGTCAAGAACACGACGGGACAGCGTAGCCTGACTTGACATTTTTCGAATAGATGGGTACTCAAGGGGAGTGAAAAACCTCGCGGGAAGTGGGATAAAATGTCTATTTTTTGGTACACTTAGGACGCCTTGCAGACAAAACAATTCCAAAAATTCAGACATATTATGGTTATTCCTCGGACCAGGAGCATGGAGACTCATTCCAATCGATTCAGCGTCCATAATTTAGTGGAAAACGATGCCTCAATCTTCAAAATATCGAAAATTGGGAAAAAGTAAGGTGTGACGTGTTTTGGACCTATTTCATTGGATTCAGCGTCCATAATTTAGTGGAAAATTACACCCCACACGCCTGAATCACCAAAAATCTGGAAAATCCATCTTTCAAAATACACATTTTTGACCCTTACCCCGCCCAAGTTTGGTCCGATCGGGTTGAAAAGTTGTGCGGACCAGTAAGAGCCGTAAACGGGTCCCTGAGCCAAATTTCAGATTTTTAGAAAATTGTCTACAGGCGGACAGACATTTGCTTATTTTGATCTAGACACCTTGAAACGCCCAGAGAAAAATGTTGGGTTGAATCGGAGAGATTGACATTTAGCATGAAAACATGGGTTGGTAATTCCTTGAATTCAAGGAATAACCAAACAAAAGCAGTGAGATCCACTTATTTACTACTTATAGGCTGGTGTAAATACCAGAGGCAAAATGGGCGGTAACCAATCAGTAAGACGTAATCAGCGAATAGGTCAGCTAATCTGCCTGAGAAATTCATAATAAATATTTTGTATCATTTGGTCGGCATTTTGCAAGCTAAGCCAGCGGAAGGAGTTTCAACGTGATCCACTGATAATATATTTCAACTAGCACCGTCTTTACTACTTCTCAAATGAAGGATTAAATGATCGAAATTTCTTATTTCACGATCAGGGAAGATTGGGGCCTTAAGGCCCTCTCTTTCATCATACAACTTCATATTCCCTGACAAAGGACAACGAGGAAGGAGGGGGTCAAGGAGAAAGATATTAGAAGGTAATCAACGGTACTCAGCGCCTGGCCAAACAACCTTAAAAATAACACTTTTACAACTGTTGAATTTGTAACTGCAGGTGTCCCAAAACAACCTAAGCTACCCCTCTTTACAAGGGACGTTATAGTTTTGAATATAGGAATTATATACCAATATCTATGCGTATAATAGTGTCCTCTAAAATTTTGGATTCAGGGTAGCTCGTTAGATACTGCATCTGCATGTTTGTACTCGTGTAAGTACGAGTATTATCCAATTTGTGGTTGGGTTATTTTGCCAGTGTACTGAATAATGATTAGCTTATTTACTAATATTGCTATTTTACTTATCATTGCTTATGCACAATCTACTATTTGGCGATATTTGCAAATCATGCTAAAACTTTCATACAACAGCCAATGATATTGAAAGTTGCATATTATGTTCATCATGTTCAATGGGAAACTATTTGCAGTATCCGCAGTAATAATTATATTGCAGACTATTACAAATAAATTTCTTCTCCGTCTTCAATCAATCTACTTACCTGTTGGCAGATGTGAAACTTAGGTTCGATGGATCCGTGTCGTTCAACACTACTTTACCAGTGGACCTACAAGTGACACCGACTACGATGAAGAACAGTACGCATTAAAATGACGAACCTATGAGAACAATGCATAAGTTCTCACGTTCTAAATATCTACTCGAAATCACCACTTCCTCCCTATCGAATACCTGGCTCATTTGAATAACATCATAACGGAAAACCTGTATCATCATAAATTCATCCAGGGGTCGAATCGCTATTTATTATTAGGCTATTCCTATTTACATTTACAACAAAATCATTGTGATTATCGTCCATTAAATCACGAAAAACCTACGGGTCAATGAGGTCTAAGCAATATTGTTATTGAAAAGAAAAAAAAACCTGAAAGCTGATGGTCTCATTTGTCATATAAATGAAATATCCTAATTTAGTAAGGTCTCTTGAGCCCGGATTTTGAGAGAGGCTTCAAAAACCGCAAAATGTTTGGAATTTTTCGCTTGTGACTTTTAAACAGTACATCCAAGCGAAATGTGCAATAGTATCTAAAAGAAAGAGCATACAAGTCTACTTTGAATAAACTCATTTCTTCAACATGGGGGAAATGGGGATAACGGTGGGTGCGGCGGGTACCAGACCCATTCCAATCGATTCAGTGTCCATGATTTAGTGGAAAATGATACCCCACACACCTAGGTTCCAGAAATCTCATAAACACATATTCAAAATGGGTGATGTATACCCAATTTGACCCATAACTTCTTCCAGTGGGTGCCAATCGTCCTGAGACCCACTTTATTGGATTCAGCTTCCAAGATTTAGCGGAAAATGATACCCCACACGCCTAGGTTCCAGAAATCTCAAAAACACATATTCAAAATGGGTAGTATATACCCAATTTGACCCATAACTTCTTCCAGTGAGTGCCAATCGTCCTGAGACCCATTTCATTTGATTCAGCGTCCAAAATTTAGTGGAAAATGATACCCCACTCGCCTAGATCGCCCAAAATCTCGAAAATCCATTTTTCAAAAAACACATTTTGACCCCTACTCCGCCCAAATTTGGTCCGATCGAGCTGAAAAGCTTGGAGGACCGTCCCAGGCCGGGAACAGACCCCTGACCCAAATTTCAGATTTTTAGAAAATTTCTACTACCAAAAACGGCGGACGGCGGACGGACATTGACCTTTTTTGATCTAGACACCATGAAACGTCCAGAAAAAAATTTTGAGCCGAATCGGAGAGGTTGACCATTTGCATGAAAACATAGGTTGATTATTCAAGGAATAACCAACCAAAAGCGGAAGTGGGTCCATCAAGCATGGAAAAAGAGAGGGGCGGAAGGGGAATTTGCGACTTTATATAAGGAATTAATAGATGATGGAGCAAAATTTTTTGAATACTTCAGAATAAGCTCCCTAAACATGAGATTTGACCATGTGTTGTGACCGCAATCCACGGTCGAGAAACGACAATTTTTGTTCAACCTCCCTGAAAACCCCAAAACTGTTACAGTTGGTAGGTAACTGAATAACTGGTATTCGAGGAACAGTTCTTTAATCTCCACAAGATGATCTTCATAGAGTCGGCATAATTCCTCAGCGTGTTCTTGAGTCAGCTTTTCTCGTTCATTCATCGGCTGAGAAGTCCCTGAACGGCTACCTGCGAGACTAAACGATCTCTTACTATTTCATTCCGTTCCGAATACTCGCAAGATGCAGCAGCAACTTTGAGGGCTGTCGCCTAGTCTACTAGGGATTGACCCGGCAACAGGTTGAGTTTGTTAAATTTGAATCGTTCGTGCAACACATGCCACATGCCACTTCTCGCGTGTAACCAGGGCACGGCTATTTCTAGGCCCAACATGACTGGAATGAAAGTTGAGAAACATCAAACTTTGCGTTCAGTGGGTAAAACATTGTTTTCAACAAGGTTGAAAACCACTGTCGTCCCTCTACCATCAATTGTGGCCACAGCACATGGTCAAAACTAATGCAAGGAGCTTATTCGACGTAGTATTTTATTCTCTTCCTTCAAGACAGTAGTGTACTTTTTGATAGAATGTACTGTTTAGAAGTAACAAGCAAAAAACTGAATAAAGTCCAAACATTTTCCGGTTTTTTGAAACTTCTGTCAAAATTTGGGCCGGAAGGACCGTGTACGATAGGTACTCTATTTAGAAGGCGATTGAAACTACTTCCAGCTTGCCGGAAATTATTTTTAAATGGAATCCTGATTTTACCGGTCTATAAGGGCGTTTTACAAATATACAATCTATCTACGTATGTATCATGCTCCCTGACCAGCGGGTATGATTTTCATTTTGGAGCTTTTCCTTAAGATGGCAGTGAAGCACATGCCAGGCAAAAAATGTTATCAAATCACGAGGATTTCCCGTCAATCAATGCTTCATTGCACGCGTAAATCTACGAACTCAGCTCGGCCAACGGTGATTAGATGGATGTTGAGAGATACCCACGTATATGGTTCGGACCCCAACCATGATAATGGTGACCCGCACTGAAAGTACTACAAATGCACAACGGATACAGAATAGTTAAATATTTCTCTCAGGTGTTTTGGCATGCCTGCACAGGCGGCCAGAAACGTGCGTACAGTTCTAAATGTGATTCAAATATCCGCGACGAAAAGACGTTATTTATCGTAGGTATCTGGAAGTGCCTGCCAGGCTAGAGGTTGTGAACTAGGAATGTACTAAGAGGCTAAGTACCTGGAATAAAAATTTAATTTTAGTCTTGTTTGATAACTAAATTCTTCAGTTGGAGCCAAGGCCAGAGGAGAGCCGCAGAGCCAACAAGGTAGGTCGCCATAGAACCCACGCTCCAGTAAGCTGAAATCATAAATTTCAATCAGTTATTAAGCTTCAACTGCTGTTTTATCAATTGCAATACTTCACGGGATGTTTTATGGCAGCCGTCCTCCTCAAAGTTGAAGATACTGCAGGGATTGTTTACATAAACAGTAATACTTACAGACTGATGCCAAAATGGGACCCAACGCTCGGGCTAATGCTCCGAGTGAACGAAATATTCCCACAACAGTTCCTTTCTGCTCATCCCCGCCATACTTAGACGCGAGTGTCGTCATGCACGGGACGACCATCGATGTTGCTGCAAATGAATCGTTCAACAGGTCCAGTTTGAGGAGAAAGAATACAAAGATGTATGGAGATAACTATCGTAAGACTTTTTTGGTGAATTATACTTACAGACGGCAAACAGAAATATCCCGAAATACAACGTGTACGTATTGCTGGCTAATCCAACAAACACATACGATGGGATTATAAGCAATAGCCCCTAAAAGATAAAAACAAAAATTAATTACCAACTTAAACTATCTTTTATTAAATTTATGTGGCTTTTGTGTCAAGCATTTTATGAGCAGCTTAGCTATAGTAGAAGAAATTGTATACTCATGAGACAATCTTGGCTCTCTCAGAGAATGATACAGTAGAACTACTCAGCGAGAATATAATAATGATAATCCGGGAACGATAATAACGTAAAAAAGGGGGCTTGCAACCCATGTAGGAGTAATTGTTACGGTTCGCTCCCTTTACAATTAACTACCAAGGATCGAAGACAGTGTATGTAATGAATATAAGCAATTCATTGCATTACACAACAAATCTATCGGTTGCATACGGTTTGATTAGGGCTGCAGCCTTAGAAAAAACCTATTCTCTTATAACTGCATTTATAAATATTATCAGACTATATTGCTTATAAATAGATTATGCATTAACCTAGCGTACATACACACTGTTACTTGGTGCAAAATAGCTTTAAACGCGGGGGAAAAGAGGAAAACGGTGAGTGTGGAGTGTGCCGGACTCATTCCAATCGATTCAGCGTCCAACATTTAGTTGAAGATAAAACCCCACACGCCTAGGTACCCAATAATCTCCAAAATCTATTTCGGAAATAGGTAGGTAGGTACACATTTTGGCTGATTTTGGCGCCAACCGGTTTGGGACCCGTCTCATTGGATTCAGCGTCTAATATTTAGTGGAAAATGGTATCCTACGCGCCTAGATTGCCGAAAATCTCAAAAATCAATTTTCAAAAAAACATATTCCAACCCATACTCCCCTTCCTCAATTACAGTCCGATCGAGCTGGAAAGTAGGTCCCTGACCAAAATTTCTACAAAAATTGTATACTACAAAAAACGGCGTGGACGGGCATCTCTTTAGATCTAGACGTCATGAAACGTCCAGAAAATTTGTTTGGGTTAATTGAAGATGGTCGACATCTCTTGACCTTGGGCCTGATTACATAGGTTGATTGTTCAAGAAATAACCAATAAGGACACTTCGGCTTAGTGTGGTTGATTTGTGATCGGAATAAATCGGAAAATTGCTCTGGCACCATGAGTTTTTGTGTGCTTGACAGGAACACGACTATCTCGTTCCCCAGAACGTAACAGAGGCAATTTGAATGGTATGAATTGCAGTTTCGCCACTAGTACCAATTATCATCAGGCAAGAGATTCACCTGCTGTTCAGTGTAGCAGTAGAAAGGACATATAACAAACGTACTATGAAAAAAAGAAAAAGAGAAAACTTACTAAAACAGCTGCGGATTTTACTTTGTGGCCTTCAATTTTTCGGACCCAACCTCCTTGAAGAATTGCCATAGTGAGGCCCATCCAGAAGAACATCATGCCTTGTTTCATAGGAGTGAAACCAAAGTTGTGGTGCGTGAGAAACGTCAAAGTAAACTCGAGTCCGGAGTAGATAAAAAGGTAGACGAAATACACTAGGCCCAACGATTGAAGTTCAGATCGAGCTAAATGTTGGAGAAAAAAGAGTTTCGTAAAGACTGGAGGATGTACTGCAATGAGTAAGAAAAATTGAGAACTTCCAATCCTTGTAGTAGCACCAACCTGAATGAGGTAGACCTTGTACAGCAGAAAACTTGAAGAGGGACACAACATTGATATAACATGAGGCCTGTTCCAAGCTTACCGCTAATGACTTGGCACGCTTGCTCTAGAAAGTACAAGATTTAAAAGTAAGAAGCAGCATATTTTGAAATTTGGCACTATTTGTGGAACCTTTGTTTGTGTGTGTGACAAATCTGTCCTCAACAGTAGATTGAGAAGTATAGTTTTCAATTCAATAATTACTTTAGCTGTCCATTATTTAGAAAGGGTACCTCACCTTGTGGAGAGTTTCTTTAAAGCAGGTCATAACAAATAACATATCAGCCACGGCAAGAGAAAGAGCAAATAGCGCAGGTTTGGCAAACCATGAAGCGCCTGAACTTGTAGCAGATGAAACAGCCATCCAGGCAAATGCAGCACCTATCATTGGCCCAACAACGAATCCAATCGAAAACGCAATGCCAACCATAGCCTGTAAAGTGGAATAGTGTGATAACATCATCAAGGACACAAGAGGGATGCTTGACAATGATTGAGCAGAAAATGCCCGTTTTCTATCCTTAGATGAAACAAGTTTCAAAAATAGATTGAAAGCATAACGAATTGTTTGCTATTTCTCACCATTCCTGATGCTCGGGTTGCAGGGGTGCACACGTCTGTCATAGCGGCCATTGAAAGACTGACGTTACCTTTGCTCAAACCGCCAATAATTCGAGCCACGACAAAGAGAAGGAAACTGTGAGACACAGCCCACAAAGCATATGAAGCTGCTATGCCAACCTGTAACCCAAAAAAGCATTGTTGACATTTATTCAGAGTCGTGAAAGAGGTAGCATTGAGCTTATTCCAAATCATTAAGCAATAGAAGGTGTTTGTCGCTTCTATGAAGAGTTTTTGACGGAATCGAAATTAACACAAGCTGACAGTGTAAACCATTAGACAAAAAATGAAGCTAAAGCACACATGAGAAGGCTTCACGTCAGGATAAGGGAATACCAAGTGAGCACCTAACATTGTAGTATCATGCAGATGATATTGAATTGTCAGTAAACCAACACAAATAACCAATGCTAACATAAATAAACTTTATAAGTTGGCATAAAATCCTGAAAGCCAGAGAGCCAGATTGAGCATGCCTCCTGCATAAAAGCATGCGGCAATGCCTAATCCTTTTCTCTTCCCCACCACTGAAGGCAGTGGCTGACAGATGAGGCAGTTTTCCATGTCCTCCAGTGAAATAGGTCGACTGTGTTGATCGAAGGGGAACACCCTCCTCTCAAACTGTTAATAATGATTTCTGAATCAACTGAAAAGACCAACCATTTCTGTTTCATGAGCCTAAGATCGCCTTGTCCTGAAAAATCATTATTTTGCGCGCTGAGTCGACTGCAACTAGTCTCAGATCGGTGGTTAGTAGCGAGTGTGAGAAAAATTAATTTTCAAGTAAACCGAATTTTCTGTTTCAGGTAGCTGGGCCCCTTCCTAGTATTGAGGTTTGAGTTTTACATAAATATCTCTCTGGTAAAATAATTGATCACTTTTCCTTGTTCTTTCGGCGTTTCCCCATATTCATCACATAACTTACACCAATAATCTAAATACCCGGAATATTTTCTTGAATTAAGGTACTACACCGAGATACATGTTTCTCCCCTAAGGCGACAATGGTCACCACCTGTATCCATCCCCCAGTTCCTACATCCCCTCCTAACCGCGTTCCATCAGTACCTACTAGCCCGAATAAAATCTCATGTCTGAATCGTGAGTTAAATCATTCACCGGAACGTTAACACCAACCTTGTTTTCCTTACCAGACATACTAGGAGGACTGGCTTCCTGCCGTATACATCAGACAAGCCTCCAACAATAGGAGATACCAAGAACTGAAGGAATGAAAACAAGGATCCCAACGCTCCTGAAATAAATGCAGACGTGAAGGGGAATTAGTCTTAGAAAAGGATGCAGCCAAAACAACATTTGAACGTTTTGCCACTCGGTGGACCGCTTACGCGTATGGTTGTTGGTCGGTTCATCGACTAGGCTGTCGTGACAGAGCTGGAAATCGTAGAGATTCATGCCGACCAATCGGATGGCTGATCCTACTTCAGCTGTTTCGTGACAGCCTGCTCGGTGGGCCAACTGAAGCATGGGCGGTCCGCCGAGAGGCAAAAGTCAGCCTTGTGACACAGAAAAAGTTTTTTTTTCCAAAGAATTCACGGCATTTTTTGGAAAAACGTTTGGTTGTTCAATCAACGACCTCGCGTCAGCTCAATGCCAATTTCCTTAAGTTGAAGCAATGCCCGGTAAAATTCAACCCCCGAAAAAATAAACAATTTATACAGGAGGAAGCAAATTACATGCAAATTTGCCCTTTGTCTGTTTAGATCGACTGATCAATTAACCAAACGAACCCAAATCCTCTTGGAATATGGTTCGTTCATGATTTACAACAACAGGTATCACACCTCCAAATAAAACGCTGCTGTATTTGTCCGGCGCCCCGACGAGGAGACGAAATCGTTCTATGCAGTCGAGGAAATAATTATACAAGCCCGTGGGTGGGTCGTGGTGTCGGTAATGTTCCATGAGGGACGGCATCAGCGGGAGGATCACCGTGAAAGCCAGGAGGTCAAGAAGAAGCGACACGAAGATGATGTACATCATTGATTTGTCCCTATCTTCTCCACTGCAACAAGAACGAGAGATGAGCCAAAAGACCCCATTCCAGTGCGTTAAATAAATAGCCGAATTAATCTTGTGGAATCGTTGCTGTCATTCGGATTCACGCAACATTAAATACTTATACAATATGCTATGAGGCTCCTGAGCATCAGAGTAAGTGAATTGTAATAATGTATCACTATAAATAAACAATACACACCTTTTATTTTGTGTAGCCATCGTGTATCGTGTACGAGGGCCTCGAGATCAGAAAACATCCATATAATATAAATACTTGCTCGACACAAGACCACCTGGGTGCCTGTTTTCAAAGGACTTGAAAATACGGGTGTGAGGATTACGCAAAAGAACTTTATCCCACTACGCCAAACATGTTAGGTAAGACGAACCCCTTTTCTAATTAAGTATTCACATTATCTAAAGAGTACCCATACTATCTCGAAGTACGCATTTCACTCACAAATTACCTACTGCTATTAATATTCTCTCGAAAACGGCATAAAGCGACAGCATACTCTACATAGTATACAGGTGCTGTATACATCCAATGATTCTCTTCATCATAGCATAGATTACCAACAGAATACCCATGCCTATGTGGATAGAGTAGGGATAAGCAATTCCGATTTGCCTAAAAATCGATTCTTTCCTGTAACAACCCGATTTTTTAGTGAGATTAAATCGATAATCGATATATTCATCCTGATTTTTTTCTAAAACCAACTCCAAAAGTTCGAAAAATTTGGTTGTAGGCAATTTTGAAATTAAAGTTCTTCATGAAAAATGTTCATTCTCCTATTCATAATGAGGGACGATTCTCGTAATTGACAAAATCGGCATCGAAAGAATCGATTTTAATTTGGAGGCGAAAACCCAAGGGGAGGTTTCAATGTTTATCATTTTTTTCCAATACCATTTGCCGCATTGTTTGGGTTCAGTTCAGATTTCAGTTGGTCTTGTGTTGAATATTGATTTTGAAATTATTTCATTTATATTGTAACGAGGAGTAGACTGAACGGGAAACCCGAATGGAAACTAATATTTTTGTAGGATGTTGAAGATGAGATGGGGTTAGCTACTATTTTCAAGACTTTTTTCATATTATTACGTGATCGAATATATTAAAATACCACAATCTATCTTGTAGAAGAAGAAATATTTAATGTGTACAATCGCCTATTGGTTTTATAATTTATTCACCTACTTGTAATAAATATAAACATTAGATCAGAAAACAAAACAGCTAATAAAAACCCAATTTTCGCAATAATTGATTTGTGGAAAAACAAACTTTTTGAGAATTGATGTAGAATTTATTTTAAAAATTGGCACTTTTTTGTATCGACATCGAGTGTCCATCCCAATAATCGATTACAGTGACAATCGTAAAAGGTTGGCAACTTTGCTCTTGAGGTCATTCAAGTATGCCAACATTAAAAAACTAAAACGTGAACTCAACAACCATTCAACTGGATTTGAGTATCAGTTTTTTGGTGCAACTATTCTAGCCAAATATGTAATTCACTTCCGAGTCGAAAATACCTTCCTCAATGTAAAGGTGGGTCCACATCCTGACGTAAATTCTTGTGTCGTACGTCGCAAGGATGCGGCGCACAAACTTGTGTCGCAAAACGAATAATGGAACAACGTAAATTATGCGTCATGCGTTGTGCGTCGATGCTCAGTATGTACGTGGCATCGCTGAAGGCTTTGTGCGGTAATTTAAATATGGAATTGAGTAAGGCATCCAAGAATATGAAAACGTGCTATACTGTGGGATGCTCTCATAAAGTTATTAGGCTTCAAAGTCAGCAGGAGACATTCGTAAGAAGTTTCGAAAATGACCAGTACTGTCATCCAGGGATAATATATTTAGTAAATGGTTTCCACCCTACTCAATTTCTATTTAGATATAGATTCTTCACCCAACAAAGTCTCCTTTGTTTACTCTTCTTTTGGCAATAAGGTGATCCATAATTATAAAAGCTGCACATTTTTCTTCAACTCTAATTCAGCCATTGGTTGTAGTACACACACAAAAAGTACAATGAACACGCAACACAGAGCACGGAAAAGACTACACGAGGACAAACAGTAAATTTCCTTCACAACCTTGTGCGTGAGGGCAGATAATACGTCCACATACACATAACTATGCGTCGCAAATCCTTTGATGTTCGTTGAAAAACCGACAACCGACGGATAGCGTGCGTTGTACGTGACGAATTTTTGTGTGTGCAAATCTTGCGACGCAACACGTCTACACTAGACGCAAATCGTGTTCGTCGCAAGGAATTTCGCCGAATTCCACGCAACACAAAAATTTACGTCAGGTGTGGACCCACCTTAACAAAACTAGGGATCGGACATCGATGTCCGATGTTTTCGAAACATCGATGTTTTAGATCCGATGTTCGATGTTCAACATCGATGTTTGTAAACATCGATGTTTATTGATCATCGATGGTGATCCACCGATGTTTTTGATACATCGATGTGTCCGCCGAGTAACATCGATGTTGATTTCTGAATAATTTAATGACTAATTTAAAGAAATTTAAACGATGTTTTTGCTTTTCTTAAATGATATTATTTACTAATATATATAAAATTCCTTTGAACTTTCATCTTAGATGAGACTGATGCAAGCAATGCAAACATTGTTTTCAAGACGATGCTCAGCTCACTTTAGCTGTAGTCGATACGTCACAGAGTGCACACCCTTTTAAGTAAATCTTTTATTTCAAAACCTGCCTCCGGAAAGAAACATACGTTTTAGATTAAGTCGACTTATAATTTATAGTTGTGCGTAACCAGACGATTTAATATTATTTTCATTCATTTAATCTTGTTATTATTTTCGAATATCAGTATTGAGAAACTGCATCTGGCGTTTGGTTGTTAAGATAGACGAAAGAAGAGACCTATCTATATACAAAATATGCATTCTTTGTTGTTGCCCCATAATAAGCGTGAAGGTGAAAAACATTCGGATTTACCTAAACCGAAAAAATACCTGCACCAAAGCAGCTGCCACGACGAGTGGGACTGAACTTTTTCTCCAATCTCAACCCAGTAATCCTGCCTGTATCTCCGGTATGACAGCAGAAACTCAGCCGATTAGAGCTGCCTTCCAACTGCCTCAGAAGGATTTTCAAGAAGGCAGTAAGAAGCACAGTGCGATCTTAAATGCGACTGCATTTTTATTGTGCAAGGCAAACTTGCCATTCAACTTGGTGGAGAATGAGGGATTTCGAACTTTAATGGGCATGGTAGCTCCATGCGCAAAAATGATGAAAAATCTAATAGAGGAAAAGTACGATTAAGCTCGTAACACTTCTGTGAATGCTTCAAGGGGTTACATCTTATACATTACGACTGATGGATGGCTCGACACCCAGCGAATCTTTACATCGATGTTAACATCGATGTTAGGCCGTTGGAAACATCGGTGCCAAAAAACATCGATGTTTAAGTCAACGATGTTAAACGACATCGATGTTTTGCTCGCGATGTTGGCATCGACGTCAACATCGATGTTGTGGCTTCGATGTCCGATCCCTAAACAAAACTACTGATTAACGTTAGAAACTGACAAAAACATCAATATATGAACATCGATGATCTTCACGAAAATATCGATATATCTATCACCTTATCTGTAAAGGCGGGCAAACTGTGAACATTCAACAGCAACAGCGTTTGAGTAGAGCCAATGTAACCTACACAGGTGGGTACGGCGTTGTGGTTGCGCGTTGTTTTAGTTAAATTTTAGTTGCCAATTGATGTGCGCTTCCCTAATTATTTTTGACTGAACAAAACCATTTGGCGAGTGTTGTCAGTAAGTAGCGATTTATTTCGTACGTTAAGAGCCGCAGTTGTGTAACGGTTGCTTTTTTACGTGAGCTGCTTCAATTCCACTTGGGGTGTTTTTTCGGTGTTTGAACCGACTCGGGATTAGTCGATACATCCCCTATTAATCTCCATCCTCAGGCGTATGATTACATTTCCCCTCTACAAAAATGTCAGTCAAAAATGTCTTTGCTAATGGTTACCAAGTATAACGAAATTGGTTGAAATCTGGGTACCGGTTATGTATGCGGTCCAGCAACCTTCCACTGGTTATGTACCTAAGCATGGACTACCAAGGAAATGTACAGTACCTAAGTATGTGTAATGCCCGTAAAAATCGTAAAACAGGCGCCTAAAGTGAATAATGAAAAAACCGGACGCAAAATAAACAGATTTCGGTCATTATTCCACAAAAATTGAGTTGAATCAGCATTAAAACAATGAATATCCATGGTATGGCATATTATGCCATCATCCATTTGACAATTTTGGTGTTGCGCAACTTTGTAATTATAGATGTTGCTCTATTTTAGCATTAAAATATTAAAATCGGGAAGTTACAGACTATTTTCGGAAACCGAAGAAACGGCCAGCAAGTGGTCCAAAACGGGACGTATAGCCACCCTATATTTATGAAAAAAAGTTCGTGGTGAAACATTTTTGATGCTTATCCAACAGCAGCAACTCCTGAGTAACCCAGATATCACGTTTGCAGAGAGCTGAATTCAAACGCCTCAATTTTGTATCCAACGCCTGTTCTTTTCAGATCGTCTTCGGGGGCTGAACGATGAAGGGTCTTGCAAACTTTGGTCGTGTCTCCATGATGGACCCTTCATTCGGCACGTCCCTTCACACGTCTTCTGATCCCAGTCAAGGCCCTGGTGGACCTGCGCTCGGTTCCAATCTCTCCAGCTTATCGGTAAATCCCCATTTCAGCATGGAATGGAGTCAAGCGGATGTCGATCTATTCGAGGAAAAATATAATTCCGCTTCAATCACTAAACCAGTTCCACCACTTACATTCTCTTCATGGTTGTTTTCAGGTGCATCAACAACAAAAACCCAATAGCGTCACGTATCCTTACATGCAACAGGCGTTCTCCGGTGGTTTGCCTCCTGTCACAACTCAAACCCCTTCGTGCCAACAGCCGTTCTCTGCCACAGGTCACATGATGAAACCGGTTGATCCTACTTGGAGCTAGCTGATCGCATGATAGACAAATTTTGCCTTCAAGAGAGCGTATTGCCAAGCCTAATCGACAAAATGAGGATTACTCCCGAAAGTGAGTTTTTTTAATTGAAGTTTCTTATTGGCAGCATACCAACTTTTATTGTTGAAGGCAGGGGTCTATAATTGTTCTTAATCTTAGGCAGTTCACCAAATAATCTAGCAAACGGTTTCTATAAGTTGATTGTTTAATTTAATTTTCAATAAAATATTGCGAATGAATGCAAAATACGTTCGGTGATTTGATAAGAGCCTTTTTAAAACGGTTTTATTGATCAGCGGGGAACATTCACAACTACCAGGAAGTGGTTGCACGATGGTAAAATGTTAGAAACGACCACATCGCGGTGAAGAAGCATCCATTACTTCACGTTTTCCTATGTGCCCTTAGTTGAAATTTAGTGAAAATCATGGGTTGATAGTAGAACTATATACGTCGTACATAATCAAATACACAATTAAAGTGCAAAATACGAGGATATAAATAAATAACATCAGTTAAATAAGTTGGGTGCAATAAGTGTGAAACAATAGATTAACAATAACAAGCAGGGAACGTATAAAGAGTTTGATCTAACAATAGTATGTTGGTCTCATTGATGATCGTCGGCTGATGACTAACCGAAGCTCCCTCTTATTGTCTTTCCTAGGTGGAGTGACTGTGAGCGGGTTGGTTCAAGCGGAATATCCCAATCCATCGGATGTGCCTCTACAAGTTCCTGTCAACCAACTCAAACTCGTCAACAAAGTGCCACTACCACCAGAAATCGTCGAGCAGATAGGCAGTATCCTTTCTAAAAGAATTTTGGTGGCGTTAGCATTCTCTCCGGAAAGCATCCACGGGTCTTGGAACATCCATGAATTGATGGCCCAAATCTTCAATTAACTCATTTTTGCTGCGTTTTAGGGCTATAGTTAAAATATAGTTCAAAAGAACAGTCTAAACTTTCAATGTTAATGCAGCAAAGCATTTAAACTCCTTCTACAATGCCAGTTTTGGTGGGTGTGACGAAAATTGCATTTATTAAGTGACGCTTACCCTTTTAGTTCAATATTTTCCCAATTGAGATTATTTTTTTATTCATAAATACATTTTTATTCCTTGGCTGCACTATTCTGGAGGAGAAGAGAACTGATTGTAACACAAAATCCCCCCTTATTTTTTGTTATTCCCCTCTTTACTGGTAGCTCTTTCCCCAACAATTGTAATCTCGAGCCGGGGGTTTTTCTTACCTCAATGATGGACCCTAAATCGATTGGAAATCGATGGTCCCGGACCCATTCCAATCGATTCAGGGTCCAAAATTTAGTGGAAAATGATACCCCACACGTCTCGGTACCAGAAATCTCAAAAACACATTTGAAATGTGTAGGTAGAAACCCATTTTGACCCATAACTTTTTCCGGTGGATGCCAATGGTTCTGAGACCCATATCATTGGATTCAGCGTCCATAATTTAGTGGAAAATAATGCCCCACACGCCTAGATCGCCAAAAAATACAAGTCGAAATACACATTTTGACCCCTACCCCTCCCAAATTCGGTCCGGCCTTGTCGGGCTGACAAGATCTGCCTGAATATTCACCACATGGCTGCACACGTTCTTGCTGGTTTTGGATTGGTCATCACCATTGTGGGGATTGTAATGACACTCGCAGTTGAAAGACGTATAGATACCTAAAATGGGGTATACAATGAGGAAACTTATAGGACAAAACAAAAAGTTCAACAAAGAACTTATGATAAACACAACAAAATAGAGAGAATGAGCTTGGCAGCCATTCACCATGGGTGCCCACACAACGGTTAAATTACCTCCATTGCCCTCCAGAGCAGGCTGCCTTTAGTCTCCTCTCATCCTCCAGTGCAGTCGAGGAAGGATAGATATTCTAAAGGATGAAATTAGAACCATCAACTATCAGGAGGAAGATCCCCAATTGTTCGCGTTTCCAAAATGACTCTTGAAGGATTGAAACACCATCTTTTCTCCTCTCTTTCTCTCCATACCTATTGTACCATTTCCCTTGCTTTATAAAGCCCACGTGGTCAGGAAACCAATCAATAAAGATCCTGCGAGAATCATTGGTTTCCTCTTTTATTTGCTATCGAACCATGCAATTAATTATACTAGGATTGATTCGTGGTCCTTGGGATGGTTTTCTAGGTTCGTCACTATTTCGCTGAACCACCCAAACGACATGAGTTAAATAGCAGATGCTGTGCTTTAGTAAGGTGGGTTTCCTTTACTGTCTACACGAATAGTGGTCAAGGTGTGACTTTCTTCGTTGAAGGATTATTTCACGATTGAGTCGAAGGTACCTAATATTGTTTCTATCAAATCTTCTTTCACGGTTTGTTCCTTAATTTGTTGTTAGCCGTCAACCAAAATACGTTGATGGGGCTGTTTCCGGAAATAAGTCGTTCCTGGTTGGCCATTGACTCAGACATTTTTATTTGGAACTTTGAGACTGGGTAAGCCCGAGAAAACATTGTTTTATTTTATCGGTTAGAATGCGTATAATTTTTTGGTTCATTGCTTCTACTTTTGTTTTTTCTACAGCTGCGATGTGGCCTATTACGAGGGCATGACTAACGTCATCTGCAGCGTAGGACTCGTCAAGCCTAAGCCTAAGGTTTTTCAAGATTTCGTCAACCGTCTGTTGGTCCTGACCTCCACATCAGAAATCATCGTGGTTGGAATCATTTTACCTCCTCTCAAAGGATCGAGTACGTTGAGTTTGATGGATTTCTAACCACATAACTTCGACGTGCGAAATAGCTGCCGTCATTGTGCATAGACTAAATCGTTATGGTCATGCTTTTCTTATATTTTAAAAAACTTCCCTTCAAATGTCATTGACTTCCAGAAGACCTTGATGAACTACAAGTAACCCCAGAGACCATATTCCGAATTCCTACTGACGGCGTGCCCATCAAGGTTGTCAAGGGGACTGACAAAGGGAGGATTTTTCTTGGAGGAAGAGATGGCTGCCTCTACGAAATCGTGTATCAGGTAGGTTTTCGATCCGGTAATTGTAAATTGAATTTCCTAATGCGTCTTAATCATTGTACAATCAACGATTTGTCATCCTCAACGTCGATCATCTATTCTTTGTGATTCGTTTACAGAAAGAAATAAGCTGGTTTGGAAAGCGAGCTAGGAAAGTCAACCACTCTCGTGGCACGTTGTCTTATCTAATTCCCGCCTTCGTTTCCGGCGCACTCTCAGCCTACGATTCCATTAGTAAATTCACTTACGTCCCGTATACGTTGAGGAAGTTCTCTATTACCTAAACATCTCTTACATCTCTTCTAACTGGTCTCGTATTTTTTCCTTAGTCGACATCGTAATCGACGAATCGAGGAACATTTTGTTTACCCTGAGTGACCAAGGCACAATAGAAGCTTACGATTTGGGCCCGGATGGCTCTTCTGGGCCATCAAAAGTAGCTACCCTCCGCCATAGCAGCTTGGAGTACTTCGTCAAAGAACTTGAAAATCGGTAAGTCAAAACCTCCCTCCCTCCGCCCTAAAATGTTACAAAAAGCTATATCGAAAGTTACCCCCACCTCCCTCTCGTGGAAATCTCGTCAAATGAGATAAGTCATAAAATGGAAAACATTACGAGACCTCGTCTCCTATCAAAATATTCCTCCGTAATCGACAGCCTCGATGTTTGTGCGTTTTCCAGACTTAGAGAAACCGGCGCTTTCCCTCCGAACACCGAAGTACCCAAATTGACGCCTGTGATAGCGCTTTTGACGTTAACCGAAGCTGATTCCCCGCACCTGGGTCTAGTGGGTGTCACGACTGAAGGAGTTCGCTTGTACTTCACCACAGGCAGCCCACCCCCTCACCGTCCGTCAACCCTGCGGGTCCTCCACATCCGCTACCCACCGCCAACTCTGAAAGGTCTCAATAATAATACATTGGTGTGTTCTTATGATAACGCTGTTGTTCATTTTCGTCAGGTTAGGCTCATTCACTGCTGAATCGCTTTGACTTTTTTTTTTTTTTTTTTTTTTTTTTTTTTTTGGAGGAAGGTGAGGAAAATCTTTATAAGATATCGGGGGGGACCGCAACCAAAGACCCGGGTATGTGGAGATTTTTACCCACTAAAAACCTCACCCCCTTTTCCCACATTGGGGCCCAGCCCGGAACTGTTTGACACATTACTTCAGGCTGGGTTCCGATTTCTGCCTGCTAGCTGGTCCCGTTTGCCTGAAGTTCCCGTTGCCGGGCCCTTTCCTCGACGAGCTTGCCTTCCAGGATGTTCCGGATGTACCCTGCCACGGCATTCCACTTTGACTGACTTTCGAGCATCCTGGTCATCATATCCTCGGGGGTGGGAGGGCTGGTCATTTCTAGCTCCCTTGCAATTTGCCATCGCTCTCTCTCCCACCTCTCGCATTCGAAGAATGTGTGTTGAGCGGTGTCCTCTTCGTTGGTGCAATGAAGGCATCCTGGAGATTCCACAATACGCATCCTATGGAGATACTGATAGATCCCGTGACCCGAGAGGAACTGCGTTATATGATAGTTAACTTCACCGTGTTTCCTCTCTAGCCAGGGGCGTATATTGGGCACCAGTCGAGCCGTCCATCTTCCTCTTGTTTCTGTCTCCTAGATTTCCTGCCAGGAGTCGAGTGTGTGTTTCCGCTCTTGTTTGGCCAGTTGAGGCCGTGGCTCCTCTTCCCGTCGCTCGTACATCCTTTTCCTCTCCCTTGCAAGCAGATGTATTGATATCACTCCCGCTAGGAGGAGCACGGCTGGTTCCGATACTGTCATAGGCGCTCCCTATGTGAACCGCCCATCTGCTTTCCACCGTGAGCATCCATTTTTGGTGGCATTTGACATTCAGAGCGTCTGCCCACACTTCTGCCCCATATAGCAGGATGGAGTCTCGCCACTGTTGCAATTTGTTGTGTGACTGGGTCATTGGTTCCCTCCAAGGCGTTGAATAACACGTTGCACGTTGAGGGTTGAGGATTGATGCCGTTCAGGCCAACCTCTCCGGTTTGTTGCCTGAAATGGGCCCGAGAGGATTTCCTCAGTTGAGGCGGACTGCTCAGGCCGCCAGGCCTTTACAATTTTTGGAAACATCGCCTGAACAGTTCGCCTCAACTAAAACCTTTCCTCACGTGTGGATAGTGGCCTCAAGACCGCAGTTCCTGCGACGCTGTATGGATATTTTCTTTACCAGCTTTTTTCATTTTGGCCGCCTCTGAAGATTCCTCTCCGGAATCCGGCGTGGTGGCTCCTTCCGGCTCCGGCAAACTTGTGAGGATTTCCGGAGAGGATTCCGGAGATCCTCAACGTGTGTACCTGGCCTCATGCATAAGTAGATTTGTGTTCAGGACGATTGGCGTCTCACGCCTTAATTGTTATCATATCGACTCCATTCATAAGGAATAATGACCGAAATATGTTAATTTTTGAGGATGTATTCGTTTTTATATCTATTTTTAAGTCCACCATAGCCGGTTCGGTGTGGTTGTGTAAGGAGGAGAAAAAAAATTTAAAATGTTAAAACTCTTCTTTACACTTATGAAATTTTTAGTGCAAAAAACACGCGCTAGAAAAAGAAGAGATTTTTTCAGGCGAAATAAACAAACTTTGGTCATTATTCCGCAAAAATTGAGTCAACAAAATCAAGAAACGGGAATCATCGCGTGAATCAGAGTATAAAAACAACGAAAATTCATGTGCCACACATTAGAGTTCGCATCGTCCATTATTTGACAATTTTGGGGTAGCGTGCTCGCGGAACCAGAAAAATTTGATGAGGAATCAAACTTTAATGAGAGTTTGAGTAGAATCCGAATTTGCAGTAAGAAATTGGGGTTCTTATTTAAAATGAGAATGTTCACTTGCAAATACACCCTGTATAAATGGTTCCACAGGCTAACAGTTACCTTTTTTGGACTGGACCGATTTCAAAGCATTTTGGGTACTAATGCAGTAGAACTTACATTGACACAGGCTTCCGTCTACCTGGTGAATTTTTTGCCAAAAGCCTACGTACGCGACGCTACAAATGTGTCCAGCACCTCAAAGATATCTTTAGGAGAACCGCAGTTACAAAATGGAACTGTTGATGCTTTTTTTTTATAAAGCCGGCGCTGCACGATTCGTCGAATGTTGAGCCGAACGTTTGACCGCACTCGACGAGTGACTAGCAAAATCCCCTGCTACGCGGTGTTGTTGGTGGTGGCAAATATTTGATCCAGTGCGATCCAGATCTGAATACTGCGCTACAAACTGAACGTCGAGTCATGTGATCGAGACTCCGTGTTCGAAGAAACGAACCTCCATGTTACCCCTAGCGTTGAACCTTTCTTTTTCCTGTGACTTGGGTGCAAAGACCGCTCTCCTAGTCAACGTTGGACGTTCAAAGGTCGTCTACACGATGCTACCAGTCACCAAGTGTCCAACATTGGAAGTTGTTGGTAGCATCGTGTAGCGCCGGCATAACCAATGACCCCATGGTTCTCCTCAGTTCAATCTTTTCATATTCTCTTTTCCATTTGCAGGTGTTGACTACGCATCTAATATCAATGTCTCAGGTTTTACTCCTTTGTCGCCTGGGTATCTTCCTGATCCGTTAACATCAAACATTTCATCCTCGACAAACGCTACTCGTTACATCCAAAACACGGCGAACGGGCTGAACGGGGAAATCCTTACTACATGTTACCACAAATCTGGTTAGTATTCTTAATACATGTACATTTGGCTTCCTATTTGTAAGGAATGAAGATTTGTAAGGAGATATTTTACCATTTTGCAATGTAAAACATACTGCGTAAACTTGAGTGTAAATATTTGGTAAAATCAAATCAAATCAAATCAAATCAAATATTCATTTATTGGCAACAACATAAAATTTACTACAAACCAAGAGGGAACAAAAAAGATAAAATTATATAAATCTGAAAATTTAACATAACTTAAATAAATACCGTTGCCCACCGAAGAATAAGTTTAAAAAAAACTTGTTCTCTTCAGCGGAGTTCAGAAAATCAGAAAAAGTGCAAAGCACGAAGTGGTGAACTGTGCGCCAATATGGAAGAATAAACATAACTATCTAACGAACCAAAAAATTATAAAATAGAGAATATAAAAAGAAAGAGAAAGGAAAAATCATCCCGAAAGCCAGTGAGCTATAAATTAGAGCTTAATTTTTTCTTAAAAGAACCCAAGCTGTCAAAAAGAAAAACATTAATACCTTTTTCATACAGAAATTTAAGAGCTTGGACGTATGAATTCCTTTTGTAAAATTCAGTGTTAGCTCTTGGCAAAATTATACCAGACGAAAAAAAATTTCGACTGCTAGAAGCAACTGAAACATGCTCACTTTTGATCCCCGAACGAAATAAATGTATGCATGATTGAATTAAAAATATTTGAGTGATGTTTTTTAAATCGAGCTGTTCATATAGCTGGGACGTTGGGTACCTCATATTTTTATTTAATATAATTTTCAAAATACGATTTTGGACGGAAATGTTCCATATCAGCAATTAAGGTGTGAGATATGCGAAATTTTTGGGGAGCTCTGCGTGTGGGATATCATTTTTCACCAAATTACGGAAGCTGATTTGTATCAAATGGTTTTTTTTAATCGATATCCGCAATTTGAAATGATAATCTCGTTGGCTACCCGGTAAGAAGTAATTGTAGACCAGTAAGTGACCCCTAGACTGTCCCTGCTGCTATTTCATTCATTCTTGTCCTTGAGCCAAGTCATAGTCCAGAGACTACTTGATCCTTTACTAAAGGATCGCCCGGTGCTTGACCCGAGGAGATCTAGCATTATTGTCTCTCCACATGTTATTTGAAAGTTTGTTGCATGTCTAATATGGCTGATAGGGAACAAGTACAGATAAATACCGTCCAAGCAAACTTATCAATGAACAGCTGTCTTTCTGATCTTGATTATGATGTTGAATCAATGTATTTTGTTGAAAATATCAGGTATTACATTTTATTGTTTTACTTTTTTGCAGGTAGTTTTTTGTTTGCTACTACTAATGTGAACTCAGCGGAAGATAAATTGTGGTGCCTCAGTTCAGACTATAACCCCCTCAAATTGTGTTTGAGCGAAGAAGTTCAATTCCACGGGCTCAACGCTGCCGCCATGTTCATAGGTTAGTCGCCTATACCTGTACATATTATTTGAGGTTATAATGTGCCGTTGGTGAGGCCTGAGCCATTGACGTTTTTACCCGTTTGGCTAAGTAGAGTGGAAAAAGGGCTTGGCATTGGGTATTTTAAGTGTATTTTTCGGTATTTGGGATCAAATTCCTATCACAGCAGCTTTCCTGCAAACCGTGCGTTCACTAAAGTATGTTTCTCTTTGATGGCGAAATAATAGTTCAATTAATTGTAACATGTTTGAAAAGGAGGATCAGAGATTGTGCCATTCCGTAGGAGCTACAGTAGGGTTGGGTGAAAGTCACCTAAAAAATGCCTGTTATTTGTTCTCATATTTCTGTTCAATTATGAAGTTTTATCGACAGACATGGCCATTTCCAGGTCATGTATTTCAAAAACTATAGGTCCACTCTAAAACGTTAACTAGGGAAAAGGATATTGGTTCCATCTATAATAATTGCCTATAAAATGTCTTGAAATGAATGGCCGGTCAACACTCCTACAGAGTTGGGCCTAACAAATAATGCTGTTTTGAAGGGTCACTATCTAGTTTTTGTTATAGGTAAGAACCTAGATGGGATTTCATTGTATCAGGAGAAGCTTAGTTTCGGTTGAAATTTAACTATTTGCAGCGCAACTAGCAAGGAACGACTCAAAAAATATGTTTCACTCAGATTCACTTTATCTATAGGTATGGGTTTTGAACCCACGACACAAATGGAGGCAAACTGTACGTAAAAGCGGGTAGTTTGAAAATGATTTTCTAAGATTTTTAATACCTAGAAGTGAGGGGTGTTTTTTTAAAATTAAATTTTGGACGCTCAATGGATTTATATGGGTTTTTAACCAGATGCCGCCTACCAAAGGGAAATGTGAATTTTTTAGAAAGACTCTTAAAACTGCTTTCTGTTATGACCTAAGTCGATATTTCCTTATATTATTATTATTATTTATTTATTTTTTTCCAGGTGAACTCAACACAAATGCAAAAGTGTCGGACCCATCAACTTCTGGCCACATCCTTCAATATCAACAAAGCGTTTCTCCTAACCGATTCGTCATCCTGACACCACAGGTTTCGTATCTTTTAACTTTGAGTGAAAATGAGTCCAAAAGGTTTCAGCTACAAGTAGTGTAACGAAACGTATCCTTTTCGCAGGGCTCAGAAGTTTACGAGAAAATACGACCGGTCGACATTTTGGCGGAGATATTGAGAGAAAGAAATGGTCCAGATTGCGAAGAAGTCAAACACTATTTCATGGAACTAGGAAACGACCAGGCGTGTGCCATGGCACTCATCATAGCCTGTAATTTTCAGAATCAAAACAACGCCAGGGTAAGATATAGAATGTGACGAACGCCAATTCAGCCACTCGCAAGTGTTCTCTTTGCTACTCGAGAAATGTTGTTAGGAAAACATCCTACTGTATCTTTTTGTTCTTTCAGCTTGTCGAGTGGGCGACTCGAGCCTTTTTCCTGTACGGTGGGGATCCCAAGGAGATGCACCCTATGAGTCAAATGACATACCAGTTTGGCGGTGTTCCTCAAAGTGAGTGAAAGCTTTGATTAGTAAATATTTATTCTTTATTAAACCCAGTAAAGCAATGACTTCCGCGTTCAACGAGCACCTCAATTCCAATTCGTGCCAACCTGTAGACGAGACTTGGTATTTTGTGTTATAAGGGGACCTGAATTTGCTAGAAGAAAAAAAAATAGTTTGTCAAAGGCGCGTTTACACCAACCAAGCATTATTCACGAACACTGTTCACAAACAATCGCGAGCAGGGTGCTCTGGATAGTTGTCTCCTACCAATTGCTTCCTTCCGTTACCCATCGTTGATTTTTTTTTTTTTTTTTTTTTTTTGCATCACCATGGACGTTAAGTTGATTTCCTTCATTCTTGGGCACCCCAGCCTGTGAGACAATGGGTCATCTGGAATTGTGTACATCACCTCTCTGTTCGTTATAAGGGTGCCAATATCTTATTTTTTCATTTGGGAAGAAAGCAGAACCTCACTTTCCAGAGCAGCACATGTAGCTAGCCTCTTCCTTTTCAACTCTTCGCTCGAAATAGCACGATTTTGAACAGGTAAATCGGCATTTAAAAACATTACGTTCCGTGACAGGTAGTAGAGGTTTGAGAAGTTGGTAATTATTCAAAAAATTGTTCCTGAAAGAAAATGGGCTTCTAAAGGAAATGGGCTAGCCGTTGGGTAGAATTAGATCTTCCAAACTATTTTTATGTTATGTTGTTTTTGAGAAAAATCAGTCAATGTTTCGTCGCTGCTACTTCTCCTCCCTCGATTTGATGATTCTCCTTTCAGGTTTCAGGCCAAACACAGTCAGCACGCCTTTGGGAGAAAGTACCCAACATCGCTTCTCTCCGAACGTCCTTGGCTCACCTATTGGTTCGCCCGTTTCAATTCCGATCGACAGTTTCGGAATCCAATTTTCGGCCAAGCACAACGCTCTGTATCTCTACCTTGTCCGCATTATAAGACCCGTTTGGGGCGAAAAATGCGTCGCTCCTTTGCATGTCAAGGAAAACAAGATCTTCGTGAGTTGACTTCTTTTGTGGTTATTGATGTGAATGATGACAGGTGCTGAAAGGCTAGTATAGTAGATGTTCTTGAAGGAAGGAATTTTGTCTTGAATAATTCTACAGGGGGTTTTTGTAATAAGCAAGTAAACTCGGCAACTCAAATCAATTAATGAACCGATTCATCAGTGCGTTCTGTAGATGAGTTGGGAAAATGTTTACACCTTAGTATCATAAAAATTAGAAACAAATGTTGATAGTTGGGTATTATTTTCATATTTATTATATCATTTATTATTCTTGGCATCATTTTTCGGTGAGGATGGTCTGGCAGTGATGACGTACGTTGTCTCATTTATCGGGCAATAGGGAATATAGGGGCATTTCCTCATTTTCTCTGCCCGTGGATGTTGAATTGCTGGACAAAATGTTGGAGCAGTATTCGAATATCGACAAGATGACTCAGGTTTTGAAATTATCACACCATTATTACAGTTTTTAAGATTATTTTGATTAATTTTGTTTGGTAATTCCTTGAACAATCAACCTGTTTTCGTGCCCAAGGATCAACCTTCTCCGATCGGCCGGATTTTGGCAGTTGAAAATTTTCTGAAAAATTTATATTTTGGTTAGGGAACGGATTTCTGGCTCTTGCTGGTCCTTGAACATTTTCAGCCCAATCGGACCATATTTGAGGGAAGTAGGGGTATACAATTGCTTTTTGAAAAATGGATTTTTGGCGATCTAGGCGTGTGGGATGTAATTTTCCACTAAATTTTGGACACGGAATCCGATGAGACGGGTTCCAGATCGGCTGGCGCCCGCTGGTGGTGGGTACGGGTCAAACTGGGTACCGCATACCTATTTCGAAAGTTACTTCCCAGGATTTTTCGGTAACTAGACGTGTGGGGTATCATTTTCCACTAAATTTTGGATGCTGAATCGATTGGAATGAGTCTTAACGCTCCATGGGAATGAGTCCGGGGCACTCCGTATTTACTGTTTCCATTGTCCCCATGCCCCAATCTAAGAAATAACTAACCCCCGTGATAGAATTTTCAGCGTTTTTCACACGCCTTCATGTTTTGCATCTGCGAGTGATTCATTCCGTTTCGCGGGGCAGAATGTGTCGTTGACAAGACGTCTGTCTGAAAGGAGACGTTGATGTATCTCCGGTTTATTTTGTGACGTTGATAGCTCAAACCTGTCGTTTCCACATCAAACCCTTTCATGATTTGTTGTCGGGGTTCAAGATGTCCTTGCTTGGGGGAGGAGGGGAGGGGCTTCCAACGAACCCAGTTCCCCATTTTCAGAGGGCATGGTCGCCCGTTCTCAACAAGAGTTCCACTTATGGGGAAAAATGTACCAACAGTCTAAGCTTTTTGAAAGAGGCGTGAGTCACCTAAATATATTTTAGTGTATGTTTAGTCACCATGAAATGACCTGTTGCTTATTTTTCCTTTCTTTCTCTCTTGTTGCAGTACACATCGAGCGTCACTGGTAGTGGTATTTGCCGTTTGACGTCCCGGCTGTTGGCGTTAAAGCACTTTTTAGAAGAAAACGCCGCTCGCAATGACATGTTCTCCAACGTGTTAGTAAACTTTTACTTGATTCCAATTATATTTTTGTAAACTCATGTCAAAGCAGTCTCATCCACAAATGAAACGAATTCAAAATTTACGAAACTCGGTAAATTTACCATGTTGCATCTCAAATCCATTATTTATGTAGACACTTTTTTAAGTGAGATTTATTACGGTACCATCATTTCATTTTTTCTCTTTTGAAAAGTCGAGATATTGTATGTGGAATGTGAACAAGTAAGAGTAGGAGAGGAATGGGTTGCGAGCAAACATTCATAGGCTCAACAACGCTTGTTATAATCGCAGTCTCTTTCATTTCATTTTGTTCTTAAAATGCCTCCCACCCTCAGCAATACATAATCTTGCTTTTCCGGCGACGCGGTAGGCAAGCGCTCGAGTAGTTTGTCGGTAGCTGCAGGGATGCAGAGCCTCAATTTACTCTCGTCTGGCACCTGCGTTTGATTGAATTCTTCTTTTGAGAACCTCCAGACTCAATAATCCATGGGAGTTGAATCGGGAGATCTGGATGACCATGGAACTGTCCCCCCACGACCAATCCACGTACTGAAGTTCCTATTAGCCAGTTGCAGATTTTCCTAGTGAAATGAGGCAGAGAGACTGAGAATGAGACAGAAAAAGCCACCTACAGAGAGGTGAGCCAGTCACCCGGATTTCTGGGACCAGTTTAAACTTGCAAGAACAGTTGTGCAACTTGATGCTCAAAAATCTCCAGACTTGGCCCCTATTACCTGTGACAGCTCAACTGTTGTGTCTGGGGAAGATTTCTGAAGGGGGACATTTTGAGAACAAAACAAAATGAATTCGACTGCGATTGAACAAGTGTTGTAGAATGAGAAATACCTAACAGAAATGTATTTAGTTGAGCCTATGAATGTTTGCTCGCTACCCATTCCTCCTCTTCTGCTCTTACTTTTTCACATTCTACGAACGACTTCTCGACTTTTCAATGGAGCAAAAAATAAAATGATGGTCCCCCTGTAAAGCTTATTTAAATTAGCAGTTTTCGGGAAATTTGTATTTACTTGAATTTCAAGTTGGCATCATTTTCGGAGATCGATGCAACAAAGCTGAACTTGCTAGTTTCGACATGTACTGTACTGGCAATGGCATAGTCGCTTAACAGTATCAAACATAAAGGTGATGAGAAGGTGAGAGATCAACGGTTTTTGTTGAGCAGCTCTCACTTTCACGCTATGTATAGGTATATCAGTAGCAAAATGGATTAGACTTTCAACAAATACTTTGACACATGAATGATTCTTGTACACTGCGCTGGTTCGCTGTCGCTGAGTGAAATCTCTTTAATGGTGGTTATCATTGACACAGTGTGAAAAACCTGTAAATCAGAATAAGAAGTGTTGTCCCACTTGATTGATATCAATTTTCAATTGAACTGTTAAAGTACAACTGTTTCCAAGACACAAAAGTGATTTCAGTCCGTTATAAATGTCCAGCATTCAGTGTCGAGAACAAAAGCAGCTTTTTGCGGTATTTTCCTTGTTGTTCTTATGCTTTGTGTTTATGACTAGTCCGCAAGGGAGGGAGAACCTCGATAGGACAGCCTCGCCTGGGATGGCGCTGCGTGTTCAAGAGAAGAGCTCCCTAGACTCACTGAAGGCCTTCATCGACCACGCCTGTCAAGTTTTTAGCCTGTGGAAAGTCCTCTGTCAGCATCAGATTTACCTAGTTATTGACGCCCTGTCTCAGGTATATTATAAACTTTGACATTCATAGGACAAAAATAGATAATGTTCAACTGCAAGGTCGTATGTTCAATAGTGTAATGCGAATGTTTTTTCAGGAAGAAAAGAACTTGTTGTTGGTGTCTACATACAGGGATCTTGTACTGTGTGGAAAAGATCTGTGCGCTTCCCTAATCAACACTGTGATAAATCTGTAAGAGTTAGTTGTATTACAATAATGTAGTAATAGTAGTACCAGATGTTGGTGGTAGTAATTGTTGTAGAAATGTAGATATTCCATTTGTCGACTCAATACCGGTTCTGTTCGGTTGATCTATCAACCTATATTATTGAAGATCGGAGGACACTGTCCTGAAAAGGAGCAGCTTGGAAATGCTGGAGCCGTCACGGAAGATGCCAAGTTTTCATAAAAGGGGGATGGGGCGACGTCAGTAAGCCACCAGCAATTTGGCAGTTCACATTTCATGAAGTCTAGATCGATAAACGCTGCAATACTTCCACAATGGTTGATTGTTCCTTGGAGCAAGATTATAGGGAAAACTGTGAGTGGAGAGTGATGGACTCATTTCAATCGATTCAGTGTCCAAAATTTAGTGGAAAATGACATCACACACGCCTAGATCGCCATTTCCCTGGTCTTTGGGAGGGCTCCCTGACCAAAATTTCTGATTTTAAGTCATTTTCCTACCACTATAAACGGAGGACGGCATACGATTATGATTTTGTGCGATCTGGGCGCCTGGGGTATTATTTCTCACTAAATGTTGGACGACGAATCCATTGAGAGTTGTCCAGGACCGATAGGTGCCTGCTGGAGGTGGGTATAAGACAAATGGGGTACCCACCTACCTATTTCAAAAGGAGGTGTTCGAGATTTTCGGGTACCGGTGCTCTTGCTTCAAGGAATAATCAACCATCATGTAAGAATTCGTAGCGTTTTTATGAATTGGACTAATGTGATCGCTCTCCCGATTGATTGGGAAGCCCGTGGTGAGGGAGGCTTTGAAGAGAGTGGTAAGGCTAGATGCGTAGGTGAAAAGAAGGAGGGACGCCTCTAGGGCCTATTCTCTTGAGACAACCAAGCAAGACAGGGCACCAGGGACTGGCAAAGAGAATGAGTGCCCGGCCCTTCAGCCCAACGGGTATGAGGTTGATAGGGCTTATTGGAGGTGTTCCCTTGAGTGTGTGGGGGGGGGGGGTTATTTGTACTTTGTTCCTCATCCTTCCGCTGTTTCAAAAATCAACTGAATCCTAGTTTTAGGACTCTCCCATACCGTGTAGCTGCCGTCAATTTTGTGCGACAGAACTAGGTTTCTGCAAGCCATTAACGGGGGGGGGGGGGGGGGGCTGATACCTCCTCAGAACCTTAGAACACAAGAGCCTTTTACCTCGACCGATGTTACGCGTAAAAGGGCAACGTCAGAAGATCCACATTGAGCACTTAGCAGTTATAATAATAACCTGTATCTTCCCAGGCTCTGTGCTGAAGGGTTGCCAGCCCATTAGTGGGTTTCAAATGCCCTCCTTTACCTTTTCATCTTCAACGTGCTTTATTTATTTATTTTTTCAAGGTATCTTGTTCAGTGCGGTTCAGTCGACTCACTGAGCTTGAAACTAAGGGAAGTCTGCCCGTCCTTGTACAAAACTGAAGAGGCCACCTGTACTAAGGTACTCACCGAAATTGTCTTCGTTTCATTGTTTTCTTCAAAGTAGACAATTTTATTCTGCCACATTTCTTATTTATGACAGGTCAAAGAAATATTGCTGGGAGTCAAAGATGTCACAGACACAGACCAGAAATTCCGTCTTCTCCGGCACGCCATTCAAGTAAGTATCTAAATTTTTATGTCGTGGTATTCTCTGATACCCTTCACAACTTTCACGTTCAATGATAACAAATGGTACCTCTCTGCTGTATTGACCAAGCGTCCAAAAAATGGTTTTTCATCTTCTATGAAACAGTAATGCGAATGCTCCATTATTCAAGCACGCCTCGTCATGCCGTATGTTACCAGTTTTGCAACTTAAATGTTGCCTTTCTATTTCAGCTCTGCAAAGAAGTGCTACCACACATGAACCACTCGTCCGTTTGCAAACAATTGGCTCAGCACAAATATTATGAAGGAGTTATCGAGGTATGCTGTGATGCCGCCAACAAAGTGGATCCACACAATTTGGCCGCTTCCTTCGTTGCCAAGAATCAGCGCCCTGAAGATCAATCTGGTTCCAAAGCTTATCTCAATAGGTGCGTTCTAATTGCTTGGTACAAGTCCGAGTCTGGCCTTGCTTTTACATGCAAGGGAAGGAGGGACATTACCGGGTCATGTAAAATCCAAATAATAATATTATCCCAGCACCCTGGAAGGACTGCAGTTGTAGTTCTTCGCATTTTTCGTCTCAAATGTAGCCATTATTTCACTTTTTTACGCTGGGTTGTGACGTCATCGTTCAGCGGATATCTTCTTTGAAACATCCATAACCAACACACTATTTTTGATGTTTGAGGGTTGTGCCAAAAGTAAGGCGCTATTATTTAAATCTTCCCTCCAGTGCGCGGTAAAAATCTGATACTTGGAGGAATATTCCGTTTGAGTGTCGTGGTCACACTGTTTTTTGCCGAGAAGATTCGATGAGCAGGAAGTCTTAGTCTGTATGTCATAATTTGTAACAGTCTTGTAAGCCTATGAGCAGGTCAACCTCGGAATTTCGTGCTTCGTGCAGTTATTCGTTTTGGTTGGTTATTCCTTGAATAATCAACCTAGTACAAAGCAACCCCTGCGAAGTCAGGAACAGTTTTGCTTAGTTCATTTTTTATATTTGGGGGGGGGAGGGGAAATCTTTTTCTGAAAATGGTTTTAGGCGACTCTAGGCGTGCTGGGATCATGTTCTACTTAATTTTGGACGCTGACTCTGACTTGGAATGAGGTCTTCCATGCCCCTGGTCCGAGGAATAACCAACCCCTGCGAAACAATTTTTTTTAATAGTCTAACGCGCGTTACTTTTGCTACAGCCCTCATATTTTGACAAGTGACACTCTCCAACCAGCACCGAACTGTGTTCCTTGGATTGGGGTCATTTCTATAAGATAAGGAAGCTGTATCTTTTTTAGTTCATCATTTTCATCATGACAATATTTGTACACTTGGAGGTTTCAGAGAAACAAACCAATTTTTCATTCCACTCATAACATTAGGATTACAACGCAAATACCCATAATGAGAAATATTGTTTAATAATCTGAAGGTGACGTTTTGCAGATGCAACGCCTACAATGAATTAGCCGCTATGTTGGATGACTTGTTCATCAAGTGCCAGGTTGGGAACAACACCATCTCTTTTGACGGATCGTCCGCCCAACAGAAAGTTGTGAGTCTTGTTGTCTACTTGCAAATAGTGGTTGTTTCATTTTCGGTTCCGGTGCCCAATTTGACATGTGAAAGATTGGTTTCATGTTCTTTAACAATAAATAGCACGTAAAACAAAATGGTGGATGAAGAAAGAGTGAGAGAGTATGTTTTTAGTTATCCGCTAAGGGCAGGGTTAGGGCCTTTTGGCCCTCTCTCCCACCCTTCCTGGATCAAGGATTACATTTTGGTTGGTTATTCCATGAATAATCTACATATATTTTCATGCAAAAAGTCAATTTCTCCGATTCGGCTCCCCAAAAAATTTGTTTTTCTTTTCTTTTCTGGACGTTTTAAAGTGTTTAGATCAAAAAACTCAAAAATGTCCGTCCGCCGTCCGAGTTTGGTAGGTAGTAGAAAATTTTCTGAAAATCTGAAATTTGGGTCAGGGGTCTATTCCCGGTTCTAGTTGGCCCTCGAAACTTTCCAGCCCGATCGGACCAAATTTGGGACCATGTTTGAAATAATCGAAGTATTTATTAAACAATTTCGTCCCTTGAATGAAGAACGACCACTCAAAGATCTAGAAGTAGGTTAAGCCTATTTCGGCTGCAAAACAAAAATTTACCAATCAATAATCATGTCTTAAATTTCGAAGAGGGAGAGATACTTATTTTGAATAAATATCATAAATAGAAAATCTTATTGATTATTATTTATTTGTTTGTTTATTCATATTTTGGTTAGTTTAGTTTAGGTTTAGGTTTTTTGTCCTTATAAATATGTAAATAAGTTCATTTTTTCAGCTAGAAGAAGTGATCGCTCAATGTCTTGCTCTCGAGGATGAAGCAGCTCACATGGTAGTTTACGACTGGTTGGTCACGCGGAATCTCCAAGCGTCTCTGGTCAAATTTGGAAGGCCATCGCTAGAGCGCTACTTGCTGCACTTCCCAGCAGATAGTGGACTCCGCAACCTGTTATGGCAGTTTCACGAACGAGATGGCAACCACGCTAGAGCAGCTCAAATCCTATACCAACTTGCCACGAGCAGAGGGTAAGATCTACCAATTGGATGAACGTTAGCAACTCAGAATTGCTGTTACTATGAATAATTAAGGCAAAAACCTTGGAATTGAGGGGAATGTGATGTAAAGGGATTAGCAGAATGAGACTTGTCTCAAATCGAATCCTTACAGATCTGATGAATGATGAGGTGATGGCAAGTCCCCACTGCACACACCAAAAGCGGGTTCCATGCCTGACATAAATTTATCACGAATACTAATACTCATTAGGTCTGCGCCATGGTTGCGCTCCTCTGAAACTTACTGGGTTTCATAGCCAACCTCCATCCGTAGGCTCGTCCCCTATGTTCACTACCTCGCCTTGCCAACGAACATTTTGTACAGCTAGGTATGCCTAGTAAGGTGTACTCAAGTCCTGCCTCCACTGGTCTTTTTATTGGAATTTCCCTTCTATGCATGACTTTCTAGTTCCTACGTATTCGGCTCGCTCCCAGAAATGAGTAAATGAATTACTCCTTACTAAGCAACATCGATCTTTGGTGTAAATTTTCCTCTGGTACTAGAGGTGGTTTTGAGATTGAGGGTTGGATCCAGCAATCCAACATAGACTCTCTTGTCAAGTGTAAAATATCTGTATATTTATTTATCTTTATTTTTGTTAAATCGGTTTTACAGGGATGTCATCAAGTTGCACGATAGACTGACATATCTGGGCAAAGCTGTGTTGTGCATGCGCAGTGACCGCGTCGGCTGTGCTCCTAATTTAGGCATCTTTCTCAACGAACTTGAAGATTTGGTTAAGGTGGCTCGCGTTCAGAAACAGGTGAGAAGTAATGAATTAAAATAATCAGTAGGTACCGTTCAGTAATGAATCCTCCGCTAGAAGGTCCCCACCTACATGTGTTACATTTACAGCTAAAGTCACATTCGCAGTGGAATATACTCACATGGCTAATTGTGGTGACCTTGGAGTGTGGGTAGTATTTTCCATCAAATTTGAATCGCTGTATCGATTGAAATGAGTCTCGGACACTCGCTTTTTTCCCCATACTCGTGCTCTATGTAATAATAAACCATTGCGGAAGAATTTGCAAAGTTTTTGATCTAGATAAAATGCAATGTGTCAAGCTTTGGTGCAAACCAAAGGTGAATCTCTGGTGTGAAAATATAAGTTGATTATATGCAATAATAAACCAGAAATATAGTCAATTGGAGCTAAAGTCACATGACAAAGATCATTTAACAAATCATCATATTTCACTGGTGCTTTAATTTCTTATTTATTGTGATTACAAACTCCAAAGGAAACCGCGAAAGAAACTGTTCAAGAGGCTGCTGCTTTTGCATGTTTGACCTTTGGAAATTGACAGGGAGGATTATTGGATGGTGTATGCGTACAATATGCTATTCGATAACATAACTTTCATGTAAGAGTTGAAATTGTTTGAGTTGTCAGAGTATGACAAGCAGATATCTGATAAAGTATACACACACCTTATGAGTGCTACATTTACCCGAGTATCTTTCTATGTCTCATAATAGACTCGTGTTTGGGCATGTTGTGATTAAACATTATCAACTGATTACTACAGGTTTTTGACAAAATAGCTGGACAAGCTTCGCTCAGAGTTTCAGCTGACGACGCCATTAAAAAGTTGAATTCCAACCTTCTCTCTTTGAATGAGGTAAGCACTTTCTTCTCCCTCTTTTGGCGCTTATAAATACTGTCAGCTGCGTTGTGCATAACTTTTATTTCTTTTTACAGTTATTTAATGATTTTGCCGAGCCTTTCAATTTGTGGGAATGCAAATTGACCATTTTGGACTGCGCCAATCACGATGATCAAGACCTTATCAAACAAATTTGGAATGAAATAATTAAAGAAGGTAGGCACTACTGTTGTTTAGGACGTTTAACTTTATGGTCTCTCAGAAGATTTCATGTTCCCTCAGCCCTCACATGTATCACGCGATTTTTAGTATTTTTAGTCTAGCCCCCCAACTCCCCTTTAAAATGACATTTCATGTTTTTACTTTATTTTGAAGAATTGGAACAGCGCACATCAAGTTCGCCTGACGAACAAATGCTGGTTGTGACGTCCAAAGTTAAATCACTTGGAATCCAATACACTGTGCAATCGCCTTGTTTCCCCGCATGTAAGTAAATGATATGGTTTGCTCATGTCCATTGTGATAATGATAATCGTCTCACTGTAGGGCGCTTGGTATTGTTCAACAATATGATTCTTTGTTGCAGATTATTTAGTGTGGCAACTTGAACTTCTTAGTTGTCGGTTAAATGTCAATAAATCACACGTTCATTCCACCATGCAAGCGATTGGAGTGTCGACTGCCAAACTTCTGGATATTTACGACAAGTATGTTATATTTTGTTAGTTAACCTCCAGGTTCATGGGGCTGCTCTTAATTAATTAGAGAAGTTTCCCCTTGTTATGTGAGAGCGGAAGGCACTAGTGCCCATGGGCGCTGAGTCCTCTATGGGTCTATTGTGCTCGCTCGCTCTTACTAGTAGAACAACTGCGAGTCCCCTACTGCCCTAAGGTAATGAAGGATCCTGTCAGGGGCCATCTTGGAGATGCCAAGTGGGCTAGGAAGGCTTTAGCAAAGATCCGCAGTTGAGCAGCGGAAAATGCTAAATACAAGCACGTACACAGTTGTTTCTGGTCCTGCAGCAGTTGAAAGTATCTGATACCCAACCTTACCTTCAGAACCGTCTCCCTCTTTTTCTTCTTAGAAGTTTTTTTTTCGATTTGCAGAATGTTTGCTGCCAATGACCGTTGCTGGATTGACGAAGGAAATGAACTCCACCTGATCCAAGTTATTGCCAGTTTTGCTGACGCTTTCACCAACTCCTCCCGACCTCTGCCAACCAATGAAAGGTACGGAAGTTTCAAAGAATAGCCAACACGTTTTTAAGGGATGGGAGTCCACATGATTACACTTGACTGATCATTATTTTGTTTTCTCAGGCGAGGGTTATCCGTTCAGTTTCAAGACCTAATCACCAGCTGTCTCAGCACACTCTACAGCAAACGAGACACTTCCCAACTCGTGTCATACTTGAAGACAATTCAAACCAATTTGAACCGTATGCCCTAAGATTAAAGACTGTTTCCCAGGGAAAACTAATTGTTGAATACACTTCCAGAACTCACTGCTATATTCTTCGTGCCTCTAGATTTTTCCATAATTTGCGCCACTACTTAACTTCAATTGAGCCATTAATCGATTCTAAAAATATAATGTTCGGCTGTTATAAGATCAGGTTGTTTTGCTGCTGCTCGAACATCGTAGTGGGTATGCAAATTTTCAAGGACCAACTAAAACCCAAAAGCCACTTAACAAATTGAACATTTTTAGATGAACTCCGACTGCCATAAACGTGAACATTTTGGTTTTGGAATGTCGAAATCTTGAAATTGAAAAATTACATACCTCTGCAATGGAAACGAGGCTATTCGAAGAATCATAAACCAAGAGCCAAATGTAAAACATCTCCCTCCTCAGACACCCAACAAGTCTGTGAGACTCACGCTCAGATCGCCGCTCTTTGATACCAACTTCTTTTCTTTCTAAACATTCTTGCATCTACTTTAAGATTGAAGATCGTAGTTGGCAGGAGCCATTCCTCAGCTCGCTGAACCACACGTTCTTCTCCCCTTTAATTGTTATTTCATAACCTATCTTTCATATCCGAACCCGCCAACCTTGTCACTATAAATATGTACAAAATATTAATTTGGTGCAAATAAATTCCTATGAATTTGGTATTCATTTTAGTGATGACAAATGAAGAAGACCCTTACTGAGACCTTAGAACACAGATTGCTAGTTGGCAGCTGTGGACCAAGCATATTCTCTTCTCTGCGACGTTGCACTGCTACATTGGTTGCAGCGGCCAATTGATTTGTGTGAAGGTTTACGTTCTTTATTTGGTTATTAGGTTCTTTATTTATAAAGGAGATCAACAAATTTTGTTGATCAAACTTCATTATCCATAAATTTTGTTTCATTCTCTATGGAAATGAGTTTTATCTAGTCCCAATTGGGTATCTAAGATAGCAGTTTTCTCTGTCATACTTGGAATGAAAGTGTTAAGGGGCAGGGGACAAGCAAAGTTTATGGGTAATGGGTTTTGTTGATTTTGACCACTAATTCAATTGTTATGTTTTACCGAAGTAAGCAAACGCAATAAACTCAATGCATCTAGTATGTTTGCGGGAAGCATCGTTGCCTTCAACCTAAACATATCCTGCGTTGTGCGGGTTTTATACTATATCGGTAAAACAACCATCAAGTCTTGCTCTAGTGTGGCAATAGCCGAAGATGTTTTACTGACAGCGGCGCACTGTTTGGTGGACGAGCCAGACAACCCAATTCTCGTAAGTTTGAGGAAAATGAAAGCTTTTTTTAAAACGCTGCAAGTTCTCTTACAGGGAAGGGGTGACTATTCCTTGGACCAGGAGCTTGGGGAGAACAGCGAGTGCTAAGTGTCTCGGACTCATTCCAATTGATTCAGCATCCAAAATTTATTGGAAACTGATACCCCTTACGTCTTTGTACCTGACATCTCCAAAACCCTTAGAGTCTAGAAACCGTTAGAGTCTAAATAGAAGGACCTCACAAGTCAAGTATCATATATTTGAAGGTTCTACTGACACCAGATTAGGAAGAAATGTTCCGTTTAGTTCAAATTATATGGTCTCGTTACCTGGTTCGTACAACTAATGTCATGTTTCAGGCTTGGAATCTCAGATTGACAATGATAAACAAAGCCACAGAAATAGAATTTAAAGCTAGAAGCGCTCATGTCCACCCTTCATTCAAACCCAACAACATGAATGATGTTGGTCTTATAAGAGCTGACTCAAAACTACCGATCACACCAGCTAGATTGGTGTGGTCTCAGGACTTTCAACCATTGGATTGTTTGGCAGTGGGGTTTGGAGCTCGCTACCCTGAGCCATTCAAAGTCAGTTTGATCAGAGAATTTTTATTGAGCATAACACAATAAGTGTAAGGTTTATATGTACAAGTTTTTTTTTCAGGTATCACTGCTGATTCCAGTCATGTCGTCGATAAATTTACACAACAATCTCCTGTTACCTTCAAATTCATGCACCGGGTTCAAAGCCGTTGTCGGAAATGATAAGGTGTTGTGCACTATACAAGTAATTGGCCGTGGTCCTTGCGTCGGGGACTCAGGAGGCCCCATGATTTGTGGTGGGGTCTTGCGCGGCCTTCTATCCAGGGGGATGATATTCAGTGAGTCCTTTCGCATAATATTGGCCCTCTAATTGTGATTTTCTAACTCGTTTTGCTCCTTGGGGGTAGGCCTCTGAATCTATAGTATTTTTGCGCATTATCAGTTGTTGACTTTTCTCACACCAACATTGGGGAATGAAAACTGCCCCGCAAGAGAATATTAGAGTACATACATTGCAAAATAGCTTTGAACACGGAGGAAAAGAGGAAACAGTGAGTATGAAGTGTGCCGGACTCATTCCAATCGATTCAAAGTCCAAAACTTAGTGAAAAATAATACCCCACACGCCAAGGTACCCAAAAATATTGTTCGTCCACTTGCAAAATAGGTTTGGAGGTACCAATTTTCACCAATACCCACCTCCAGCGAGCGCCAATCGGTCCGGGACCTATCTCTGTGGATTTGGCGTTCGAAATTTAGCTTAAACATTTTGAAAACCCATTTGTCAAGAACACATTTTGATGTCTAGATCAGGATAGATGAACTGCCTGTATGCTGTTTTTGATAAGAGAGAATTTTCTAAAAGTCTGATATTTTGGTCAGAAACCTGTTTCCGGATAACTGGAAAATAAGGGGGGGGGGGGTGTCAAAACTTTGCTGACTACACATTAACCAATAGTTACTGGAGAAGTAAAAACGACGCGGAATTTTAGAATTTTTCGATCATCAGACTGGTTGGCTCCCACCGGATGTTGGTATGGGTCAAAATGGGTAGGTACCTTTCTGTCTATCCCAAAAATGGGGTTTTGAGATTTTTTGGGTATCATTTTCCACTAACAAATGGACGCTAAATCCATTGGGAAGGGTCCTAGACCAATTATTAATACTGGGTCAAAATGGGTACTTACATAACTACCTTAGCACTACATTAGCCAGTGATTCGGATGTTATTTACTGCATTGAGATGTTATTTACACCAGAGCGTTCATACCTCTAAAAACTACTGTACATTACTGGGTAGTTAATTTACCTCAGGCGCCGCATGAAAATTGTATAAATCAAATAATGTACCCACTCGATAGTGCATTACACAATAAATTTACTTATGAAAAAAAAAAAAAAAAAAAAAAAAAACAGCTACCTACCTATGTGAAGTATCATTTTTCAATTCGCAGCGTTATTAAAAGCACAGAAAACTAATTATTCGCGTTTTAATAATTAACAATAATGTCGGTCCTGCTAACGCGGAGTATATGCTTCGTTTGCCAGCCCAAGAACCCCCTTTAAAATGATATCTGGGTCTAATATACCGTTTAATATACCAAGAATTGGTGGAATAACAATTATTGATTTAGGTGAAGATGAAGGATGCGGTACCTCACGCGGGATATTGGTGTACGAATCAGTAAACAGATATCGGAGTTGGATTGAGCAAGTGATCTCCATGACTTCAGGTGTCGTGCATACGCTCAGAGTCTCCCTCACCTCGATTATCTGCGTGACGTTAACCTTTGCGACTCTTGTGTCTTACATCAAATAAACAGTTTGCCATTGGGGTGAACTAACCATAGTAGATTCGTTTTATTAAACGACAATCGACATAACCACCACCTCGGCCATTTTACGTTGCACCGTCGACATTGATTGCCCTTTACATGTCTTGATAGAATTTTGCTATAGGCAGTAGACCCTATTATCAGCGATGAAATGTTGTTTATTAATTTTGAAATACCATCAAATTCATGGGGTAGATAGGGACTCAATAGTTAAAGAAAAGTTTGAGGTACAAGTGTGGATTTGTAAGTTGCAACCAAGAAAATCATACACGGAGGTACAATTTAGCTAAAATGGCTAAATAATGGAAGTAGGGGCTGAATATCAGGGCCTTATCACATTCCGAACCAGGATTTCCTGCATTATCAAGACTGAGCTACGTTAATATACTAAAAATAACTACAAAAACGCTGCAAATTCTTACACAGAGGTTGGTTATTCCTCGAACCAGGCGCATAAAGACTCAGTTCTTCAACATGGGGAAAATGAGAGAAACAGTGGGTGTGGCGGGTCCCGGCCCATTCCAATCGATTCAGGGTCCAAAATAGTGGAAAATGATACCCCACACGTCTAGGTACCAGAAATCTAGGAAACACATATTCAAAATGGGTAGATAGGTACCCATTTTGACCCATAACCTCATCCAGAGGGCGCGAATCGTTCCGGGACCATTCCAATCGATTCAGGGTCCAAAATTCTACAAAAAAAACTGGAAAATGATACCCCTACAACGCCCGATATACCTTACACGCCTAGATTGCAAAAATCTCGAAAATTCGTTTTTCGAAATACACATTTTATCGGGTGAATCGGAGATATTGACCTTTTGCATGAAAACATAGGTTGATTATTCAAGGAATAACCAACCAAAAACGAACGAATTCGCTGCGTTTTATATTGTCAAATCTGTAAAGTACGACTATTACGCTTGTTCTTAGCGAATCAAAATTGAAAATGCGGTTTGGATGTCTATCCCTCTCTCGTCATTGCAAAAGACCGCCATTATTTCGTAACTTGAGAGGAAAAAAAAATGAAAAAAAATCGAGCACGATACGAATTTACCGACAAAATCTGATCGAAACGAAAGGTGCGGTAGAATATTAAAAATGCTGATCTCATTCTGCCCGGGAAGGCGAATGTCAGTCCTAAAACTAATTTGAGCTTTTTCAAAGCGTTACTGCCAACATATTCATTCCAGCAATAAAACCATCATCGAACCGGCAATAAATCATAATAGTGGTGAATGAATGATGTAAAGTAGTAATGCCCACAATTCTATGGTGAATAGTTTTACTCCGTCATAAGTTTGACATAATTAAAAGTCGATTCAACTAACTACTAACCTCCTACAATTTGATTTCTACTAAAAAAATTGGGATTTATTCAACTAAACATTCACCTCTGTTCAGAATAGAGTGAGTACCTGTGTATAGAGAATATGGTCCCCGAGCAAAATTTTAGAAAAGATTTTCAGAAAATTGTCCACTGTCAAAAAACGGGGTGAACGGTAGACGGACACTTTGGTTTTGGTTTGTTTGAATAATCGTAAGTTTGGGGAGAATAAAAGGGATGAAAAAGGTTGATTTTTCAAGGAATGAAAATAAATGAATTATGAATCAACCAAATTTGAAATGAACGTACGCCATCCATGCCGTTTTTGGTGAAGAAAAATTCCTACAAATTTGAGATTTTGGTCAGAGACATTTTTTGGCTTTAGATGGGCTGAAATTTGAAAAGGGTATGGGTAAAAATGCGTTTTTTGAAACATGATTTTTCGGAAATTTAAAAAAAAAAATTGGTTTCTCTGAATAAGAGAGAATAATAGGGTGGTTATTCCTTCGAATTTTCGTAAGGTTTGGGCATCGGTAGAGTACCTATTTCCCCAAAATCCTTTATCACTGCCTGGTACTGTTTGAGCTCTGAGTACAAGGACTCTACCTCACAAGGCTCACGCCTTGAACTTTCTGAAGATGAAAAAGCTGAATAAGTTCACTCTTCGCGTCTGCAATTACTCTACGTGAACTGGAAACGAGGAGGTCATGGCGGGTTACAATAGGTCGTTAATGATATCAGACTCGAGCGCAGAAATGCCCTCGATTGCGCAAATGGGGGGGCGGCATATGCGATCACCGCGTCATTATGATAATCGATGAGAAAATATCGGAGCTCGAGCTCCGGTGATCGAGTTATATATCGAAGTAACGAACCTGACCTAATCCCAAGGACTCCCTCCTCCTCTGGTATTTACGCCTAACGAAAAGCTGAGCCCAATTTTGAATCTTAAGGTCTTTTCGAATAGCCACCTTTATCAGTAGGCTGAACGAAGGATATTAGGTTAGGCACTTAGGTACATCCTTGGGGAAGAATAAACACGATGGGATTTTACTTTTCTGTGCAATGTCGATGAACTCCTACAGCAAAAAAACCTCCTGCTGTGTTTAGGTAAGCACCTAAATAGCCAGTTTTCAAGTGTTTGTGGGCGTAGAAGCGTTCACGCACTCAACTTGAGAAACGTATTAGCATACTTTTGCACATTTTAGCACGTTTTTATTAGCGGTTTTCAAGATCTCCGATGTGAATAGAACCTCCCAGTCGTAGCTTAGGTTCAGCACGTGCATCAACGAACATTTCAAATGCATCGAGTAAATGAACTAACGGACTCATTGCCATCTTCTCACAGGTAAGAATTTTCATACTCAATTTACATTAATTTCATTTTCATTCAATTTTTTATTTGTTTATTTCAAACTGGCACGTCCAATTACAACATATTACACGGAAATCATTAGAGAAAATCAAACAGAAGAGTGAAGAAGATAGGCAGGTATACGAGGGTCCTTGAAGGTAGCCACGGACTACACAGAACTACATGGGGAAGAACGAATTAAGCACTTGAAGGTGTTCAGGGAATCCGTAAAGGTAGTTTGTAGCTGAGGAAGGGATGAAAACTGGCTGAGAAGATCAGCCGTCGATCAAGCAACATACTCAGATCCCTCAAATCTGCCAAAAGTAATGTGGTTTCAACCACGAATAAATGAGACAGCGAGACACTTTGCAGGGTTCAAGAACAAAGCATTCTCCTTGCACCAAAGGTGCAAGTTGGCCAGTGATCCCTGAAGAAATGCACAGTCTGCAGCAGGGTGGATGTGGCAAAACAACTTCAACTCATTGGCAAACAGACGGCAGCACACCCCAGGACCCAGGACCTGATATACCTGCGCTAGACTGTTCCTGAGGCCATGTGGCCCATTACAGTCTATCCTTGTCTTGGTTCATGCGCCAGATCGTCTGGGAGCCCTGCTCTATGGCTTTCCCGTATATCAGGCACCCCACCCTCTTCCGCCGTTCGCCTGCCTTTGGCAGCCCAGGATGGACCTCGTGGAGGTGCCGGGTTTTGCAAGGGGTCTTCTATTCTGTTCTGCTCATTATTGCTCTGCACCTTGGCGGCATCTGTGAGCTATAGGGTGGGGGTCCCAGGACCAATACCACTCCATTGATCATCAGGAGGGAAACAAAAAACCGAGATGACTTCATGGGATCACAGAGGTGGCAGTGAAGCGGGAAGACAGTCACCTGAGGTGAACCATATGTCCGCGCCCTGTCAGGTAACTCGTCATCCACCCCAAAAATGAGCAATAAGTAATCCCAATGAAGCAAGAAGGTGCATATGAGAGAGCCTAACAGAAGCCTTGGGGTAATTGGTAGAAGCAACATGTGTCAGCACCCCCGAAAGCCCTCCATGATAACAAAACCTGCAGTGATAACAAATTAGTCGCTGTGGATCTATCCCCCATAAAACCATGCTGCTCCTCTGCAATGTACGATGACAACTATGTTGACAACCTGACGACAATCAGCTTCTCAGCTTGGGAGCACATGACAAAGAGCAGATCGGTCCATTGCGTTGGCAGGAGTACATTAATTCAGTAATTTTTGAGAAATATACCAATTAATGTCAGTTCAGAAAACTTTCATTAGGTTCCATTGATAGTTTTCTAGACTGTACGAATGACTATCGAATAAAATAAATCACGTATCTGTTTCCAGGGGATCTTTGGTGTCGCCGGATTTGGCAACGATCGACGAAAAAGAACCCATGACGCCCACTTCCGAAGAGATCGTGGCCCTAAACAGCGCAACCCCAATCAGTAATCTCAAGAAAAACAAATTGTTAGCGTCCAATTATAAATCGCTCAAAGCGTGAAGTACGCGCATAATATAATACTCTCATTAATCCTAATCTGCTTTCTACAGTTTCGGCTCTAATAGCTCCCTGGTGATGATGGTCAAAGGATCTAAGAAGGGTCGATCGCATTCGATGCCGTTCATTCACAAAGCACCGCCAGACCCGCATAAAATTGAAGCCGATAAAATATTCGTGTAAGAATCAACGTTTCACGGTATAACTTAGTCCCCACATCTGGAAAATGGCATGTGAAGGGTTCTCCGATACAAATGGCACTCTTTTACAGTACATGAACTTTGGAGTAATACTACTGCTGTCGAATGTAAAATTACAACAAAATCAACAAAACAACAAGAAAATGTGAAAAATTACGTGCATTGATTGCATGTTTCTGGTCTTGTATTCTCATTTTCAGATTTTTTTTAGAAGTAGAAGTCTGATTACGTATATTACAAATCCACATTACTTACACATAAAAGATTTTGAAGCCGGTAATGTTTTAAAAATAAAAAATAATTCAACTTTTAAGCCAATTTGGTCGTATTCGGAGATTACTCAATTTAGGGGGATGTCAGCAATTGGACATACACATTTTTTACTTGCTACTTGTTGTGACACGAATGTACAACTATTCTTTCCCGCTTTTTACTCACCCTTGTTGCAGTATTTTTATTGTACCATGCGATACATTGTACGTTTAATTTGCTAGAAATTACAAATAAAAATACGATGAAGTGTTTTTAACATTTACAGAGAAACAATGACCATGACCGTTTCGAGCTTATACTGTAAAATTTTAATCGTTTTGGGTATGTCTCTCCCTTTGGCCGAAGTATTATCGGATAGGAGGTTTCAACAGCTCATTTCTAAAACTCGTTCGCCAATTTCAAACTCATACACAAGCGCTTCAACCCTAAATAAAGTAAGATTTCTCCATTTTGAATCTCCATTGTAAATTAATGATCTTACTTTACTTGTCGCCTTTTTGTCTAACTACATTTTTTTCAGGGTTTTTATTTATACTTATACATAACGAGCATGTTGTTTCTCGTTTTTGTCTATTCGACACTCCTCAAACAAAGAGCTGTTGACACTGTTTTGAGTACAGCTGCCGCTAGTGAGCCAAGCAATGGAGAAAGGCCTAAAAGAAGGTCCATCCACCAGCACCCTACCGGCCGTTACGGGAGTTTCTACCTCCGAATGGGAGCAGTTGGTATGAAATTGACTTTTTTTGCTGCCAATTCAACCCTGATTCGACATAACAAGGGAAGAATATAATACCAACCATCCTGAGATCGTGTGTCGTTCTGTTGAAGCCTTTGGGATCGGAAGTATGATATATTCGGGCCTTGAGTTCGGCCACTACCTCGAAATGGCTCAAAGGCAAAACTGCAAAGACGTGCTAATGGCCCTGACGCCTACTATTAGAATGGCCTTCATCATCATCCAATTACAGTTCATATTCGTCAGCGACAAGGTAAAACACCCGGTGATCCTGAACCTCGCTCAACAAACACGCAAGTTCAGACAGTGGTCATTTTCTTCGGCTTCTCCTCCAATATGAGCTGCAATCATGTCATTTAATTCAAATCATCTACTTCCGATCCAGAAAGAAGGTTGGAGTTTAGTTTCATATCATATCGCACTTATCAAGATTTTGCTTTAGAACAACATCAAGAATCAATTGTATCTTTGGGCGCTTGTTTTATTGAAACGTGAGAACATGGAACATGTATGCCACGTGGGCTTGTTACTAAACGTTTGTGTAGCTTCAAGAATCGATTCTATTACCAATTTGTAATCAACATCGAACTTTTTCCACATTTTTTAGCGCATACGAGCCTCCCAGGACTACATTCAGCCTCCAAAATCAATTCTTAGCAAAATCTGGGGGCATAAGAGTGATCTAAAATAAAAGTTCAACTAGAATGTAGTAGTAAAGTTGATTTCCGGAGAATGGTGGAAAATTAGCATTTCTTTTGCATAATGCGTGACACGTTGGAATACAAGTGCAACTTCACGGTAGACGAAGAAACCATACTACAACAAAATTACCTAAATATTACGTTATACTTGCAGCAAAAGATGCTGAAAGAACACAAGACGCTGTCAAGATTTGGTCTGATGCACATGATAGCCACCAACATCTCCGTCTGGTTGAGCGTCGTTGCAGTAGAAACAAAAAGCAGTATCATCTCGTATTATGATAATTTCAAAGGTTAGTACCCAAAATGTAACAACCAACGTAGCTACTGAACCTGAGAAAAAAAATTATTTTAATTCCACGTCTACGGAGTGAGCTACTGGTGCATAAGTGGGTGTTTTAGCGGAAATTTTGATTTTACTGCTTCGGTGAGGAAATTAAGTATAAATTGATGGAAATTATATCAAGCTCAGTTATATTGCCTATTTATGATAAAGGCTGCGGTTGAAAATTTGCCGGATATACATGAGAAAAAGAAAGTAGTATATCGACCGCTCATTGTCAAAATAACGCAATCCCTCATTGGTTGGCTATTCAGAGTGAGAAAGGAAAGTTACCATTGTTCTAGGATATTGACTATATTGAATGTTAAGTCCATTGTTAATAAGTGTTGTCATTAGATTTTCTATATAAAACGTAAAATGTAAGGAATATCGTATGAGTTGGAATATTCCTAACCCAGAATATGTAATAACTATTTCCTTCTTGTGAACAAAATTAATTTAATTTCTCACTCATTCATTCAACATAAGATGAATGACGTGGGAGGGATCATAAGAAACCCTCTTTGGCACCTAAGCAGTCTTCATTCATTTATGTTTGGCACTTTCTTTTTTCTTTCAGGTATTGAATTGAACACCAATTCAACGCTGCCCCGGTACGTACCCAGTTCTTTACAATTGAAAGATGGCCTCCTACCTCAGTCTTAATCAAAATAGCTAAAATTGAGAAACTCGAGTTTATCTGGGAATTATTTCCACAGAGGTTCACCCGTCAACGAGGTCGACTCGTACTGTTCTAGTACCAAAATAATGGGCACTTTGGTGAGGAACGCGGCTCCATTTTTGTCTCCATGCACGATCGAATACAGCCTTATAAGTTCGGTCATTTTGTACGCTTTGTGGAAAAACGTGTGCACCAATCGGATGAACGTAATTCATACTGGGGCGTACGCTAACAAAGTAAGTACCCATGTGCAAGTCTCCCCTGTTTCATTACAGGAACGAAAATATGACCTAATCACACAATAAAGAATGGTCGATTATTCCTTGGAGGAAGACTATGGGTAAAACAGTGAGTATGGAGTGTCCCAGGCCCATTTCAATCGATTCCGTTCAACATTCAGTGGAAAGTGGTGCCCCACACGCTTAGGTACTCAAAATTTCCGAAAATCGAGTTTCAAATGACTGATTTTTGAGGGCCAACTAGAGCCAAGAAAAGGTCCCGGACCAAAATTTAAGATTTTTAAAAAATTGTCTACTACGGCGTAGACAGTGGACGACGTACGGACAATTTGATTATTTGATCAAGACATCATGAAACTTAGTATCATATTTCGCCGACAATCATAATTAAGTACATAGGCAAGATTACATTATTACATTCAAGAAATAATCAATCAACAGATGACCCAATTTCACAAAATCGGATTAAAATTTCTCCACCGTTTTGTTCAGGTGCCCAAGCCCGTCACGGGAATGACATCTCAACATTTCACCGTGGATTGTGCCAACGCTCATAAGGGACTTTTTGCGTCGATAATCGTCTTGGTCATCACGATAATTAGCCTCATTATGTTCTACGTCTTCATCAAAGAAGAGCGCCTCGCCGCGTTAGCTGTATTACAAGTAAGTTGTTGCAATTATTTTGAGAGTGCTAATGTAGGCAGCTTTCACTACATTTACATAGGGTTTTAAATTGCTGTCATGGAATCCCAGCTATCTCTAATGCTGCGTTATAATCAGCTGTCTTGGGGTCAAAGGTGGTCTCAGATCAGCTGTATATGTCATAACCTCTCAGAGGTAGACTCTATCGGCATCGTGAAATCCGATGTGACGCCACTCAGTGGACTGCGTGCACGATTTATGCACAACAACGAATTCCATTAACGTTCTGTCGTCAATCACCAGGTGTCTTCACGGTCCAGCTGAATGGCGGCTACATTCTGAATCGAGAGCGATATTTGTCGCCTCTTCGTGCGGAAGGCTTTCCTTAACACCCTCCTGAACCCTATGATTCTACTGGCTTCAGGCTTTACTGGCCATGTGATGGCAACACCCAATGTGTCCACCAGCTCTGGCAGCCAACAACCAGATTCCCTTGAAGCTAAAATAGTTTTTCGAGCTCGCTACTCAGCCGAATCGCCGCAACCTTCACCCCGATCTCTTTTCCTGACTAGAGAAGCAATGCCGAGAAGGCGTACTTCTTAATTCCCACCAAACCCCAAGCGCCATTCCACCTGTACAAAGTTGAAATGCGTGAACGTGAGGCCAAGAAAGAATGAATGCTTTACACAAATGAATGAAAGCTTCAAAAGGACGACCGAATATAAAAGAATCATAATGAACAATAAAAGTCAGTAAAACGTCGACATTGAATGGGCTTCAGGTGCAATAGAGGATGGCCTCAAAGTTTGTGAACAGGGAGGGTGCGCCTACTTGAGATTCAGAGAGTAAGCTCCGAGTCACAAGGACGATTGAGATTTTCGTTTGTCCAAAAATTGCATCTGACTTAGCAACCAAACATCACATTCTATCACCAGCCAACTATGTAAGAAGAATTGAGCGATTGATACAAGTGTTGCCTTTTATTAACAATGTCCATAGTCAGAAACACAATCACAAAGTCGCAGAATTTTGAGAGTTTTGAATGTAATTCACAATTAATCGGTGCTGCAGTTTGTATTTGAAATTTTTTAGAGAATTTGGAAATCGCTCGTGGAAAATGCCCATTCCAAAACCCTAACACCTAAAAAAGCAAACGTAAAACTTTTGTTCCTTCCAAATTTCTCATTTTGATTCATCTCATAAATTATATTGGATGATGAAGAAATGAAGAGTAGCCCAGAGACTGTAGCCTAAAACCAGCACAGGATCAGAAAAACTTGTGCAAAAACCTGGAATGCACTAAAAAATAATATTTACAGCAACAAAACAAAATAATTGAAATGAAAATTAACCTAAGTTCATTCATCCTCCCAGACCAGCCCTTTTCCCTCATAAATGCGCGACTTATTAATGTTGTGTATTGATTACCAGTACTCTATTTAGGTACCTACAAAATTACCACAACACTAAAAAAAAAAAAAAAAAAAAAAATGTTGCAATAAATGATTATTTTGCTATTTACTCCTTGAAAACAATTCGGCTGTTATATAAGATATTCGAAATTCTGATTGGCACAGGTGAACGTGTGCGAACTTGCCCTCTATGTACTTGGTTCGCTGGCTTGTCTCTCCGCGATGTATAAAATAAAACGATTACGGTAGGTGCTTCAGTAATAAGCCGATGTAGCGTAAAGCGTAATTATTTTGTTCAGTTGATTGGAAAAGTTCCTCGCAGTTGCAACAATAATCATTCAACTCCATTTTGGTCCTTAATTTCCAGGTACGAAAAGGTGAGACAATTTGAGTTAGACACGATCCTCCTTATAACGGCTCAGTCAGGGCTGTACATGTATTACATGTTTTCTCTCATCGCTGGTTACTTAACGTTGGACGAACGCTCGGAAAAGAGTATTTATACGGCGGTGACCATGTCCGTTTGTGGAATCATACAGTCCAGCTTACAAACTCAATTCATAGTTGATGCCTGGTGGAGAAGATGCACCACAAGCCAAGTATGTGATTCCTCAATTCCTCAACTTCTTTCTCGTTATTAGAAGTCTGACGGGTTTTATCGTATTCCTTCGTTTTCGATCAAATCTCATCTTCTCACAGAACTGTAAAGAGAAGCCAGCTAGGCAGTTGGTGACATTTCTACTGCTAACAAATGTGGCCATGTGGTCTATCAATCATTTGGAGAGTGCCAAAACAGACTTTCATCCCATCGAACTGAAGTAAGTTACCCAAAAATCTACATTTTGATTGTTAAATACACTACATGGCCGCCAAACTTTCAACATGTTAGTGTAAAACCACTTTATAAAAACTGAACCACCTTTCATATTCGTTCCCAAGTGAGTACGTATAATTGTTTATTTTAAACTTTTCAATCATTCCCTAACCCAATTTTTCTGTTCAGATTTTATGGAATTTGGGCTTGGAGCCTTATCAGCCAAGTTTCGATGCCGCTGGCAGTTTTCTACCGGTGAGGTTGCAACTGTAATAGTTTTTCCAACATTTATTCACCTAATATTATTTTCATAGTATAAGTATTCTTTGAATCTTTAAAACAACCTCAAAATGGTCAGATCTATCGAAAAAAGCTACAATTTTAGCGGTATTTTAGCGTTCAGTCTCTTTATGAGGGTGATTCCGGCCAAAAATAGCATTTAAAGACTTGAATGATGGCACACCTCGGTAGAATAGTGATAACATCACCAGCTAGAATGAGCTCAGAGATATAGCTCTATATTAAATTGAGCTGAATTTAGCTAGAAGAAAACCACTACTTGCAGGGAAAATGTAAATTGATGTGTTGCTGTCGGTGTTGGAAAACTATTATTCTTCTAAACCGAAATTTTGAATAGGATAAAGATGTTTAACGTGCGGCCAGCTCCCTCTTACAAAATATAACCTTCCTGTAACATCTCTTTAATGAGTTTGTCATAACTTTTTTTCTCGCAGGTTCCACTCAACGGTTTGCCTCTGTGAAATTTGGAAGTGCACTTACAAGATGAAGCTTCAACCAGTGGCTTGATTGTGATGTAAGCTGACCACCGATTCAAAAATACGAGTCTGCAATGAAGTGTCTTAAAAGGGTCTAAGCGTTGAGCCGGCACTTGAGAGTATCTAATAAACAAATTTAAATAATTCGAAGAAGACGTTCATCTTAAAGCCACATTATAGAGTTGGTTAGAGGAAACTTCAACTGTATGCATTATTTTTTATTTTACTAGCCTTAGCCCTGTGACTGGCCTCGACCTTGTGTTGAATTGGTGCGGGATACATACAACCAAAAGATGCCCTCCCAGGAGAGAATCATTTATCATTACCAAATGCACCCTGCTCCACCTACTGGCATTAGAAATAAATAAATATTTTTCTCATTCAAATGTCGTTGGATTTGAAACAGGATACAATTTTGAAATATTTGTGGTCTACATTGAACTCGTTTTAGAAAGAAGGAGAGTGTATTTTGATGTAAAACTTGGCAGTGATTGATTTTCCTGTTGCATAATATTATTTATATCTACAACGATATTACTATGATATGTTCACATAATATCACATATACGTGAACTGTAGCTGTTCATCAAATGAGGTTTTGATCAAGGATGACACTCTGAGCATAGTCCAGTCCAACGTGTTGTGATCGTGTCTAATCATCGAGATCAATCCTACTTAGAAGAAGATGAAGAAGAAGAAGACAAAAAAGAGTAGATTTATTTGTGTTAGACATTACGTTTTTCACAGGAGTTTGCATTTGGGCAAAATGAATGAGAAAATAAAACACATTTTCAATGATATAGCGGGAGCCTATATCGAAATGAAATGACTCACAAATATGTTACAATACGAATGCAGTAACTTTAACTTCAAGAGGTACATTTCAAAACGTGCATTAAATCTACCCCAAAATGGGCGACTCCACTAAAAAAAGAAACCAAATTAAAAGAGCTGGACAACCAAAACCGGCGTTCTGAACCTCAAGCGGAAATATCAGATACACAGTCTTTCGCCTCAGCGTCAGAGGATTCAAATGACAATAAATAGGTACTCAGGAGCTTGCTGTAATCAATGTCTCCAGTAGAAATTCCACATTTAAAGGTCGCATAGCGGAGGAACTTGTCCTGCACCCTCTGCAGGCGATAATGATGGACGTTGTAAAATGAATACGACAACGATAAATCGGAAATATTTATGGGAGTGGTGCCAAGGAAGACGGATCAAAGACATACATAGAATGAGGCCTCACCAGACTTTGCATTGAAACATTGTTTCCAGATCCACGTGATTGTGCAGTACAGGAAGGTATACAGGGTGTTAACCAATAAGGTTAGTAGCTTTCAAGAGGTCAATTCTACAATATTCATGTGCAAAAAAAAATTTTTTTTTAAAGGCTTTGTTTCCGAGTTATTTACGATTTAAGATATTTTTTCGTGTTTTCGACCTGACGTCACTAAAGCGGCCAGAACTCTCCAATTTACAAGGTAATCTCAAATATGAGTATACCGTTGGAAAGAGCGTCAAATTTCCCTTATAATACGACTTAAAACGTCATTTTCACCCTTAAATTATGTCACAAAAATGAATTTGAATATACCGTTGAAAAGCTCATGTACGTACTGGGGAAAGAGACTTTTTTTTTTTAGAGGAGAATGTTTCTTTTACCCGGCTTAATGTTGACCAGGTTTCGTTCTTTCGTAATTTTCATTAATTTTTCTACTTTAGGCTAATTTAGTGAACGCCAGTACTTATTTATTTGAGACATTGAGGAGTTTATCAAAAGGAGAATTTGACTTTTACGTTTTCAGAGGAGGTTATACCCAGATTAGAGTCTTGTAATTTATTAAAATGGCTTTTAGTGACGCAGTCAAAAAGTTACAAAAAAATCTTAAATTGATGAAGAACTCGGAAATGAAGCGTCTAAAAAGGCTTTAACACGTTCGCTGCGGGTCACGCGCTCAGCGCGTGAGCTCTGTTCCAATCTGTGTGCGGCTCACGCGCCTGGCGCGTGAAGGTAGCCTTCACTTCAGATCGCTCCTCCAGTATACCAGAAAGTGAAATTCCTAAAAAAAATATTGCTTTATTGTTAAAACACAATACGTTTCTATTATCTATATTGTTATTATCTATATTATATATTCTGGGTATTATTTACCCAAAATTGAATCAAATTCTATCACTCACACGCCGTGAGTCGCACTGGGTTAGGAGCTCGCTTCGAATTTCATTCCACATGCGGCGCACTCACCTGGCGCGTTCCTATTTCAGATGACGTGTTAAGGCACTATTTGTTGCAAATATGTCGTAAAATCGGCCTTTTGAAAGCTGCTAACCTTATTGGTTAACACCCTGTATAAGTGCAATTTAAAAAGTAGCAGGCAGGGATGGACCTTCCCCCAGTGTGCCCAGTGTACTACTCGCGGAAATAGGTGATGAAGTCTACAATCTGAGCCACTGAAAAAGTGTGTAAAAACTTAGACACAGGTTTAGTCCTTTTTGCGTTCATGTATTGAAAACAGCAAGAAAATTCAAGATAAACGATTCGATTCAGGCTCATCGATATTCCTTGAATCAATACACTATTAACCTTAAATAGTGATAGTTAAGTATATTGAGTAGGTGTTGATGAAACAAGAATAACTGCTGTTCAGCTATAAGAGGGAGGTATCTGTTATTCCGTTGGAACAACCAAAAGAAGAATTGAATAATAAAACGCAAGTTTTCAGCTATAAAAGCTGGGAGGCGTCTATTTTTTATATTTGAACGACCAAAAGAAGAATTTGAGAAGAAATAGCAAATCCTGGAAACGAAAAATTCATATTTAAACATTGTGTCGCAAATATGTCGTAAAATCGACCCTTTGAAAGGTAGCAGGCAGGGATGGTCGAACCTTCCCGCAATGTGCTGCAAACATCTTACTATCTCCATCGTTGTGAGCCCAAATCGATCACATCAAACTATTCTCGAACAGCTGCCGCAGGGTTGACAGCCGAAAGCTATTGAAGGCCCATAACCACAGATACCACTCCCAAGCGCACTTATCACCTTATTGCTCAGCGATCCATCCCTCAAGTCGACGTTGCGCAAGTACCATCAATGAACGGTACCGTTTGTACGATAGCCTTGTTCGAGAATAATCTACGCCGAACACGACTTCGCGTAGGTGAAAAAATAGTAAAACGTTCATTGACATTTACGAGGGAGGAGGTTCGAAGTGCACTGGAGTTCACTGGGACAAACCCTCGCCTTCCGACTCAACAAGGTCGACGTTGCCCAAGAGTCACGGTTAACTGCCTGGACAAACTTCTTGCTGAAGGCACGGCTAATATATTTTTTAACCCGATTTTTTTTCCACCGTGTCGTTGTTGTCTTTCTCAGAACACACTATGTATCGTCATTTTTTACGATTCAATCTTTTATCGTGGTCGCTTAACAAAAAGAGCAAGGTCGGGAAACGGATACGAACACGACGCCGTATATTATATTTCGTATCAAGGTGGTCCTTTGGAATCACCACGGATGTCATTCTAAACTACACCACTTTACCAATGTGATGCACCGTCGTTAAACCTTCCGAATGGCCCATAAAAGTACTGTCGTCCATCCAGTAGACCCAAATCTGCATTCCTAAGTGTGGAAATCCTGTTATTTTTCTCGTTAAAAAATCCAGTCCAACCGGCATCGGACTTTTCTGATAACCTTTTATTGGTTCAAGACTTAAATTCATATTTTTTTCACGAAAAAAATTGCCAAATTACAATCATTTTAAAAAGCGTAGGTTAATTCAAGGAATATTCATGAAAAGAGCTGAAATGTTAATGTCGGTCTATCCAAACTGATATTTCCTGCACATAAATTATGTTTGAAGTAAACGACATATCGACTTTTTTCTTCTTCTGTCCCTTGGTGATTATATTTATATATTATTATGTATTTTGTGTCCTCCCCCTCCAGTACCTGTCCATTGGAAAAGCCAGGATTCCTTCAGCATATGAACTTGGTAGGACTTGCAAAGCGAAACTGAGCAATGTTTGCAAAATGTAATTACTGGCAAATCGTGATACTTGGTTGGCTTTTTTGTTTTAATTTGTCGTCAAATTTGGGTAATGTGGAAGGTCTTTGTTCTTTTGCTGCATCCAACTCAAGCCCGACTTCTGTTTTGTTGTGGAAAATGCAGCAAGAGAATGATATTCGTTCTCTTCCCTCTTTGGTTGATGTGGCTTCATTCAGCTGCTTGATTATTCACCGCTAAGATTCATGATATGTTTATGATCGTTAGCTCCTCAAACCTTAATTTGACGGAAAATGCGATTTGTGGTGGTCAAGAGCTAATTCATCACACAATCGTTTGTGCTCAGTCGACGGTAGGTAGCAATACTGACTATATTCCTTCTTTTTCTTCAGCTATTATTCTTGAACTGATGTTGCGGAGATAGGAAGATGAAGGAGACACAAAATGGCCCTCAAGAACCCAAAATGTGGGCGCAACCTGTCAAAAGACGAGTAGGGCGCGCTGTTGAGGCTGCATGAGATTCTTGTCACAACATGATAATTCAAAAGAGCTCATCGACAAAAAAGCGCCGCTATTCGAATCAACAATGACCGAGTGGGACTAAAAAACGTTATTAGTTAAAATTGACTCGACCTCGACCCGATACTGTCGGTTGTGAGACGGACTTGATCATTGCCAACGTGGCGCGGCTCCAGAGGGCGTAGCCACTTCGTAGGTGAGCATGCGTTGTAATGAAACCCGCTCTATTGCGCATGCATGTAGGTATCACCTTCGGTCAAATACACTGAAAGTCAAATGTCACTGAGGGTATTGCACCATTGAAGTCAGTACACGCTGCTGGTAGGCTGTTGTTGGATAGGTAGGGTCCGAACCCTCGAGATGCTCTCACATAACTTCTGTTGACAGTTGACCGATCCTACATACCTTGCAACCTATGGTGAATACCAATTTAGCGCAAAAGGGTCGTTTCTTGAAAATTACGTACGTATGTTGAGGCAATTTCAAGTTGCTGAAACAAAGAGGTCAAGCAAGAGAGGGGAAAATTCTCAACTAAGTAAACTGGATTTCGAGATTTCGATGATTTTCATAGAGACAAGAAATCCCGGTTAATATTTCGGGAAAGCTTGTATTGACTTTGATAAAACTGTTTAGGGCCAGCCATCCTATGCCAAGTAGCAATAAGGGTCGGAACTTTGCACTTCATTTTCGAGGCTTATACTCGTACATAGGAGCTCTGTTGGAGAATAAGTTGGCCAATGTTCGTTCGTTGGAAGATCATTGTAGATGTGTTGACAACCTCCTCGTTATGGGAAAAAACTGCTTTTTTGGCAATTTTTTTTTCTACAATACTTGATTTTTGTTTCCTGGATTCCTGGGATATTTTCCCGATTCCCCCAAACACAGGGGTTGGTATTCCTTGGAGCAAAAGCATGGGGACTCACTCCAATTGATTCAGCGTACAAACCAACATAGCTACTGAAATAGTGAAAAATAATACCCCACACGTCTAGATCGTCGAAAATGTCTAGAATCCATTTTTCGAAATGAGTAGATAGATACCCATTTTGACCCTTAACCTCTTCCGGTGGACGACAATTGTTCCGGACCCGTCTCATTGGATTCAACGTCCAAAAATTTAGTGAAAAATGATACTCCACACGCCTAGAAACGCTGCTGGAATACACTCTGAAACCGTAGATGCTATCACAGTGGGGGTTGAGTTCCACCGATGCGAATATACCAGAAAAGAACACAAAGACTACCTATTTAGTATGAGTTTATTCTCATTGCAAGAGAAATGCATATTGTTATGTAAGATTACGTAATAAAATTAACTACGAACAAAATATGAATAAAATATTAAAACTAATTACGGTGATCATGAGTAGAACACGACCTCCGCCGACCTAAAATTCCCACCTCGAAATTTCTGACCCTTATCATCTCGTTACCGATAATAACCTGTAAATTCACATACGTTTTTCAACGTCCAATTTCACGCAAAAATAAACGCTCTACCTGCCTCGGCCCTAATTACATCCCTTAAAGTCCGTGTTGAACACTTTTTCATCAATTCTCCATCATCCTTCTTCTTAAGCGGTTCTCAGGGTTTGCGAAAAGTTAGGCTCATCTTGGAAATTCATAGGGGAGAAATTTCAATCATAGTTAAGACGCTTCATGAACCGAAATTTCTTATTTTGCAATGTAGGTAAGTAAACGTATAAGGAGTGAACTGCTGTTCAGCTATAAGAGGGAGGTATTTGTTATTCCGTTGAAACAACCAAAAGAAGAATTAAAGAAGAAATTGCAAATCCTGGTAACAAAAAATTCATATTTAAACTTTTAGTGGAAAATAATACCCCACACGCCCAGATCGCCGAAAATTTCCAAAATATATTTCTTGAAATACACATTTTAACCCCTATGCCGCCTAAATTTGGTCCGATCAGGCTGAAATGTTTCGAGAACCAGCTACACCACATTTCCTGACAAAAATTTCAGATTTTTTGAAAATTTTCTAGTGGCAAAGTCGGCGTGGACGGCGGACGGACATTTGCAACCTTTCGCATGAAAACATAGGTTGATTATATAAGGAATAACCAACCACAATCGGTATTTCGGTGAAATCCATATTTTTGAAATATTGTTTCCTGTTCTTCATGGTAGGTATTCTGAATTAACAAGTTAATACATTTTACCAACTTGGTTTCCAGATGATCGTTCAAGACGTTTGTTGAAACTTGTTAAAAAAAAAAAAAAATCCTCCGGAGGGCTTCATTGTCTTTGGAGGGTTATTAAAAGTGGTTACGTTACCTGCAGTTATTGCTTCACGATTTGAGAGGCGCTTTCGTTCCTGAGGGCGCGGTTGTGTCGCGATTGAGATGTCGAAGGGGTCGAACTTGATGAAGGCGGAGAATGGCCGTAGGTGTAATTAACCAGGTGACATTACCTCGTGTATCCTCTCAATGGGCCCACATTTCGATCGAGCGTTGAATACGTGAACGCTAATGATTATGAGTTGACGATAAATTTGCATTAGCCCGAGGAAACCAGCGTGGTCAGCAGTAAAACTATGCGAGGTCCCCATTCAACGCCCTTTTTCATGCCAATAAATTCTAATTGTCAGAATGGGTTGCGAAATTACAATAAATAAATTGCTTCTTTTCATCCTATGAGCCTAGATTTGCCCCGAATAAGATCGTCGTTGTACATCAAATCGACTATTGGCTGACCATTATTGATGAAAGTTGTACTGAACGCCGAGCTGAAAGCGCGTGTTGAAAGCGAGTTAAATTTGTCGATACTTGAATCAAAAATATATTCAACTGTTCAACGGATTCAGCAGTTGGAGTAAAAAATAAATTGTGTTTGCAAAGTCGCCAGAGTTCCTGTACCGATGAGTAACACCTTGAGAGATGCAGTGTTGGTCAGGGCCCCATCCTAATTCAATTATACTTTTTGAGATCATTTTATTACCTCTTCAAGCCATTACAGAACCGAACACTTAATTGGTTAAACAGGATCCCGGGTTTGGATACGCACCAGTTCTAAAAGACATCTCCTTTCACACTCAAGCCCCCTCAAAGACGCTCGATATCGTATGATAAGGTCGACCTATAGTAATAGTAGTAAAAGATTTTAGAAAAATCTGAAATTTGAACAGCGACCCGTTTCCGGCTCTAGTTGGTTCTCAAAACGTTTCAGCCCGATCGGACCACATTTGGGTGGGGTAGGGGTCAAAATGTGTATTTCAAAAAATAGATTTTCGAGATTTGTAGCGATCCATGAGTCTGGGGTATCATTTTCCGTTAAATTTCGGACGCTGAATCCAATGAGACGGGTCCCGGTACGATTGGCGTCCTCTGGATGAGGTTATGGGTCAAAATGGGTGTCTATCTACCCATTTCGAATGTTTATTTTCGAGATTTCTGGTACCAAGGAGTGTGGGGTATCATTTTCCATTAAATTTTTGACCCATAATCGATTGGAATGGGTCCGGAACCCCTCCACATCCACTGTTTCCCCCATTTCCTTCACATTGAAGAAATGAATCTCTGATCGCCTGGTCCGAGAAATAACCAATCCATGTGTAAGAATTTGCAGCGTTTTATTAACATTGATACTTGGAATGGTAAAAGATGAACCTTTATGAAGATTTTATCCTCTATTCGACTTGTGAAATCATGAGTTGGGACGTGAATCCTGAGCCTTGTCGTAAGTACATTCTACATGTCTACCCTCGCCAGCCTGGTTTCATTCGCAGCCGACAAACACCCCGTTAAGTAACACTTATGATTGAATGATCCTGTTGTGTACTGGGAATTCAGCGGAATTCAATAAACTCGCGTAGTTTTGGTCCAACAACGAACAATAGGTGAGATACAGATTTAACGATTGATTTGAAATGGGAAATTCTCCGGTCGACGAGACTCTAAACAAACTTGAAATCACCAAAACCCCTTCAAAGTAAAATGGGCAATTGGCAGCGGTTTTTCGACCACTTCCCTCGCCCCCTGTCAACATAGGGGCTGTTTTGTAGGTAGGAATTGGATTTAAGGAGTGGAGAGGTTTAATTTTTTTTTCAACAATCAATATTTACATAAAGATCAATATCATATCGGAGGATGTATATTTCACTTCTTTCCTAGCCTTCTATTGTACGTTGTACAGTTTGCTGGGCTGAGTCGAACCAACCTTTCGTGCCCGCACCTTCAAAGGGTGACTAACTGACTACCGACAAAGTCTTTTTGCTTCCAAATACGCTCTAGCCCAATGTAAATTGGCGGACTCCCTTATAATAATGATAGGTACATTCGAACGGTGGGCTGGGCAGGTGCGAGGGTGTGGCATTCCCACCCTGACCTGCTCCATTTTTCGTCCAAGGACCCCCAGCTCGTCACCCTGGGACGAGAATACCCGCGTAAACAACCCGTGACTAGGACCTGCAACCTGTTTTGGGTGGAAGACTTCTAGTCATTAATTTTGTTTGAAGTACCAACACGAATAGAACACGTCGAAAAAGCTACTAGATAATTAGAAGTTCACATCCACCATGAAATCCGATGATTCTAAGGGGTTAAAAAGACTTTTCAACCCCTTGAGTTTGATTCTCTCGATGATTCTCAAGGGGTTAAAAAGTCCGATGAGTCATCGGAAATGACACATGAAAAGTTGTAACACCGTTTCATGACCTGCCAGCTCATGAGCTCCTTCAGCTTACTGGTCAATCAACAACTTGGCGATGTTACATCAAGGATATTGGCTTTTATTCCTAATATTTTGCATAATACGCCTCAAATTGATCAAAAGTATTATTACTTGATTAATTTTTAAAACTGCGCGCTCAGGACTCTCAAAAAATGTAGGTCTCCTAATTGTGGACATCGTGGGTTCAGATTGAGAGTTATTTCGCCTATTCAACTTAACTACCTCTTGTTCTCAATTTTTGATTGAGTTTTTTCTCAGAAAAGCCCCAATTTGACATTTAAGATGACGAATCAAAGAATTGATTGAAAATGACGACGCAAATTTATCTTTCTTATTTCCCAATGATAAGGATAATGTCCAAATTGATGAGTATACGAGCATCAATACCCAAAAAATTGGTATGCGATCACAAACCAGCCGAAATCAGTCCATCCTAACAAGATACCTTATTCCCTATTTGGAAAGGTTCAGAAATTTGTGTAGGTATGCAGATGCGTAATCCGCTGTTGCTCATTTATTTTTGTGCGTTACGTTCAATTTGTATTCTCAAATGTGCCAGTATAGGGGAGATTAGATAACTATTGAACAGGTGGCCCAAATTAAATCAGATTCGGATCTATCCAATCTATTTCCCTTATCCAGAGGGAGCCAATCTTACCGGGATCCATTTCATTGGATTCAGCGTCCAAACGTTAGTGGAAAATCATAACCCACACGCCTAGGTACCAGAAATCTCGAAAATACACATTCAAAATGGGTAGATAGGCACCCATTTTGAGCCATAACCTCATCCAGAGGGCGCCAATCGTACCGGACCCGTTTCATTAGATTCAGCGTCCAAAATTTAGTGGCAAATGATGGCCTAGATTGCCAAAAATCTCGAAAATCAATTTTTCAAAATGCACATTTTGACCTCTACTCTGCCCAAATTTGGTCCGTTTGTGCTGAAAAGTTTCGAGGACCAACTAAAGCTAGAAGCGGTTCCCTGACCAAAATTTCAGATTTTTAGAAAATTTTCTACTGCAACCAAACTACCACAATTGAAGACCTCAGAGGACTGACCACGATTGTCTCGTGAAACCTGAGTATCGAAGTTATTGATCTTCTTCTCTCTGATAAGTGCCATAAACATGTTCAAAAGCGAGCGGCAGATGGTTGACCAGTCCATAGGATGGGCGTGAATCCATACACGGATATGCTCCTTCATCATGTATGGAGGATCTATAACGAAATATATCATTAAAGTGGAATACTTAATCTTGGATATAAAAAGGACAATGCCATGTCAAGGAAAATTCAATTGGACATTGTACTGCTAACAGGTGGCCAAATTCGGCCATTGGAGATAACAGGTGGGCCACAACGAGCACGCCAAACTGACATCTATCCCTCATATTATGAAACCTTGATTTGGATAATTATCAATTCGATGTAGAAGTGCTGTATGTAAACCAGCGTTTCGTTAAAAACTGATTCGGTGAACGAAAGCCACAACAAGCGTACAGTCGTATCTAAATGGAGCTCTGCCTTTTAGACAGGGAAGCTTCCAGCAGGCACCAACGAAGCGTAGGTATCGGTCAGACTCGAGTCAAGGTCTTCTCACAAGCCGAGAACGCAGTTTGCCCGTCAAAGTCAAAAGAACTACGCCCAATTTCAGCTTACGAGCAAGTTGTGTGTTTATTCGAGAGCTAGATAAGATTCGTCATCAAGTGAGTCAGATCTCCTATCTGCTCCAACGCATGGATTCACTGAAGGTACCAGACATTTTTATCAGTTTTGATTCGACCATCTGTCGTGTTCAATCGTTCAAAGTGGTCCTGTCGACAAAATGATCGCTATTATTCTCGTAACTGGGATCGCACTTTTGATTGCCTACTTCGTGAAAAAAGCGCACGATATTAATCAACACTGGAAAAATGCTGGAATCGTGTACGCTCAACCTATTCTCTTCTTTGGCAACATGCTGGACACTGTTCTTAAGAGAAAGACACAAGGTGAAGTTTTTCGTGACATTTACAACGCTTTTCCCGGCGAGCCAATCGTCGGTATCTACTACTTTTTGTCACCTAGACTTCTCATACGGGATTTGGGGCTCCTAGAGAGGATTTTGATCAAAGATTTTCAACATTTTGTCGACCGTGGTGAGCCGGTGGATGTCAAAAATAACCCTATGGACGCCAATTTGTTTGGCATAACCGGCAACCAGTGGAAAGCGTGCCGTTCCAAATTGTCTCCCATGTTCACTTCGGGTAAGCTCAAGTTTATGCTTCCACAAATTGACGATATCGCTGACAAATTAATGGAATTTATCAAGAAAAACAATCAATACCAGAACGTCAATATCAGAGACGAAGCAAGTAGACTCACGATGGAAGTAATTGGATCAACAGTGTTTGGCATTGAGTCCGGTGCTTTAGAAAGGGATGATTCTGAGTTTCGGAAGAACGCCAAATTATGCTTCAACCCCAGTTTTTTCGACTTTACTCGTATGAGTTTCTTATTCGCGTTCCCTAAATTAGCTTCAAAACTTGGATTTGATTTCGTCAGACAATCCATCATTGATTACTTCACAGATGTCATCCGCTCAACGCTTCAATACCGCAAAACGAACAAAGTCTATCGTAACGATTTCGTCCAACTGATGGTAACTTTACAAGAAAAAGGCGTTATCGAAGTGGAAAAAAACGATTACGATGACTTGGCGGTTGAGCACAATTTGGCCAATTTGGATTGCGGAGACCAATCCGAGGCCGATCGAATTGACGGACGAATTCATGGTCGGGCAGGCGTTCGTGTTCATGGTGGCTGGCTTTGAGACAACATCCACTGCTATTGCATTCTTGTGTATGGAGTTGGCGGCGAATTCGACGGTTCAGGAAAAAGCGAGGGATGAAGTTAGGGCAGCGATGAGCAAAGGTGGTGAGCTGTACAACGTTCTGAAGGATATGAAATATTTGGACGCCTGCCTCAAGGAAACACTTCGACTTCATCCCCCGGTGGATTTCCTTCTGAGGATGTGCATGAAGAAGTAAGAATTTGCTTGAAAATATGTCGATTACATCGATTTTTGGTTTTCTATTTTTCTTGGTAGACTTTGGGAAATTATTCTCTTATTTTCTCATACTTAGACAACAAATTTGGCAAAGCTGGGGGGGTTATTATGATTAATAAAAAAAAGGTTTATATTGGATGTTGGAGATGTCCTATTTGCGAGTATTTTGAGTATTTGTCGCAATAAATTAATAAATGTTCGACTGCTATATATTGTGTGTATATTAATTAATATTTGAAAGAGAACAATCTCGATGCATGAGGCATGCCTGAGGGTGGGCAAGAGGCAGTCCCAATTTTTAAAGGAAAAATACCAATTCAAGTAACCAATATTCTACAATTTGATGTCCATGGAGTCTGCAAAATATCCAAAATCGTTCTCTAATATTTTAGAAAATGCCGTGTTAGAACCGTGCTCTGGTTCATAAATCTTTGAATAATCAAACTATATTTTCATGCCAGAGGTCTCTGATTGGCCCCGAAAATTTAGATTCATTCTGACTAGATCAAACAAGGTGGATCTCACCCATGCGGGAATTCTTCTATGGGTCAATAAAACATGTGGAAAAGGGATATGAGTGAATTCAGCGTCCAAAATATTCTGAAAAATGATATCCCACACGAAAAATCCATTTCTGAAATACCCGTTTCCATCCTACTCTCTCCCACTACCCCCTTTATCTTCAATTTCTGGAATCTATCTCAATCTGTTCAGCACCAAAAATGAAATGAAAATTATACTCATTGCGCCTAAGAGCCTACTGAGTCCATTAACACGTTCGCTGCGGGTCACGCGCTCAGCGCGTGAGCTCTGTTCCAATCTGTGTGCGTCGCACGCGCCTGGCGCGTGAAGGTAGCCTTCACTTAGATTACTTCAGATGACTCCCGCACAGCTGCTCAAACGAGCTGAACAATTACGCGAAGAACTGGAATCTCAATTAGTGTTTCGCAATCGTGTTACTACCCCAATTTTCAACGTTGTGTGACAGAGATGCGGCTCTGGAAGGGTCGTGGCGTTCTATACCAGAGAGAATTGAGTTTATGACAGCCATACGAAGCAAGAACACCACGAGATTTTGCAGTTGTGTGGCCCAGGTTTGATAGCAACGTAAAACCAAAAACGCTCCAAATTCTTCTGCAGTGGTATATTATTACTCCTTGGAGAAAAAGTTTGTGGAAAACATTGAGTGTCCCAGACTCATTCTTATGGATTCAGCGTCCGACATTTAGTGGAAAATGATACCCCACACGCCTAGGTACCCAAAACTCGCGCTCGAAATAAGTAGGTAGGTACCCGTTTTGACCCATACCCAACTCCAGTGAGCACCAATCGGTTTGGGAGCCCCTCAATGGGTTCAGCGTCCAAAATATAGTGGACCATGATATCCCAGTTACCTAACTCCCGCAAATCGTGTTTCATAAAACACATTTTTACCCACACCCTCCCCAAAGTTGGGCCGATCAGCCTGAATCGTTTTGAGGACCAACTAAAAACAGAAAGAGTTCTCTGACCAAAATTTCAATTTTTAAAAAAATAAAGTACTTCCAAAAACGGCATGGACTGCCAACACTTGGTTATATTTTTAATCTAGAATCATGAAACGTAAACTGCCAAATTTAGGCGCGTACGTTGCCCATGGTTGACCCCTGGCATAATTTATTGAATAATTTGGTAAATCATGATGTTACTTATATTATTGTATTGTTGAAATCGTGGCTGTTCATCCCCTGCCACGGGCATTTGCACATATAGGGGATTAATTCCATAATTGTGATGGGCCATTAAATAGGCTGTGCTGGATTTTCGTTTATATCCCTTTATTTGTTCTACATTTTTTTAAAAATAAAAATTGAGAAAAAAAAATTTAAGGTATAGTAAACCAAAACTGCATATTGTGGAAAGAGAATGTGAAAAATATCCACATACCATGAAGTATGCGAGAAGTATGTAAAAACATCGAAATATTCGTTATAGTGCAGAATAATGGAAAATAGGTTGGGTAAAATATAGTTTAGAATTTTGCAAATAGTTCAGAATCCCTCAAAGAACATTCCCATCAATATTTTCAGACTCGAAAATTGGATTTGATGATTATGCGAAATTCGGACTCTGCTAACAAGTTTGTTTCTTCCTCTCCAGGTACGACATTCCGCAAGACATTCTCTCCTACACTCAGGCGACCGTCCCTTACGGAGAGTTCATGGTGATCCCCTCCCTAGCGATACACACCGACCCCGAAATCTACCCCCAACCGAACAAATTCCTGCCGGAGAGATGGATCGAAGACAGCAGACGACCTGCTTGCACTTACCTTCCTTTTGGTGATGGTCCGAGGATGTGCATTGGCAGGCGTTTTGGCGAAGTGGAGATCAAATGCGCCGTGGCCAAATTCCTCATGAACTATCGGCTCTCTCCCCATCCTGACGCTCAAATGCCCATGAAAATCAACCCATATTCGTTTTTTGGGACGACTATCAAACCAATGCTTTGTCGATTGGAAAAATTAAATCTTGATTAACAACAATTTAACACTGATTCTTAAATGTTCAGCATTTTTACGTCAAATTAGAGGTTTTCCATATCGAATTGTGGGCTCTACACATCAATTTGGAGGATGTCAGATGTCGTGGTTTAATTCTGGGAAAGAATAAATTAGCAATCAGCAATCAAATTAGCAAGTAAAAACGTAACGATCAACAAATGAGAATGAATTTAATGAACGGAGAAAAATGACGAAATTTTTCAAGTCTCTCCCTGCAGGGGCGGCTGTCAGATCTATAGTCTATAGCATTTTCACGTCAAATCACTGTTACCAGAAGCTTGTGAGTCGAAAGAGGAAACCTTGGTCCAGTAACGAGTGTAACAGCGGGAATTTTTGGTTGAGAAAACGAAATAAAAGGGATGCATTTTTACATAGCAGAATCGCAACATATGTGAAAACATATAAACTAACGGATGATGAAAGAATTTAATTCAACATCAACGTAATAGAAACTTTAAACTTTGCAATCCAACATGTACAAATAAAGGTGTTTTAAAGCCCCTAAAAGGAGCCTTATTTCATGACTTTTACCTTCATCAACCTACTTTCTCCAATATTCAATAAATTACAAGCAAAGTTTGGTTGGTTACAACTCAAGTATTTTTACCTAAAGTTTTTACCACAAATCATTGCCCCAAAAAGTGTTTGAATTACCCGTACTCTCTTTACTTAAACTTGGACTAATTGAGGGTTATTTTTCATTTTTTAGGCTCAGAAATACAAACCAAAAGCTTTAATTTTTGAGGATGATTGGTTTGGTTTTTGGGTTATATTAAGAAACGCTGCAAATTCTTACACAGGGGTTGGTTATTCCTCGGACCAGGCGCACAGAGACTCATTTCTTCAACATGGGGAAAATGGGGGAAACAGTGGATGTGGCGGGTCCCATTCCGATCGATTCAGGGTCCAAAATTTAGTGGAAAATGATACCCCACACGCCTAGGTACCAGAAATCTCGAAAACACAAATTCGAAATGGGTAAACAGGTACCCATTTTGACCCATAACCTCATCCAGAGGGCGCCAATCGTTCCGGGACCCATTTCGTTGGATTCAACGTCCATAATTAAGCGGAAAATAATACCCCACACGCCTGGTTGCCAGAACACTTGAAAACACACATTCGAAATGGGTAAATAGGCATTTCGAATGTATGTATTTACCCATTTTGTATATGTGTTTTCAAGATTTCTGGTACCTAGGCGTGTGGGGTATCAATTTCCACTAAATCTTGGACGTTGAATCCAATGAAATGGCTACCGGTGCGATTGGCGCCCTTTAGATGATGATATGGGTCAAAATGGGTATCTATCCACCCATTTCGAATGTGTTTTCGAGATTTCTGGTACCTAGGCGTGTGGGGTATCATTTTCTACTAAATTTTGGACGCTGAATCTCTGCCAGGCAGCGACTCCTACGTATTCTTTTCATTACCAACAAGCTATAGTGGGGGGACCAAATAACCTGCCTCTGCTGTCTGGTCGCGCATAGATAAAATCCTATCTTATTTTTTTCGACAAGCCTCGACGCTCTTTGACTGAAACTTCAAATTGACAATGATGAAGATGTCATCGAACAGAAAGCAACCGCTCATTTTTCAGTCATAAAGGAACATGTTACGAGGGCATGAATTAACTTGTAAAGGAAGTGAATGTTTTATGTTGAGTTGAGATAGGGCAAGTCTACAAGCATTTACAAGTCCCTTACAGCGGTTAAAGTATCGTGAGTCAAAGCAATATCATTGATAAGTTTCCTTAATGCAACAAAGATGTTTAGAAATGACTTTTTAGTGTCTTGATAAGCAAGTCAATCGCGATATAATTTTTGGAATGTAGTTGATCCAAGCTCATTCACCAGTTAGCTCCTCAAGTAATTTCTGCGGTAATTTTTTTTTTCTAAACTTTTTCACTATTACCGCTACAATAGGTGTTTCCCGTAATTGCCACCTTCAAACTAAATGACGAAATTAAACTTTTCAAACTGAGCAGGGACGTGGGCCGATGACCTTTTCGCCCTGCAGGACGACCACCCCGCCTTCTATTGACCTGCGTGAAAGCCTCTACTTAATTCTTGAGCTAATGTTCTCACTGATTTCAAAACTATTCGAGACTGTGAGGCCATGAAATGACAATGCTTTGGCTTCCACTTGAGATTAATCGAGTGCGAGGGTGTCACACCTGTCTAATAGTACACGACTTGACTCGAGCGATGTTATATCCTATTTACATAAGGTCGATATTTTAATCCAAATTTGAATAACCTGGCGGTATTCCGTTCTGTAAAAGAAATCTAGATTTAAAAAAAAAAAACTGCCCGATCTCGAGCTTGGCAATTTTTTTCTTTGCCCGCTCTCATCGATCTTATCGTTCATTGAGTAAGCGCCACCTCCAGACACTAAACTTACCGAAGAAAAATGAGCACGTCACAACCTCTTCTACAATTCTTTCGGAAACGTCTCACTCCACGATTCGATAAAAGTGGTCCAAGTATGAATCTGAACTTGAGAAAGGAGAAAGGACGCGTTTCATCAATCAAAAGCGAAGCGTTCAAGAAGAATTTCATCATTTATTTCATTCGTCGATCTACGGTGGAATTCCGGGAAGTTCAGAGTCATTTGACAGATTTAAAAACTTGAAAGAATTGAAGGAAAGTTAAGAAAAAGTATTACTTACGTACCATTATAAGAGTCCATGAACGTTTTTGGCTGGTTATTCCTTGAATAATCAACCTATGTTTTCATGCAAAAGGTCAACCACTCCAATTTGGCCCAACAATTTTTTCTGGGGGTTTCAAGGTGTGTGTCTAGATCAAAAAAACGCTGAAAATTCTTCCACACGGGTTGGTTATTTTCGAACAAGCGTATGGAGTCATTTCTTCAACATTGAGAAAATGGAAACAGTGGATGTGGTGGGTCCATTCCAACCGATTCAGCGTCCACAATATAGTGGAAAATGATACCCCACACGCCTAGGTACCAGAAATCCCGAAAACGTATATTCAAAATGGGTAATAAATACCCATTTTGACCCATAACTTCTTCCAGTAGGTGCCAATCGTTCTAGGACCTACGTCGTTGGATTCCAAAACTTAGTGGAAAATTGTACCCCACACCAGAAATCCCGAAAACGTATATTCAAAATGGGTAATAAATACCCATTTTGACCCCTACCTTCCACAAATTTGGTTCGATCGGGCTGAAAAAGTTTCAAGGACCAACTATAGCCAGAGACGGGTCAATGACCAAAATTTCAGATTTTTAGAAAATTTTCTACAACTAAAAATGGACGGCGGACGGCGTAGGGCTCTCTGTTGCGTTTGCTATTAGCTAAATACTTGCTCTGAAGACCTCAGGGAAGGTATTTCTCCGCTCACATCTGTTTGCTGCGGCTGATACTCGAGTTTCTGTCTTTCTGCGTCAATGCACTTGGCCTGGCCGCCAGTTTTGCGATTATATTGAATAAAATGATTCATTTTATCGAAGTTAAAGTAATTCGCGTGAAATTGGAATCCGCGGTCGACCCATGAACCGATGAGACAGGTTAGACTCCGCTCGACCGCCAAGGACCACCAGAAATGCGCCCTTCGGCCTGCGACTGCGGTTTTCGCTCTGGTAACCTTTTCCCCAGCTATCTCCGGAAACTTGCGGTTTGCAAAGTGCCTTCGGACGAACATTATGTCGTCGGCTTCTCGCCAAAGGTGACAGAGGGCGCAGCTGGGAAGGATGCAACTGCAAGGTTATTCGTCCAAGTTCAACGTGTGATATTTACGGAGGTTTCTGGACCAGCCACGCCTCCGTGGCGTCTTAAGGACGTTTGGGTGACCCTCAGGAAGTTTTTGGAATCGCGTTATCGGGTTCGACCGAGCTCACCTGAGAGAGAAATAACACATACGATCACAAATAGTAGGAATTTAACAATGTTATGAATGACACGCGTCTCAGAATTTGCTTGAAACTTGACGTTCTCTTCGACATGATTCAGCTCAGCAGGATCTCAACTAATCTCAATAAAGAATTGATTTCGAGACGAAACAAACGACACTTGAACGATTTTTCTTGTACTGTCCGTTCGATCGCAGTAAAAAATCATCGCAAACCGTTCGTCAAGGTAACATTATTGGGAAAACCCTACTCCTGTGCTGATTCTGAGACGAAAATCGGATATCATATTGCAATATATTTGCTTAGTTCCTAAAGACCGAGCCATCAACGACGTATTTACTATCAATTACCTAAGAGAAGTTCGACTGACAAAGTAACTTTGACTTTTGGCGATGTCGATTACGAGTGATCGCTTTTCATTCGAGAATTCCCTCATTTTAACCTAAAAACCCAAAATCCTCTCCAAATCCGGCGTCCAAAATTGTATTGAAATTAATGCGGTGAGGGAGTAAGATAAGCGTTTTGGTTGGTTATTACTTAAATACTTATGTTTTCATGCAAAAGGTGAATCTCTCCGATTCGCCACAAAAAAATTTCCTGGGCGTTTCAAGGTGTCTAATCAAAAAAGTCAAATGCCCGTCCACCGTCCGCACCGTTTTTGGTAGTGGACAATTTTATAAAAATCTGAAATTTTGATCAGTTTCAGCCCGATCGAAGCAAATTTGGGCGGGGTCGGGGCCAAAATGTGTATTTCGAAAAATAGATTTTTGGTGTCTTAGGCGTGTGGGGTATCATTTTCCCCTAAAGTTTGACCTGAATCCAATAAAATGGTTCCTGGAACGATCAGCGCCCTCTGGATGAAGTAATGGGTCAAATGGGTACCTACCTACCTATTTCGCAAGTGTGTTTTTGAGATTTCTGATACCTAGGCGTGTGGGGAATCATTTTCCACTAAATTTAGGACCTTGAATCGATTGGAATGGGTCCACCACACCCACTGTTTCCCCCATTACCCCAGTTGAAGATTGAGTCTCCATGCGCTGGTCCGAGGAATAACCAACCCCTGTGTAAGAATTTGCAGGGTTTTTACCCTATTTCCGCTAATCCGTCGCGACTTGAGATCGGAGGGGACTCATGGAATTCCCCTGGAGGGTAACTACTCCTTTTAGCGGCGGAGCGGAGGCAATGTTGATACACGATGTGGATGACTCCAACGCGAGCTCCACATTGGGCGATGTTGGTTCGTTTTCCAATTAACAGAAGATTTCGTGAGGCTCCAGATAAGGCATCAACCCATTTTCACCGGTCAACGCCGGAAACGAGGCGGAAATACCCTTTTCCATAGGCTAGTTACCCTTTAAGCGGCGGAGCGGATGGTACACGATGATGCCAAGTCGACCTCCACATTGAGCACAGTAGGTACGTTTTCCAATCGACGGGGAAACCCCATGCGACTCCGGATGAAGAATTACCCCTTTCCCGCCGACGCCGAAAACGACCCGTAAATTCCCTTCCCCACAAACTAGGTGTCCTTTTTAGCGGTTGAGTGGAGGCCGTGATGGTACACGACGCACGCCGACACGAGCTCCACATCGAGCGGTGTATGATCGTTTTCAATTGACGGGAAAATCTCGTGAGGTTACAGATGGGGAATTACCCGTTTCCCGCAGGTTGACGCCGGAAACGACCCGCAAATACCCTTCTTCACAGGCTAGTTACCCTTTAAGAGACGGAGCGGAGGTGATGATGATACACGATGACGCCGACTCGAGCTCCGCATTGAGCATAGTAGGTACGTTTTCCAATAGACGGGAGGATCCCGCGAGGCTCCGGATTAAGTGATGAATAGATTTTTTACCCCAAATAATCAAAAAATCGAAAAGTCAAGAGCTGTTCCTATCTCAAAGAGCTAATTGTACTTTAGCGACGCTGCAGGAGCAATGATTCTTCAAAATTCTCCGCCGTCCTGCCAAAATCGTGACAATTTCAAACCCCCTGATGAAACTAGTGATACATTTCTCATTAGTTTCAGTTTTGTAAAGCGAGACATGATATTATTAATATCACCGCCAATTCGGATGTTTGAAAAAAATATTTTCTAACGCGAAGGACACGTAGTGGGCCGAGCCTACCACGACATTCTTTCGACCGTTGCCGAGCCCATTTTCGCTCTTCGAACAAAATCCGACACCTTTGAAACGATAGTGTACACTTCGGTATCGCCAATTTGTATCTTTCCAAGTGAATACACTTTTCGATAGATCGTAAGTTCATGCACGACTGATCCGACCCAAGACTTGTACGTATAAAGGTCAGAACGAACGCGTCGGTTATTACACGGTCGGTTCGTAAAAGTGCTCGCCGTTTACGTGAAAAGTATAAGGGTTAGGCTGTAATGCACGGTAGATAATACAAGAATCTGTGTCTTGGGGTATGGTGGACGTTAGAATTATTTGATACTATAAAGTAACTGATATCAAGGCCCAGCCAATGTATGATGATCTATTTAGCTTTCGTTCACATGGTTTAATTTGATATTTAAAAAAGATCTATTATTTGGAAAAATGTTAATTTGACCTGTAAAAGGGTTGAATGAGTGGGAAATTATTTGAGCAAGATCAGTACGTAACATGAGCAGATGGTTACCCGGCGGGGGAGTAAAAACGAGGGGAAATTCAATCGGTGACTGATCGGACGGAGCCATCTTCCGCCTTATCGTGCTAAATAAACGGAGACACTGGACGGCGCCGAGCTGTCTCCGAGACCGCACCCGGGATAACAAGTCGGGCGTGGAGGTCGGGGCGGAATCCTCCGTCGCCCCGGGGTGACTCCTTCCTGCGGAGATTTCGTAGGGCGGGTCTCCGCTGAGCAAGGTCGGGGTCGAATTTCTTGAGCAACGGCGGGCTCGCTCGAAATCGGGGCTTCGGAGGCTTTGAATCGGCCCGAAAGAAGGGAGGCTGCTCGAAACCCCAGACGAGGTATATAAGCTCCACCCGAGCCAAACGCTGACATATCTCTCGTGGATACACATACAATACACATCAACATGTACAAGGTGAGTTTCGAAAAAAATACAAATACGCATTATACACCCCACGGTTATAACACATACGAATAAATTCAAGAAGAATTTTCTTTAATAAAACTTTAAATATATTTTCCTCATATTTTCTGAGCTACCAAAATCTCCAAAATACCAAACAATTAAATTTCCACAAAACGGCCAAAACAACAAACAAAACTACCTCATGATTCCTAACCATCAGTTCACCCGAACACTGATGATTCCTGTGAACAAAATTGTTAAACATATAAACCAACTAAATTACCTACTAAAGATTTCCAAATTTGAACGAACCATCAAAATCTTCTATTAGATACTCCTGGAAACAGACGGTATTTTATTACTTTCATAAGGGATAACTTTTGGTACTAACATCTTCAACTTGGATTCATCCTCGAAAGGGGAATTTTCATAGTTTTTGAAAATGTAATTGAAACGCAATTTTGAATACATTTGGACCATGATAAAACAAATTTCATCAATATCAGTTTTTTTACTGTTGACCTTTTGTTCTGACTTCGTATATGACAAATTATTACGTTAAATGGGCTCGAACTCAAACCCGATTTATATAGATTAAATATTTCATATAAATTGACGTTGGTATTAATTGAAATGACGGATGTCTTAAAACTAGAAGTGACAAATCGTAAGAATTTCGTGACACATATTGAAGAACAATCTGATAAAGGGATAATGTCGTATTCTTTATTGTTTCCATTATGAATGAGAGTAGCATACATGGATTTCCCACATTATAATAATATGCAACGATTATGTTCTAACAAGAACAAAATAGATTGACAGAAGTTCTTGCATTATGCTACTAGAATCACAACTCTTTACTTTGGTTGTTCAGTTTAGTAGGAATAAAACTCTTTGAACAGAGGCAGGTTGTGCCTTAATTTATGAGCCCACAGCTGTTTCAAGAGCTGATTAGAATATGGTTTTTTATTTCTAGTTCTTCGTCCTCGCCGCCACTTTGGCTTGCGCCAACGCTGGTCTTGCCCCCGTCGCTTACGGAGCTGCTGCTTACGGAGCCGCCCCCGTTGCCTACGGACACTCCAGCTACGGAGTCGCTCCCGCTGCTCCTTTGGGCTACTCCGCTTACGGACACGCCGTCGCCCCCGCCGCCATCACCTCCCAATCTCAGAACACTTTGAGGAGCTACGGTAACTTGGGACAGGTCTCCACCTACACCAAGACCATCGACACCCCTTACTCCAGCGTGAGGAAATCCGACGTCCGTGTCTCCAACCCTGGTCTCGCCACCGTTGCCCACGCTCCCGTCGCCTACGCCGCCGCCCCCGCTTACGCCCACGCTCCCGTCGCTTACGCCGCTCCCGCTGCCTACGCTGCTCCCTATGCCGCTAGGGCTGTCGCCGCCCCCGTTGCTCACGCTGGTCTCCTCGGAGTTGCTTACTCCGCTGCCCCCGCTGTCTCCCACATCACCTTCGACGGATTCGGCGCTCACTACGGATGGTAAATGCTGACAGCTGGTCTCGTCGCATAACCGTACACCTCTTCACTGTTCCTTCTCGGTTCCATCCCGTACCTTCCTACTCTTAAGAGCCCGACTCCCTCCATGTATTTATTACATTATTTATTTTCCTAGTCCCAATAAATCGAACTTGTACAGTTTTCCTTAAAATAGTCTCGTACGTCTTTTTCCTTTTGGCCTTCATCGATTGAATGAACAGCAGGGTCAACGATCTCACTTGACCCATATTGGACAAAATCCCGCAATGTCCAGATTTAAATTCTATTTTGCCTGCAATAAATGTTGGTGGATCTTGAAAATTTGAAGAAACAAATCTTAGTTGAAAAATCTGTGTCACCTGACGTCCGACACACCTTTTCCAATGTGCCAAATTGTTCGAAAAAGTGTTTTCATTGGCCGTTTAATGTTATGCTGTCTAACTTAGTGGAAGTGCACGGTGAAATGTTGAAAAAACTGCAGAGTTATAAGGCTAATAATAAAATCACATGATGTAGAATAAAATAGAATAGTAATTTACAGACAGAAAGGATGAGAAACGGGCGTTTTTGTGCAATATAGGTTAACGAAAGGAATTAGGAGAGGATGTGGTGAATTTTTCAGTATTGGTTGCGGGTACCTATGGAATAGGCGTTAAATTTCCGACCTCTCTAATAAGAAATCTGAATTTTTTACTCTGTCCCGACTGGTGAAAAAAATGGCCAAGTTTAAAATTTGATGATTTTCTAAAAGTCAACATTTTCTCTGTCGCTTTTTCTAATATAAAAACTCTCCCAAAATCTCAGCTTTACAATAGTGTAAGAGAAAAAAAATATGTTTAGGGGATGATTTTGAGGTAAAAATCATAATTTCCAATCGGAGTTTCTTCACTAAAATGTTTTTTTATGCTAAATTGAATGGTGACACTCCCATGCATTCCCGATCAAGGAGAAATTATTTTTATGGCATCTCATTTTTATTAAATTTGTATTAGGAGTACTATGAAACTAGGTTTTCAAAACGTTGGTATTTCAGCCTCAAAAACCTCAAAAGCCTTTCCCGAGGAGTCCCCGCCAAAAAAACCTTCGTTCTAATTGAAAAAAAAAAAAAAAAAAAAAAAAAACGAGTGAGGAAACGCCGATTTCCAAGAAATCTTCAAATTTTGAACTATGGCCATTTTGGTTGGTTATTCCTTGAATAATCAACCTATGTTTTCATGATAATGGTCAACCTCTCCGATTCGGCTCAAAATTTTTTTCTGGACGTTTCATGATGTCCTGATCAAAAAAGGTCAATGTCCGTCCGCCGTCCGCCGTCCGCCGTCCATTGTCCACGCCGTTTTTGGTAGTAGAAAATGTTCTAAAAATCTGAAATTTGGGTCAGGGGTCTGTTCCCAGCCGAGATGGGTCCTCGAAACTTTTCAGCCCGATCGGACCAAATTTGGAGGGGGTAGGGGTCAAAATGTGTTTTTTGAAAAATGGATTTTCGAGATTTTGGGTGATTTAGGCGAGTGGGGTGTCATTTTCCACTAAATTTTGGACGCTGAATCCAATAAAATGGGTCCCAGAACAATTGGCACCCACTGGAAGAAGTAATGGGTCAAATTGGGTATTTATTACCCATGTGGGTGACTTCAGCCGAATAGACAAACAAAACACATCGTCATATCCTGTTGTTTATAACCAGCTGTTAAACTTAGCAACCAATTTTGAGCAGTTGCCTACAATTCTTTTTACTGTCCGAGCTTTTTATTCATACCATTCAATTCAATTTAATACAATTATTATAGCCTTCTAAATTACCTACGTTTTCTCAATATTATATTAGTAAATTAGTGTCGTAGTGCCCCATAGATACACCCATCTTGAATATGTGTTTTCGGGATTTCTGCTACCTAGGCGTGTGGGGTATCATTTTCCACTAAATTTTGGACGCTGAATTCAATGATGTGTGTCCCAGAACGATTGGCACCCACCGGAAGAAGTTATGGGTCAAAATGGGTACGTATCCACCCATTTGGTATGTGTCAGGATTTCTGGTACCTGGGCGTGTGGGGTATCATATTCCACTAAATTTTGGACCCTGAATCGATTGGAATGGGTCTGAGACCCGTCACGCCCACTGTTTCCCCCCATTCGAGGAATAACCAACCCGTGTGTAAGAATTTGCAGATTTTTTTGGTTGGTTATTCCTTGAATAATCAACCTATGTTTTCATGATAATGGTCAACCTCTCCGATTCAGCTCAAAATTTTTTTCTGGACGTTTCATGATGTCCTGATCAAAAAAGGTCAATGTCCGTCCGCCGTACGCCGTACGCCGTACGCCGTATGCCGTCCGCCGTCCATTGTCCACGCCGTTTTTGGTAGTAGAAAATTTTCTAAAAATCTGAAATTTGGGTCAGGGGTCTGTTCCCAGCCGAGATGGGTCCTCGAAACTTTTCAGCCCGATCGGACCAAATTTGGAGGAGGTAGGGGTTTTTTGAAAAATGGATTTTCGAGATTTTGGGCGATTTAGGCGTGTGGGGTGTCATTTTCCACTAAATTTTGGACGCTGAATCCAATAAAATAGGTCCCAGAACAATTGGCACCCACTGGAAGAAGTAATGGGTCAAATTGGGTATTTATTACCAAATTTGATTATGTGTTTTCGGGATTTCTGCTACCTAGGCGTGTGGGGTATTATTTTCCACTAAATTTTGGACGCTGAATTCAATGATGTGTGTCCCAGAACGATTGGCACCCACCGGAAGAAGTTATGGGTCAAAATGGGTATGTATCCACCCATTTTGTATGTGTCAGGATTTCTGGTGCCTACAAAAGGAGTCTCCCTCTCCCCATGATCACCATGAACCAAGTTGATATCCCTCAAAAGCAAGTCTGCCGATATCTCGGTCTACATCTGGACTCCAGGTTGACATGGAATAGCCATATAACCAATATCTTACATAGGGCCAGACATAGACTGAGACAAGTTTATTTCCTCATTAACAAAAACTCACCATTACCTTTGAAGGAAAAAAGGCTAATATACCTAACCGTGATACGCCCCATTTGGTTATATGGATGTCAAATGTGGGGAGCAGCATCTGATTCTCAGGTCAAACGGGTACAAACTTTCCAGAACAGAGCACTCAGAGTCATAACGGGGGCCCCGTGGTACGTGAGAAACAGCAATCTCCATAAAGACTTAGCCATCCCAGAAGTCAAAGATATTGTGAAATCCAACTACCAACAACTACACGAATCTATGTCAACCCATCGCAACGTCCTCCTGCAGCAGCTATCCAGCAATCCTCCACCACCAAGGCATCTAAGACGACTGAAGCGAAAACGACCCCCAGACCTTCTGAATTCTTAAAATCTAGTCACAAAAAAACTAAATTGCATGCATATTTCCTATTTACTCATTCAACTTATTATTATTATTATTATTATTATTTTATTTTATTTTTTTTTTCGTTCATACTTATTTATTAATATTTGTTCATTCACATCTATTTGTTTATCCCTTCAGTTCCTATTAACTATAATGATTATTTTTAGATAAAACTCTCGTTCAACGTATTTGTCAACTCATTTTGTTCCTAGTACTATAATTATTCCTATTAAAATTAAAACCCAAATCAATATGTTATTTTTGAATGTTTGCCGGACTCTTCTTCTAGTCACAATGTTATTTAAGCAATTATCATTATGTAAGAATCACGGGGACTATCAATGGATAGTACCCCCGTAACATGTGACACCAGGGGGTAACCCCTCTATTATAATATCTCCGCAGAACTGGAATGTAATATAAAATTACAATAAAGTTATCATATTAAAAAAAATAAAAAAAAAAAAAAAAAAAGCCTAGGCGTGTGGGGTATCATATTCCATTAAATTTTGGACCCCGAATCGATTGGAATGGGTCTGGGACCCGCCACACCCACTGTTTCCCCCATTCGAGGAATAACCAACCCGTGTGTAAGAATTTGCAGATTTTTTTTTTAACCAGTCAGGACAGGATTTCTTATCAGAGAGATAGACAATTGAACCATCTTTCCAGCGGTACCATCCAATTTTGTTTTACATAGTAATTGAAGGGATTTGGTCGTTTTACTGAGACAAGGTCGAAAACACGACAAGAAATCTTGAAAAACGCTGCAAATTCATTCACAGGGGTTGGTTATTCCTCGGACCAGGCGCATGGAGACTCATTCCTATTGATTTTGCGCCCACTTTTTAATGGAAAATGATACCCCACACGCCTAGGTACCAGAAATCTTACTAGAAAGTTCCCTTTCCAAACAGGTTTTATGAATAAGAGTACAAATAGGTGGTAGGAAATAGGTGATGATTCACACTTGCTATTCACGAATAAAGTCCAGTTAAAACTTTGAACTACGTCAATCTTATTTATGACTGATAACTAACTTGCATCAGATCGAAATTACGACGAGATGATGTTTCATCCTGTACATCAGCATTAAATCTACCTCTGACAATCATGGCAGAGTCGTATGCAAAGCAAATTACGCCATTACTCCAGATGTTCGATGAAATTGACTAATCTGATTCATGTGCACTTAATGAGCCAAAAGCTAATTTTTCTCTCTTTCTCTCCCGAATTGTAGCTGACAATTGTCCTTGAACAGCCAACATACAACACACAACAGACAACATATGGATACCAATAAGAACCAACAAACGCTAAAAGTTCTTCGTATGAACTGATTCCAGAAAGCCTTACAGCTTAATGAATTAAACCCACTTTAAGTTTAGTACTTTGCGTGAAAGTTGAGCTTTGCTAACCTCCATATTCGTCCACTTTTATAGCCCTCGATAGGTCTTGGGTAATTATTGGACATTAATGACTAGTGTTCATTAAAACGAAGGAGGCAAAAAGGAAGAAAATGTAAGAAGCAGTGATAAGGAAAACTGTACATGTTCAATTTATTGGGACTAGGAAAATAAATAATGTAATAAATACATGGAGGGAGTCGAGGTCTTAAGAGTAGGAAGGTACGGGATGGAACCGAGAAGGAACAGTGAAGAGGTGTATGGTTATGCGACGAGACCAGCTGTCAGCATTTACCATCCGTAGTGAGCGCCGAATCCGTCGAAGGTGATGTGGGAGACAGCGGGGGCAGCGGAGTAAGCAACTCCGAGGAGACCAGCGTGAGCAACGGGGGCGGCGACGGCCCTAGCGGCAAGGGGAGCAGCGTAGGCAGCGGGAGCGGCGTAAGCGACGGGAGCGTGAGCGTAAGCGGGGGCGGCGGCGTAAGCGACGGGAGCGTGGGCAACGGTGGCGAGACCAGGGTTGGAGACACGGACGTCGGATTTCCTCACGCTGGAGTAAGGGGTGTCAATGGTTTTGGAGTAGGTGGAAACCTGTCCCAAGTTACCATAGCTCCTGAGGATGTTCTGAGATTGGGAGGTGATAGCGGCGGGGGCGACGGCGTGTCCGTAAGCGACGGGGGCAGCTCCGTAAGCAATGGGGGCAGCGCCGTAAGCGACGGGAGCGAGACCAGCGTTGGCGTAAGCCAAAGTGGCGGCAACAAGGAAGAACTGCACAAAACGTTCAATTTCATTAGTGTATTGCACGATGTCATCATATTTCTAGATAAATGTTGTCTGTTACATGACAAAAGTAGTATGTAGACACCTTTGAGAGGTATAATCATGATAACAGTGTCCGTGACAAGTCCAGAATAGCCAAATTAATTTATACCTCCTGGTATTTTAATCATTAATGTTATGCATCAATTTATTTGAGCGATTTCAGTTTTTTTTTTATCATAATTATACTCATAGATTCAGAACAGTTCTGTTATTACATTATCAGTAAAAACGGGTCTCCACAGTAACACAAATAATTTTCTGTTGGTTATATTCAGGTAGGTAGAGTCATCCAATGAAAAGATCTCTTATGGGGTAGTGAGATATGTGATACGAAGATAGATCATTGATGTTTATCCTGTATCAGTGGAAGTTTGATTTTTAAAAACCCTATCATTTGGCATCCAACTCGAAAAATATCGTTGACAATTCAGAAACAATTTAATAAAATTCATTTGGTTTATAATTATTAAGCTGTTTGATAGAGCTATACAATCCGATAGATCCTAACAAAATCAACATTCGAACACCTCAATGTTTGCAGGCGATTTCCATACGCCCTACCTTGAACATGGTTGTAGTTTGGAAGGAATTCACTAACTGGCAGCTCTTGGGCCTCAGGAGTCTTTTATAGGGGGTTAAAGCGAGAGAGGACACACCTTTGGCCGAGAGAATAAACCTTCGGGCTCGGACGGGGAAAAAATCGAAAATATCGTTGACGGTTAGATGAATTACAGGGCGATTCCGTTACATGGGTAATTAAAAATGATTGAGCAGAATCGTAGATTGTGAAAATCTTAAGAAGGAGACTTGGTGATAAGTTTTTTGGTTGGTTATTCCTCGAATAATCAAATCATACAAAAAATTCTGGGCGTTTCAAGGTGCCTAGATCAAAATAAGCAAAATTTGCAAAATGTTCGTTCACCGTCCATGCCAATTTTGGTAGTAGGAAAATTTCTAAAAATCTCAAATTTTAATCAGGGACCTGTTTCCGGCTTTAGTTGGTCCTCAAAAATTTTCAACCCGATCGGACCGAATTGGGGTGTGGTAGGGGTCAAAATGTGTTTTTTGAAAAATGGATTATCGAGATTTCTGGCAATCTAGGCGTGTGGGGTATCATTTTCCACTAAATTTTGGACCCTGAATCGATTGGAATGGGTCCGGGACCCGCCACGCCCACTGTTTCTCCCATTTTCCCCATGTTGAAGAAATGAGTCTGCATGCGGCTGGTCCGAGGAATAACCAACCCCTGTAGGAATTTGCAGCGACACAAATACAACTCGAACATTGTCCAAAGTAGATTTTTGGAGCCCCCAGGCGTGTAGCGTACCATTTTTTACATAATTTTGGACGCTGAATTGAGTCAGACGAGTTCCTGTACGATTTTCGGGCACCAGGATTGGATATCCATGAGGGAGGAACCCATTTTCACTCGTTATGTCCAAATATGCAGGTAGTTACTCCAATGACCTCAAACTTACAGTTTTTCTCTGAAAGAGAGAATTACCTAAATTAATTTCGAGGAATGATGATGAAATTCCATCAAAATGTTCATCATAGATGTAGTATACCTAACGATTTATCAGGTTTTCGAAGCAAATGACCTCATCGACGATCGAATTCGCCCGATCGTCGCGGCCGGCGTTGGAGCCCTGGCCCTGAACGTGGCCCGAAAAACCTGTAATTTCGCGGGTGTGTTCGGTCATCTCGTTCAATCTCGGACGAAAGTGGTTTCCCTTGCCCTCCACGGCGGTCAGTTGTTGGTCAAAAGGAGAAATGGAACATCTGGGGCGACGAGGAAACGTCCGACTCATCAACTCCGCTGACACTGCTCGTCATCAACACCCGCTAAATTTTAAATAATTATTGTTACCAATTTCACCTGAATAACTGAAATCCTACAACACTTGAGCGGGTACGTAAATGAGTAAGATGAAAACGAACTGAAACTAAAAAAGCCATCGGATTTTGGAGTCATTATTCACAGGGAGCGGATTTTAGCTAAAAAATACTTGTATACCGGTTGATCGTAATAGGTCAATCCAATTACAAGATATTGCCAGTGAACATGACATCAATATTCTAAATTTCAGTTCAAAATGACAGGAAAGGTGAGCATAACAGGGGCTCGACGCCACCAGGGTAGACCAAAGAGGGTGCAGAGTAAGTTCGAGAAAGTTTAATTGAGAACGGCCAGCAACATGTTGGCAGTACGTGGGGGACGGCAAAAAGGTAGTGTATAGAAGAGAAAGGCACGACAGAGGTGTCACGAGACTGCGGACCACCACATGGCACCAGGAAGTCAAGTTGGGGGAGCAGAGACACCTTCAATGCGACCAGAGAAGATGCCATGGAGTACGATCACGTCCTATGCAGCTGGACCCAACAAGAAGAACCGACGGCCCAGGGTTGTGTAGTCCAATGCCCTCGCAGCGGATGCCAAGCTTAAATGCCAGGTGGTGGAAGATGGTTCGGTGCACCCTATCCAGCCAATTAACACGTGTAAGAAGTGCTCCAGATGACCCAGGCATACTCTCGGTGCGCCTGGACAATGGCCCTCAATGACCCTGTAATGGCTGGCCATCGTACTATCACTATTATCCTATCCCTTCTCATTAACTTTGCGCCATCTATCGTTCCGATTGAACTCCCAAACCAGCTCAGCCCTATACCTCCAGGCTGCCTGGCTAAATTTCGCCAGGGCCCAGGGGAACCAGATTAGGCTGTTGAGGATGTCCAACACTTTCCCGCGATTGAGCCGACGCTTGACAAAGGTTGGCCGCCTAAACTCCATGAGTGAGGGTCAGAACCGCGCACAGACCCAATTTTGTCCATCCTCTTTGGGCGCCATAATGTGAACGACAATTGAGCCTCAGCATGTCTCTCTTCATCTGGACGACCCACTTAAGTACCTGTAAAAAGTGTTCCAGATGACCTAGGCATACTAAACCGCGAACTGGGAACTCTTTGATAGGGAACTACGAAGACAACTGGAGGGACAAACAGATGATGATGCCTATGAAGGGAAGGCCTGTGCTGCATACATCTGTGTAGGATGTACCAATACAGACTGGCTCTGAGAGTTGAGATGCAACACTCGGGAACCACTCTGCTTAAGTGGTAGCGCGATAACCCGTGGGGTGAGCTTATAATTGTGGCTCATTTCCTTGCATTGGGGTGAGAAACACATTGGACACTGACCCAGGCATACTCAGTCCAGCTGGACAACGGCCATGTAAAGGATGCCATGGACAGGGATAGAGGATAATTGCCTGATACTTTTTCTCAGGAATCCCAGGGCACACATGACATGAGATAACGCATCACACACTTGGTCAAAAAGACAAGCTGGCAGTTAATATGTATTTAAGGGATGGTTTGGTTTGAGCCAGTCCTTTCGAGGATATGAGTCCCAAATGGCCGTCGCAGTCCTCACGCTTGTCACCCTCGCCTCAAGAGACAAGTACCCCTGTTATTATATCGTTTTACACGTATTTTGTGCCCTCATCTTCCTTCTCTGAGAGTTTATCATTGTCTGGTACCCCCTTATCCTAGAGAGAGTTCAGCCGTTGATCAGGAGTGGAGTTTCACGGTTTGGGTGTCTAGTTCCTCTGACAAAAGTCCCTAGTAGCGAGGAGACTGCGATCAATAGTCGTACGCATCAGCACCTCAAGTTGTGTTTTGTCGAGAATTAAATGAACACTGAAGAAATTAACAACTCTATGTATCTCAAAGACCAGCAGGGAAAGACCAATCAGGGGGCACCAATGCAAAATAGCGTCTAGGCAAAGCTGCAGGGCAACGGCAGGGGCATTTCAACCGGAGAAAAGCTTCATGTCATCAGCAAACATGAGGTAGTGAATGCCTTAGTGCTAATATAATAAAACAAAACCTACATGTACCATTAATGGCTGTGGTGAATAGCAGTGGGCCCGAATCAGGTGAAACCCTGGAGAACACTCAATGGGGAACCACAGTGGATACTGTTACGACTTAAGCAAATATTAACCTCTCAGCTCAAGATTTGCTAATGTACAAAAATATTCAATTAATTTGGCAGATTTAAAGGAACACATGGGTAACCATTGTCCCTTCCTTCAGAAGCGGCGTAGTCTTCCTTCCCCAGATGCTTGGCAAAGCAGGACTTCTATACACCTGCTTCTGCCAATATGTCTGCACATTTTCTAACTCTGTTGCCAGTCAGGGGTTCTGCATCGACGTCCCTTCGATGTGATTCTACATTGAGAACTGGCCTCCAACATTGGTTCCCATCCCCCCTCCAAAGTGAATTATAATAGTTTCAACGCTGATTGCCCTATAACTTTTATCAGTCCCTTTATCACCCTTAGCTGTGGACACAGATGTCTAAAGCTATATTGTGGACGTAACAATTCATTGCGGACTTCCTCTTTTGTGAGGGGGTTGACTACATTTCCGTAAACCCATCCTATTACCAGCCGAATTTCGCACGAACAACTCTGCGGTCAAAAATGCCATAATCCTTGTTGAGTGTTTCTTTGAGGTTCGTCTCACTTCAAATCAGCCGGAACTAAGTTTGAATCACGAGTTGAAGTATTATGTTTAATTAGTCTAACAAGCTGACGAGAAATTCATCATGAAGTTTAGTTTGTTCGCCATGTGGATGAACAAACGAGATCAAAACTTGCGTTTGAGCCCTTTCAACAGCACAGATTGCGTATCTTTGGAACTTTCCCACCACAGGCCTTTCGGGACCCAACTAATTTAAGCCCGTGTCACTCCTCGTTTAAGCCGCAACCTAGTTTCATTGTTTAGTTGAGAGAAGGATTCTCTCTCTTCATTCATAACCTTCCTGAGGCGTTTGACCAAAACTTGGGGGCTAACACTTAACAAAAATCCCTGGCCAGAGATTTGGATGTTTTTGGGATTTTGGGTGATCAACATTAGAGGTTTATAAATATAAGAGCAGGTAAGAGAAAATAGTTCAATTTATTGTATTTGGGGGGAAATAAATAAATAAATGGAACGTGGTACAGGGAAGGGGTTGATGTGGAGAGAGGAGGTGTAGGAACTGAGTCAATCAATGGTAAAGTGATTACCATCCGTAGTGAGCGCCAAATCCATCGAAGTTGATGTGGGAGACAGCGGGGGCAGCGGAGTAAGCAACTCCGAGGAGACCAGCGTGAGCAACGGGGGCGGCGACAGCCCTAGCGGCAAGGGGAGCAGCGTAGGCAGCGGGAGCGGCGTAAGCGACGGGAGCGTGAGCGTAAGCGGGGGCGGCGGCGTAAGCGACGGGAGCGTGGGCAACGGTGGCGATACCAGGGTTGGAGACACGGACGTCGGATTTCCTCACGCTGGAGTAAGGGGTGTCGATGGTCTTGGTGTAGGTGGAGACCTGTCCCAAGTTACCATAGCTCCTCAAGGTGTTCTGAGATTGGGAGGTGATGGCGGCGGGGGCGACGGCGTGTCCGTAAGCGGAGTAGCCCAAAGGAGCAGCGGGAGCGACTCCGTAGCTGGAGTGTCCGTAGGCAACGGGGGCGGCTCCGTAAGCAGCAGCTCCGTAAGCGACGGGGGCAAGACCAGCGTTGGCGCAAGCCAAAGTGGCGGCGAGGACGAAGAACTGTGATAAAAATGCGCGAGACGATTACATTTAGGATAAATATACACTAACTATAATTTGAACAAATGATTTAAAAATTAAATCTTTTCTATCTTTCTGTCAAAACTGAATTAGAGTGAAAAATTTCAATTTTCATTATCAATTCCCGAATCCTGGATGAGATTTAACATTAAATTCACCAAAAACCAAATTTAACATCAAATGATCATGGCTTTTGCTAGATAACCGGCATGAGTGCACTAATATCTTCTATGAAATTTTCCACTTATGTATTTTCCCATTGGATTATTTCGATTTGAAATTATTCTCGCGTCTTACCTTGTACATGGTTGTTTGTCGTGTATTGAGCACTAACTGACCTGTAAGGGGCTCGAGGGAGTCTTTATACAGGCGAACCCCCGAGTCCAGGGGCGCGCCTTTCCGAGGCCGTTTGAGTATCCCGCCCCGAAAAAAAAGACCGACCTCCGCGCCGCAGTTAATTATCAAATCGGAAATAATGGTTAGCAGAAAATTGGCAACCCAATGATGAACACACGGATTGATGTGGTAATAATATTTCGTCTCTTCGAAATTAGCGAAATTACTCATTACTCGTTTGATACATTTTTAAAAAACTCGAAATTTCGGTCAGAATCATATTTCTGGCTCTAGTTGGTCCTCGAAACTTTCCAGCCCAATCACACCAAATATGGGGAGGGTATGTGTGAAATATGTTTTTGGAAACTTTGAGACTTTCTTGGGAACATGGGCGTGTGGGGTGCCATTTTCTACAAAATGTTGGACGCTGAATCCATTGAGATGGGTCCCGGACCGATTGGTGCCCACCGGAAGTGGCTGTGGGTGAAAATGGGAAACTACCTACTTTTTTCGAATGTGGGTTTTCTAGATTTTTGTGTGCGCGTGGGATATCACTTTTACACTATATTTTGGACCCTGAATCAATTGGAATGGGTCCAAGACACTCTACATTCACTGTTTCCCCATTTTCCCCATACTCCAGGTTTTGATCTAGTCACCATGAAATGCAACGTACCAAATTTTGGGGCAAATCGACAACCTCTGGTATGAAAACATAAGTTGATCATACCGGAAATATGAAACACAAATCGTGTTTCAGGAAGATTTTGGTTGGTTATTCCTTGAATAATCAACCTTTGTTTTCATGCAAAATTTCAATATCTCCGATTCGGCCAAAAAAAAATTTCTGGGCGTTTCAAAATTAGCAAATGTCCGTCCACCATTCACCGTCCACACAGATTTTGGTAGTATAGAAAATTTTCTAAAAATCTGAAATTTCGGTCAGGGGTTTGTTTCCGGCTCTAGTTGGTCCTTGAAAGTTTCAGCTCGATCGGACAAATTGGGGGGATAGGGGTCAAATGTGTATTTCGATAAATGGATTATTGAGATTTGGCAATCTAGCCATTTTCCCACTAATTGGACGCTGAATCCAATGAATGAGTCTCCATGCTCGTGATCCGAGGAATAACCAACCCCTGTGTAAGAATTCGCAGCGTTTTCAATTGTAAAGATGCAATTTTGATTTCAGTATAATTGTTTTCCTCATTTTTCTAGCGAATGCGAGACACATTAATTCTATTATGTTCAAATAATCCAACATACTTTGGCTACCACGTGGACAATTTCATCCTCTACCCATCCCTGTATTCCCAATAATAGTTATTACGGTGGTTTTTGGACATCGTTGATGTCGTAATTCAGAATTCTCGGGCAAGCAATTGCAATATTATTCTATTTCCATCGTCATCCAGAGAATAATCAAATCCCCTCCAAATCAATTTATAACAATTTCCACATTGTCTCTCTCTAATAGATTAACGCCGTTCTCACGTCCAAATAATCCGGACGTTATCCTCTCCTCAATAAAAATTGATTAGATTTTTGAGGCTCTGCCCGTGGGATAAACGCGAGACGCAATTTGTTCTTCGAAGTCTACCGGGAAAAACTGTTGATTTCTCAAGGGAATTGATTCTGAACGTTGATCCAATCGAACTCACGGGATTATTTTCGCCGATAGATTGCTAATGATCGAATTAGTTTTCAACTCGTTGGAAATGGAAAGTAATTGTCCTCTCTAAAGTGAGGATATCAATTTGTCGGGGGTAGATTGAGCTGGTAGACGAGCGGTGTAAGCCAAGGTTAAGTGAGATTTGATACAAGGGAGTATCAGAGAAGATCCTGCAAGTATGGCAACACACGGGAAGGTTTCGCTAGGGCCAGGTTAGGCAGCGAAGAAAGCAGAACATGAAAACGTTCTCGAATGATTTTGAAAATTCTGACGGCGATTATTTTCTAGAATCTTTTTATTCATCTTACAGTAGGTTTGAAACAAACGTCCCAGAACGATTGGCACCCACCAGAAGAAGTTACGGGTCAAAATGGGTATGTTTCTACCCATTTTGTAGATGTGTTTTCAAGATTTCCGGTACCTAGGCGTGTGGGGTACCGTTTTCCACTAAATTTTGAACGCTGATCAATTGGAATGGGTACCGGGCCCGCCACACCCATTTTTCCCCCATTTTCCGAGAATAACCAACCCCTGTGTAAGAATTTGCAGCGTTTTTTCCGTTTCTCGCTCTTTTTTGGTCGTCAGGTTATTCCTAGCTCATCACTTTTGGCGACAGCATTTGAAAAATATAAATTTTGCTAGTTAAATTGGACGTTAATTACTGCGATTCTTGTTCTGAACAAAATATGAGGTAAGACCTGTTCTAGTAAAAAATATTTTTTAATTTAGCTCCACGGAACTTCCACATTTTCTGTTGATATATCATTCCCAGTCAAAATTTTTTGCTTATGAATGTATTATTTTTATTTGCCTCTTCACAAACTGCGAGTATTGTGTTCACTGCGGGGAGAAGACTGAGAAACGGAAAAACTTTGAAACATTCACCAAATTTTTGAGTACCTACCTACGTGTACGGCCAGGATAATTCGAAATGGGTAGATAGGCACCCATGTGACCCAAAACCTCATCCAGAGGGCGCCAATCGCTCCCAGGCCCATTACATTGGATTCAGCGTCCAAAATTTAGTGGAAAATGGTACCCCACATGCCTAGGTACTGGAAAATTCGATAACACATATTCAAAATGGGTAGATCCATTACCTAGATTGCCAAAAATCTCGAAAATCCTTTGTACGCGCATACTTCCGAAAGGATGATTATGAACCAAGCATTGAGGACGTATAATTTGCGGCTAATAATGAAAATTTGCTATGTTAGAAAACACTTGGTCGTCTAATGGATCTTTTCTGCGAATGTGAATTGACTTTAGTATTCCTCTCGCGAATTTAACTCAATTAACCCATTTCCAACTCGTTTAAGTGGAAGATTTGTCGAAAGGTCAAATCCTTCAGAAAACCCGCGTTGAAATTCGATTCAGTAACGAATTAATTCTCAGCTCATCTCGAAACGCTTAGTATAAGCCGCGCCTGAATAGAAAATGGATTCCGGGAGCTGCTTTGCGTTTCGGAATCAGATTGTGAAGTAAAACTTGTTCGACTGTGAAGCAATTTAGTTGGATTAGCAATGAATGAATGGCAATGAGTGATGAGCCAAATGGTGACGCTCTCCAAGAAGAAACTGTACGAATACTCAATGGATGGTGTTGGTTATTCCTTGAATAATTGCCATGTTTTCATGTAGAAAGTCAAACTCGCCGATTTGCAGATTTGCCCGAAATTCATTCTGGGCGTTTCAACGTGTATAGATAAAACGCTGATTTCTTACACACGGGTTGGTTATTCCTCGAACCAGCGCATGACTATTGACTTGACAGCGCATGGAGATCATTTCTTCAACATGGGGAAAATAGGGGAAACAGTGGGTGTGTGGGTCCCGGACCCATTCCAATCGATTCAGGGTCCAACTTTTAGAGAAAATGATACCCCACACGCCTAGGTACCAGAAATCTTGAAACCCACATATACAAAATGGGTAATAAATACCCAATTTGATCCATAACTTCTTCCAGTGGGTGCCAATCGTTCTGGGACCCACTTCATTGGATTCAGCGTCCATGATTTTGTGGAAAATAATGCCCCCACGCGCTAGATCCCCAAAATCTCTCGAAAATCCATTTTTCAAAAAACACATTATGGCCCCTACCTCGCCCAAATTTTCCGATCGGCTGAAAAGTTTCGAGGACCGTCCTAGACCGGGAACAGACCCCTGACCCAAATTTCAGATTTTTAGAAAATTTTCTACTACCAAGTGGACGGCGGACGGACATTTTATTTAATTTTTTTTTATCCAGACACTTGGAAACGCCCAGAAATAAAAAAATTGGGCCGAATTGGAGAAATTAACTTTTTTTATGAAGAATATTCTTACCACCAAATACTTACCAAAATAACCAAATGTCCATCCGTTGTCCACGGTCCATGCCGTCTTTGGTAGCAGAAAAATGTTTCTGAAAATCTGAAGTTTTGGTCAGAGTCCCGTTTCCAACTCTAGTTGGTCCTTAAAACTTTTCAGCCCGATTGGACCAAATTTGAGGGGGTAGGGGTCAAAATGTGTATTTCGAAAATTGGATTTTCGTGATCCACGGCGATCTAGGCGCGTGGGGTATCATTTCCCACGGTATTTTGAACGCTGAATCCAATGAAATGGGACTCTATGCTCCTGGTCTGAGGAATAATCAACTCCTGTGAATGAATTTGCAGCGTTTTGATGAATTACTACGCACCAGCGTAGTGAGTCCGTTTGCCAGATGGTAATCTTTGTATGGAAATTATTTGGAATTAGCAGAAGCCATTTCTCTCAACTTTCTACTTATTCCTCATCTACGAATAGAAAAACTAAGAACACTCGTTAATTATCACTCGTAAGTGGCGACCAGATCACTCTTCTTTGAACCCGAGAGCCGACGAGTGATAACGATCGATTAAATTTCTCAAGTCGATAAATCACAATAAAGTTAGAAGGTCGGGGGGATCAAAAAGGGTGGCCCCTGGCTGAAGCCCCGGGGCCTCCGATATTATTTTATTCGTCATCCTTCGGAGTTGCTCGACTGCTGAAGAAGTCGTCCTTGAGTCGTTGGCCCAGTTCGGCTTAACCCGATCATTTCGGACTCGGTAATTAGGGAGGCGTGTTGAACAAAGACGTCTCCTTCCGCATTAGGTCGCCGGATCTGAACTGTAATTCTCGCGTGAAGCTTGTATATTTATAAAATTTAATTCGGCGTCTCATTTTGGCAGCAGTGTGACACGTTTTCTCAAACAAGGGGAAATCCGTGGAAGTGTAAAACCCAACGAGAAATCTGAACTCACTGAATGATGTGATAAAAACCGAATTGAAGAACACATTTTTAGGCACTAAATAACATCATTTTCAGAAATAAATAAGGCTCTATTGCAGAGCCATGTTGAGTAACTATGAACTACTTTTGCATAATTGCACACATCCATACTGCTCTCCAGAGCACTACTTCTTCCATAACCGCTGCAAATTCTTAGACACGGGTTGGTTATTTCTCGGACCAGGCGCATGGATATTCATTTCTTCAACATGGTGAAATTGGGGGAAACAGTTGGTCGTGGTGGGTCTTGGACCCATTCCAATCGAGTCAGGGATCAAAATTTAGTGGAAAATGATACCCCACACGCCTAAATCGCCAAAAATCCATTTTTTGAAATACACATTTTGACCCCTACCCCACCCCAATTTGGTTCGATCTGGCTGAAAAGTTTCGAGGATCAACTAGAGCCGAGAACGGACCCCTGATCCATATTCCAGATTTTTAGAAATTTCCCTACTACCGAAAACGGCGCGGACGGCGTACGGCTGACGGACATTTGACTTTTTTGATCTAGACACCTTGAAACGTCCCGAAAATAATTTTGAGCCGAATCGGAGAGATGAAAACGTGTGGATTATTTAAGGAATAACCAACCAAAACCTGACGGAACAACCATTTGTAAGCCGCGCTTCCAAGGGAGATTTAGGCATTTTACGAAAGATAACTCCAAATCATCGAGGAATCGAAAAAGTAAAAGAATAATGATGAGCTTAACATACAATAATGATATCTTGGAATTTTAAAACGTATAAAGACGTGTATAAATTTAGGAATGACTAATGAGTTTATTAAATGAATTTGTTGGCTCTAATATTACGATGAATTTAGGATTAAATAAATGTACCTACCACTGCAGAGTTGCTGAAAGGGTGTACGGCGCGAAGGAAAGGGTTTATACTAATAATATTTACAATCCTTAAACTAAACAATGAATAAATAAAGGAACTAGATTTTTAATTACCCTATACACAGCTTACAAAGTAAAAGTGTTAAAGAAAAGGATTGGTGCGGACGGTAGCAATTACAAAGGGTAATTTCTAAAAGACAATTTAACTTAAGTTGAACTTGAACTGATTTTGAAATTATTTGTGTATTGTCTCTGTGCCTTTAGCTCTATGAGTTCTTTAGTTTCCTCCAATGGTTGGAGAATATAAAGAACGAGTTCTCGCATGCTGGTGAACGCGTTCTCGTGGGGTTCACAAGAACCAGTGAAAGCGTTCTTTTGAGTTCACAGATGGAAGGTGAACGCGTTCTCGAACTCCTCTGCAATAAGTGAACGCATTCTTGGAGTTTGGGGAAGTCGCCTTTGAAGATCAGTGAACTGATTCTCAGAGATTGGTGAACGCATTCTCGCATGCTGGTGAACGCGTTCTCGTCAAGTTCACGAAATCCAGTGAGCGTTCTCTTTGAGTTCACAGGTGGAAGGTGAACGCATTCTCGATAACTCCTTTGCAATAAGTGAACGCATTCTCGGAGTTTGGGAACGCGTTCTTGAAGACCAATAAACTAATTCTCAGAGATTGGTGAACACATTCATTAAGATCGGTAAACGCATTGTTAAAGATCATAAAACGCATTCTTGGCGATTAGGTAAACCCGCTCTGAAAGATTGGTGAACGCACTCTCAGAGATTAGTGAACGCATTCTCAGGGATCAGGGCTGCATTCTGGAAGATCGGTAAAAGCATTCTTGAAGATCAGTGCACACATTCTCGGAAATTGGAGAACACATTCTGGTGAACGTGTTCTTGAATATCAGTTACACATCTCGAGATCTGAAATCCATCCAGATGATTGGTAAACGCATCTGTGGAGATTGATGAACGCATTCCTGGAGATGAGGAAACCATTCTCGAAGATGAACGCCTTTCAGAGATCTAGGCATCAACGCAGAGCAAAACATTATTTTGAAATTTGTGGATAATTTTGCGGTTGCTCCGAGTGGTTTTCATGTCTAATGGCATATGGAGTAATTTTACAAGGTACACTGGTTCATGTTTGATTTGCTTGTCAGTGAAGTCAACATGAACTGATTTAGCCTCGTTAATATGGATTCTCCATTTTGTTAGGTTCTCTGGGAGAGAACAGGAGTGTACAGGGGCAACAATATAGGGCCTAATACACTGCCTTGTGGAACTCCGACCCAGATTCGATTGTATGTTAAGAAATTATCTTCATGTTTCATGAAGTTTCAGTCTGATAAGTATGATTTTATGAGAGCTTAGTAGCTTGCAGGTACTCTTCAAATTTTGTAGTTTAATCTCTCATGTCAAATGCCTACGATGGCAACAAGAATGAATTCAATAACTGATAAAATTCAGTTATGAATTTTCAATGACAGGATATTCTTCTCTACTGATAACATTGATTGTCAGGAAAGTGAATCGGTTACTGAGAATTCAATACATCGTCAACTCAGCCAAGTGCATTTCAAAATTTGTGCCAAGAAGACTTCGGCAAGACAATATACGGCTTGTGAAACCCTTCGGAGACTAATTTCTGTAAATTAAATCTATATTTACGAAATTTTGTGAGTATTGATGAAGTTCTGAATCAAAAACAAGATTACCAGAAATACTCCCTTAAAAAACATTCGAGTTGAAATTGAAAATGTGAAGTTTGATTGAAAGCAGGAGATCCTGAATCCGACTAAAAAATCTGAAACTGTATTTTTTGTCTCCATTTTTTGTGTGGAAAGTATTGAATCTGATTCGGTCAGATTTGGAGCTCAAGGAACCTTTTGGCCAATTTCACTGGTTTTTTGTTCGTTTGGCATTTTCGCGTTATCCTCACCCCCTCGCCCTCGGATGACCGTGCCAAATCGGATCTGGAACAAAGCGTCGTCTCGGAGCACGACCTCAAGACGGGTACGAGAAGGTCCACGCCCCGGCCTTACACAAGCCCGGCTCTCAACTTGACTCTCACAAGGGCGAACTTGAGATCTGCCGAGCCATGTTGGACGAAGGTAGGCGTTCGGTATATAAAGTTGACTCGGTCTCAGTTGCAGTATCACTCAGACACAAGTGTTCCAACGAACCACAACAAAATGTACAAGGTAATAATGGCAATTTTCAAATTTAGGAGGACACATTTTAAGGCAAATAATTCTGATTGCATCGCAGTTACCTGCAACTACCGCAGTTATCGAGGTTAACTTTTCTTTCTAACCGAAAGTGTTTTATCCACACTTGCTTTAATGGACATTTCCTCGAGAACACTTTCTCTCTTCGTAGAAAATGATTCTCTGAATAATTACAACAAAATAAAATGAAATTATCCATGAAACAATAGTTGCTGACTGGGCTTTCAATTATCATGTTTATAATTCAAACTAGAAAGGAGGAAATTCAAATCACTCAATCATTTATTCATTTCACTATATTTAATATTCCATTGCTGTTAAAAAAAAAAAATAATAGTACACAAGTGCAACGGAAATAAAATCATGGATACTCGGAAAGCAGAATTTGAATTTACTCATCCTCAATTTCAGATCTTCGTCCTTGCCGCCACTTTGGCTTGCGCCAACGCTGGTCTCGCTCCCGTCGCTTACGGAGCCGCTCCCATCGCTTACGGAGCTGCCCCCGTCGCTTACGGACACGCCGTCGCCCCCGCCGCCATCACCTCCCAATCCCAGAACATCCTCAGGAGCTACGGTAACTTGGGACAGGTCTCCACCTACTCCAAGACCATCGACACCCCTTACTCCAGCGTGAGGAAATCCGACGTCCGTGTCTCCAACCCTGGTCTCGCCACCGTTGCCCACGCTCCCGTCGCTTACGCCGCCGCCCCCGCTTACGCTCACGCTCCCGTCGCTTACGCCGCTCCCGCTGCCTACGCTGCACCCATTGCCGCTAGGGCTGTCGCCGCCCCCGTTGCTCACGCTGGTCTCCTCGGAGTTGCTTACTCCGCTGCCCCCGCTGTCTCCCACATCACCTTCGACGGATTTGGCGCTCACTACGGATGGTAATTTCCAACCCTGTGATAAAGTAGACTGAAAACAACCATACTTCGCTTTTGAACCATCAAATTTGAACAGTATGATTGATTTCAGTCATTCTGACTGATTCCCCACAAACCAATTCCTCCCCTCCCGTATTTATCAATAAATTATTTTGTTCCTTCAATTCCAGATTTTTTCTCTCCTTTACCCCAAACGCCAATCAACTGTAGCTTGCTCATTTTATCAGAACTATATTTTAATTAAATTAATATGAGGCGTGACCGTATCAGGAATTTACTAAGGTGATGTCTCAAAATGAAGGGCAATGCGATATGGTGGTGGTTTTCCTTTCAATAATTGCCTTCACTAATCTCATGACACGGCTCAGAGAGCACTTTTGTGAGTTCAAGGATTCAATGATAGAAAGACAAAGAAAAAATGTATTAAGAACATTGCTAGGGAAAAGTCAATGAGGAGGAAAAATCAAGAAAATCCGGGTAATATAAGAAGTTGATAATATTGGAACTGCGGTGTATGTATTGCAGACCCCAGTCGATCATGATTGTTGATTATGTGATTCTGGATGAATTACTACAAATTGTCTCGTTCCCCCTAAAATAATGTGCAGCTTTTTTTAAAAATTAATTTGGTTACCAGTCACTCATTGTATTACAATTTCAAAAGTCAGATTCACATTATTCCAAATCATATCTTAAAAAAATTAATTTTCTTTCCAGAATCAATACTTGTATTCTCATAAGTCCTGAATGAAGGGAGGATTAAATAAGCGTGGTATCAAACGAGATAAAAAGATGAGTAATGAGAGGAATTAGATAAAGGGAAGAAAACAAGCAAGTGACAGCAAATTCACTCGTAAACTTAGAAATTAGAATCAATTGATTTTTTTTTTTTACGTACTTACCAGTGGCAGCAGTGTTCAGTTCATAGCTAGGGATGGACATCCTTAAACAGAACAAAAAATATTGAATTTAAAACATTGACCTTTCGATACATCGATTTTTAATAGCAGAAACAAGGGAAGTTATTAACGCATGAAACCTTAACCTGGGTTTTCCCTATCATTATATCAAATTTAGCCAAATTCCCTTTTTGCAGGCATTTTAAACGTGTCAAATGTAAAGAGAAACTCGAGAAAATACAACAAATTCATGGCTGCAGATGATAAGAACACTGATAACAAAAATAGACATTTCTACAGTACCTACAAATCTATTCAAACGCATCAATGTTTCTTGAATCAAGTAGTATTCTTTTTATGTAAATAAAACTATGGAATAAGCATAAATTGTTAGGTATAAAGTATTTAGCCGCATTATTCCGACTTGATAAACAAGGAAATTTATAGATGAAAATGCTTTTCTAAACATTAATACCTATCACTTAGAACCCGTTCCGTAGATAGTCCACTAAAGATATCATCAAATTCAAATAGAAAAATTCTGATTCAACATACAACGCATGATTTCATGACAGACACTTAATTTAGAACAATAACCTACGAGTGAGATTATTGTCGTCAATATTGTAAAAACGCGTGAAATTGACGGTCATTATCAGTTGACCCGAGTTGTGTTGGCACTAGGTGAAGGGCGTTGGGCAGGGCAAACTCGTTCTCGCCAAGGTTCTGGTCACTGGCCCCCTGGCGTCTGTATGATAATCACTTTTGCCAGGAACCCGAGCGGAACTCAATTCATTTTCCGAGAAAAAAAAGGTGTACGCTGGAATGAGGGTTTTGCATAATGAATCAATTTATCATGTTAACCCTAGAATGACACACAGGGTGAAGTAGTTGATGGCAGGACAGTAGGGTGTTGCACACCCAAGCCTTATAATCTTAATGAGCTTCTTTTTTTATTATATCTTTCCAAATTGCATTGTCTTCTTTCAAAATGAGGGTCTATTAATGAAAGAAAAACATCTTGAAATAATAACCGAATGAACTCCTAAGTAAAACCCTGCAAATCCTTACACACGGGTAGGTTTTCCTCGAATGGGGGAAACAGTGGGTGTGGCGGGTCCCGGACCCATTCAGGGTCCAGAATTTAGTGGAAAATGATACCCCACACGGCTAGGTACCAGAAATCCCGAAAACCTTTCAAAATGGGTAATAAATACCCAATTTGACCCATAACTTCTTCCAGTAACTTCGATTCATTTCTGTGTTCCCGCAGCGTTTAGGAACCATTAAATTGAATGATTTCCCCGCGCTCTGAGGGCGCTAACAGGCACAACGAAGGTGCAATTGATTGTATTCTGTGGGTGCAGTTATAACACAAGGGAAGGTTTCGCTGAGGCCAGGTTAGGTAGCGGAGAAATGCAGAAAATCAGAAAGTTGGTGAATGATATTGTTGTCTCCTTCAATAGCTCTTAGGATTCTTACGACATTATTCTGTCAAAATAGTAACTTTTACTAATTTAGCAAAGAAATTGGGTTTCGAGATTTTCGGTGGACGTAAATTTTCTCTAATTACGAAGACAAATACTACGGCTGAAATCCTAAACGGTTATAATGCTCACGATAGACGGCAGTTCAATAGAAAGGAATGCTATGCTTCTGCAATTACCCGCAACACCTGCCAGTCTTGATGGCTTAGCGTAGAGCCCTTTCGCTAATCGTGCGAGGCGGGTTGTATCATGAATTTATAATGAACTGTTGAAGGTCGCTAGTATTTCAAGACCAAGAGGGTGAACTGGGTACGTAATAATACTACATTAAAATTCGGTGAACGGTGTGAATGCGTCGCAATTTATTACCAAATTCATTCAAATTCAATTCAATCAATTCATTCAAGAATGCACAATTTTTTAGTCAGTCATGAAAAATCGCACGGTATGAAGGTGTTGTTTGTGGGCGTTAACTTACATAACGCGAGTTTGTAAAGGTTGATACTTGGATACCGACGCCAAATAATTACGATCGACGTGACGCCAACCCTTCTTACGCAATACCCTTTAAACTGGGATGGATTTTCCCTTACAGGGTGGATGAAGGTTACGCAAAAGGTTCACACTCTTAGTTCAAATAATGGATAGCGAGTCGAGGGAGAGACCAGCATTTTCATCTGTAATAAATTTATTTCTCTTTATTTATCTTGTTGACGGCGGTTCGGATAAATTGGGACTTTGAAATGACTGAGATTATGCGAAATGTAGTAGACTTGTGCATTTTTCTTGAAACAAAAACATTCGACATTTCGACGGTATTTTTTTCAATCTTAAGCTTTGTTTCAACATAAGAGTTGATCTCCTTATAATCAGAATCTCTCGCTAAACGAAGTTTTACGCCAATTTAGAGCATCGCGTTAGGCTTCTGTTGTTTTGATGAGAATAATTTTCGATTTGACTGGCGAGAAAGAAGTGATTTAAACCATGGTTATCAGACGTATTAAAGGATATGTACGGCTTTTGGGCTCAACTTACTGTTAGGCCTAGTACTTTTGCCATTGCTGCCTGCCTCAAATTTGAAAAAAAAACGCTGCAAATTCGTTTACAGGGTTTATGTATTCTCGGACAAGGCGCATGGAGACTTATTTCATCAACATGGGGAAAATGGGAAAACAGTGGCTGTGGCGGGTCCCTGACTCGTTCTAATCGTTTCAGGTCAAAAATTAAATGGAAAGTGAAACCCAACAGCCCTAGGTACTAGAAATCTCGAAAACACATATACAAAATGGGTAAATAGATGCCCATTTTGACCCATAAATTCTTCCGGTAGATGCCAAAGGGACCATGTCATTGGATTCACACCGCTCAAAATTTAGTGGAAAATAATACCCCACACGCCTAGATTGCCAAAAATTTCTAAAATCCAT
>CM034000.1:29753540-29940453 GCA_019603395.1 Cyrtorhinus lividipennis
CGGCGCGTAAGCGCCACACGGAGAGAGAAGAATCGTAGTTTGGGTTGTCGATTGAATGTGTACTCATGAATATATCAAAAAAATATTAACAGTTGATAGCAGTCGACCACCAAATTGAAAATCAACAAGAGATTCCTGTTGTGAGTCAATAAAGACATATTGATGATTCCAAATATGAACATTTAGGAACAGTACCTCAACAGAAAGTACGGATTCGTCGATTTAATCGATAAATTTTGGACACCAAATCGATTGTGCCGGGCACCAGAATGCTTGATGCACGGGAGGCAGGGATGTAGCTGAAATTTCGAGGTTTTGGGAAAACTATGGCGTTCCCCGTATTCATTAAACGATAAATCGATTCATTTTACAGAGTTTTTACGAGAATTTTAATTTAATTGTATTATTAATATTATTGTTATTATTTTTTTTTTCAGGAACGATGAGTAGAAGCGGGTACACATGCGTTCGCTACATCTTCTGTTACATAAACGTCCTACTCTGGGTAAGTTTTACTATTACTTTTTTTCGTATTTATGCATAGAACACACTAACACTCGACAATTGACCTTCAGTGGATGAATGTAGCTACCTGTATACCATGTTGCCCCTTGGCTGCGTGTATTCATTGGCCGGTAGGCTGACTTTTCCCTCGTCATATAATCATACTTTTACCTAGTAGGCTCCCACATTAATAATATTATATTCATATTCACGAACTTGAAGACTATTTTCTCTTCATTTCGAGACCTCATCATTCAATAAATACTCCACAAAAACTAAGAAGAGCTTGAACTTGAAGGAATAATGTTGGTAATAACAATAACTGACTGCCTCTCTTACAGACAGTTGTTTTACAGCTGAGTAATTCAAGGGTAGAGAGTCGTTTGGATGTGGTCCATCATAAGTTATTGCCGTTCAATTCGCTCGAGGTAGTAAAATAGTTTGTGGAAGTATTATCAAGCGGACTAGATGAACGAAAGAGGGTTTCTAGGGTGCACAGAATTCAATGAATTCATTTGACAGTGATTATTTAGTGTGTATTTCTGTCGGCAGCTACTATTTGAATCAACAGCACATTTCTGACTGAGAGTGGCCTATTTATCATCATTTCGTAAGATTTTATTAAAAGAGGAAAGTGATGCTGAAGGCATATTGTAAACAGAGAGGGAGGAATCACATCAAGATTTATCAGATGAATAACTCTTCTTTAGTAAGAATGGTCTTGTACCAGAATACTGGAAGGCTTACAGAAGGGACTCCAAAAAATTGGGTGGACATTGATAAGAACATTTGAGTCAACAGACTCAGACAAAATCACAAGATTTTTGTGACAACATTTTCATGAACAAAAAGTTTCACTATTCACCTTCCCCATCTCTCTCCCATAATGAAACCGCTGCGAATTCATTCACAGGGGTTGTTTATGTTGGAGCAATTATGTTAGCTGCCATGTGCTGAACCTGTCTAGTTGAAGTTGCTCTCCTCATGTTACTTGTGTGTTCTGTGTGCGTTTGTATATTAATAAATACTTTTAAGTAATGTGTCGGGTCGGATGCATATTTATTTCCACTGCTGATAGTTCATTCTTCGAACCAGGAGACTCATTCCAACCGGTTCAGCGTCCAAAATTTAGTCGAAAATGGTACACCACACGCCTAGATCACCAAAAATATCGGGAATCCATTTTCAAAATACGCATTTTGACTCATTTTCAGATTTTTAGAACATTTTCTACTACCAAAATCGGCGTGGATGGCGAACAGAGTAAAGAAGACAGACATTTGCTTATTTTGATCTAGACACCTTGAAATGCCCAGAAAAGAATGTTATCCAAATTGGGGAGATTGACTATTTGCATGAAAACATACTAGATTGATTAATCAAGATTTAACCAACCAAAATGCACTTTTTCATGATCATGTTATATACATCTCCTCTGAATTAGAACGCAACATGTTCACTAATGTCAGTGAGGAGTACCTGAGCTTGAGTACTTTTGAATTTGATTGCATCTCAAAACCAACAGCCTTCAGCCGTTTTAGCAACGAATTGATCTGAAAGGATACAGATCCTTCCTTTAAGAGGGATTGTAGGCTGTGAAGGATTTTTTGCCATTCAAAATGACAGACAGTGACATAGTGGCGATGAGTACGACAGAAGTGACAAAAACACGCCTAGGAATTTTGAATAAAACCAATTGTTGAAGAAAGAATAAGGTTGTGGTCAAAAATTCATCAATTGATTCTTATAGTTGACTACTCTATTCACTCAACATCGAGATAGATACATCTTTCTGCTTACAAGCAGTGTAGTACACTGAGTTTGCTTGGGAAGACAGGATGGTTCATCTAACCTTTGCTAGGCAGCGCTGGAGAGCAGAGGTACTGCCTTCAGGTGCTCCAGTTGCAAGAGCTTGTGTTCGGAAGTAGTTGGATCTGGGCGCCTAAAGGGTCATTTTCCTAAAATTGTAAACTCTGAATCGATTGAGGGGGGTTTGTGACCAATTGGCCCCCTCCAATACAAATTTTGGAGATCAGGGAGAGAAGAAGAGGTGGGTCATGTAGTTGTATGCCGTCCAGTTTGCTACATTGCCACTGTTCCAAAACTGCTGGAGAAACTGATTGCAGAGCGTCTGTCAGTCCTTTTTATCATTTCTGGCATTTAAGCAGCACGGCTTTGTCAGGAATCTGCTGAAATTCCAGGAGATTGTTTTTCAGGTACTTTACTGATGTACCAACCAGACTACCCAAAGTCTTTGACAAACTTTTCCACCAACTTTTGCTTCTTCAGTTATTGGGCATCTTTAGTTCATTCTTCTGGGGATATCCAAAAATACAGGCCACGTCAGAGTTTTGGATGCCCTAGCTGCCCCTCCTGCTGCCACCGTCATTGCATTCTGCCATTCCGTCTTGCTACCTTCACTCCAGTCTAATCTAATTCTCCACTAAATTTTGGACGCTGAATCAATTGGAATGAGTCTCCATGCGCCTGGTCCGGTGTATAATCAACCCCGTGAATGAATTGGCAGCATTTTCCAGGTTCCAGGGATGTTTCCGTTGATAATGTTGCGTGATCTAAGTTTGGAGCTTGTGTTTCCAAAGGGGTGGCAAGCTTTGGCAGTTTGCTAACAAGAAGGTGCATAATGTGGAGTCTACTGTACTCTTATTTTAATTTTCCTCAGTGTTAAAATAATTTTGTTGTCAGATTTAGTTAGCCAAAATATGTTTTGCGTTGTGTTGTTTTACGCTTTTTGTCTCGGTCAAATCTGTTTTTACTGAGACGAACACGAATCATTTTTTCAGCTCATGGTTCACCAGTCTTGTGATTTCTCCATTCTTTGACATTTACGGAAGAATTTTCCTTTTCAGCTGTCAGGATGCGGCGTCCTCGGGGTCGGCGTGTGGTTACGAGCTAGCCACGAAGGTTACACGTCTCTCATACCGAAATATTCGTGGCTGGGGGCGGACATCGTGTTCATCACAATCGGAACCCTCACGGTTCTCATCACTTTCTTCGCTTGTTGCGGCTCCTGGTTCCAAAGCAGATGTATGCTCATTACGGTGAGGGGATTCAGATGCAAACCAACGCAACCAACTATTTTTATTTTCAATTCGGAGCGTTAGCCGGAAATTAGCTCATTATGTTTCCTCCGACAACATTCATTTTGAGTAACCCTGTAGTAATCTCATTCATGAACAACCGGCTACGATCTTTGAAGAAGTTCTCTCCGATTGGAAGTCGTGTTCCCTTGAAAACCCGATAGTAGGGTCAGATCATCGTAGTTTGATTGATTGAAGATCTGACCGACGCTTTTTTTTTGTCTTCGTCTAATAGAACTTATCGTGTTGCAAACCATAAACTCATAGATGAAGTGAAAGACATTCCAAGATAGTAAGGTCGCTACGAGGCGAGGAGTCGTTAATCACATTACGAAGGCTACGAGATTTTCATTTGAAGAAGCGCTGTCTATTAAAAGCGGCGATGAAAAAAGTTCGCAGGCTGACAAGAAAAGAAGATCCTGTAGATTATTATGGGACAGAGGAAACTAACCGTAACTGACTCCCACTATACTTGAGGATTTTTTGCCAGCAAACAAAGACTTTGGGTGACTTCAACGGTTCCGTGTTCTAATGGATTTTCACGTCCTTCGTCTGAAAGCAGAGCGACGAGTAGCGGTTGCTGATGGGAAAAAACGAACAAAACCAATACCAACAAACTGGGTGGTTGGTCTTTCTAAACAAAAAAATTGGTTCGGAGAGATTTCTTAGAAAACTACTCGACAAATTGGTTCAAAATCATCCTCGTTCATTTTGAACTGAAATCACGTTTTCCGTTTAATTTCAAATGATCTTTCATTTTCAGTACTTCAGCTTGGTAATCACCATATTTTTGGTGGAATTTGCCATCGCCACGCTCGCTTTTCTATACCGTGAGACGATTAAGGACCGTCTCAAAGAGGAGCTTTATGACGGGATTGAGCATCATTACTCAAACACGACGGACAATGGTTTGTCCATGATTTGGGGGCATTTGCAACGACAGGTGAGAAAATTGAGATTCTATTTGCAATCTAAGTGATGAACTGAGGCGAAAATAAACTGATTATCAGTTTTTAAACCATTGAAAAAGAAAAAAAATTTAAAATGTGCTTATTTTTCATTAAAATTGACGATTTTCATTGCCCCAGGTTGGGACAGAATTCATTTCAGGAGCAATAATTTTTCTGGAGCTATCAAATTACTCTGTATCTCAAATTACTCTGTAAGTCAGGCGGTACCTAACAATAAAATAAAAATGATGGAAAATGGTTCTCACACGCCTTGGTGCCAGAAATCTCGAAAACACACATTCAAAATGGGTAGATATGCACCCATTTTGACCCATAAACTTATCCAGAGGGCACCAATTGTTTCCGGACCCACCAACTAGAGCCGAGAAAAGACCCCTCCCAAATTTCAGATTTTTAGGAAATTTTCTACCACCAAAGTCGCCGTGGGCGGCGGACGGACATTTGACTTATTTGATCTAGTCACTTTGAAACGCCCCAAAAAAAATATTTTGGGCCGAGTCGGAGAGATTGACTTTTTGCATGAAAACCTAGGTTGATTATTCAAGGAATACCAACCAAAAAACTGAAAATGAATACAAAAAACATCAGATATTAAGTTATTTTAGCAGTAGTTGTTAAATGCAGTTTATAATACCTTGGCACCTGACAGGAGTCATTTTTCAACCATTAGGAAGTTGTTGTGTGGAAAAAAAAGTCAAAAGTGACCAAAATGAAGATAACCCACTATGGGTGCTCTGTCGGTATCGGTACGAGAATGAATTCTTATTTCTGAATATGATGGGTATCATTAAACGGTTTACTCCTTATGAGGGAATTTACTTATATTTTTACCGCAATCACGACCCACGCATTAACCGCTTGAATAGCCGTCGAACGATTAAGGTCCACAATATCGAAGGCTGATTTCCATCCATACTTACCTGTGTCTAGGAACCTCACGACAAGAACTCGGAATTCTGATGAATAAATCATGAATCTTTTCCGTCGTTTATGTAAAATACTCTGCAAAAGCCTTCCGTAGATTTCGACGTAGCTGAAAGGAATCTCTTCTGGTACCTAGCTTAACACTCATTGGAAGATAAAGAAGGTTATTGTTCTGTTGTACTGAACGATTTGATTCTTTCAACAGTTCCAATGCTGTGGAATCAAAGGTTACGTCGACTGGTACGAAATCGACGCTTGGCCAGGCCGAAGAATCGTCCCACCATCGTGCTGCCGCCTACCGGAAGCCCAAGAGCCAAGTAATTTCTTACTTTTTGTTGATTATTGGAAATATATCCTTAAAATATTTTAAATAAAACAGGAAACCATGAAAAATACAACATAATTGCATAATACGAAAATAGGTACCCTGAAAAGTAAATTTGTTTTTTTAGATTGTTGGATGGAAGACCACCAGAGCTCGTGGTACTCAATGGGCTGTTCAGAGCAAGTTTTGATGTGGTTCGTCAGCCAACTTCACATTGTGGGAATAGTCGGCCTAGTCGTCTCATTCATCCAGGTGAGCCGAATAAAAATATAAATTTTTTTTATTTGTGAATTTAGTGGAAAATAAGTCTAGGTCCTTGGTCTCGAAAAATCTCTTAACCCCACTTTCACAACAGGGTTCTCTAGATAAATAACATCATAGTATAATTTCGGGATCTATTTCCAGTATAGAAAATGATACCCCACACGCCTAGGTACCAGAATTCTCGAAAACACATTCGAAATGGGTAGATAGAAACCTATTTTGACCCATAACCTCTTCTGGTGGGCGCCAACCGTTCCGGGACCCATTTAATTGGATTCAGCGTCCAACATTTAGTGGAAAATGATACCCCACATGCCTATATCGCCAAAAATTATGAAAATCCATTTTTCGAAGGACACATTATGACTCCTATCCCCTCCCTTTATGAAGCTATGACGTCACTAATCTCAACATTGGTGTTTTCGCAGTTATTTGGGCTCATTTCGGCGATGCTACTCTTCTGCACAGTGAATCACAAACGATCCAACGGACACCACTACAAGGCGTACCCAGCGTCGTAAAAAGAAAAAAAGTTTCTACAATTTAAGGGTAGTGTGACCAAAAAAATCGCAAAATTTGAATTTACTGAGGAGCTACTCGTAAGGTATCTGAGCACAAAAACTCCCTTGAGTATTTGCTCACTTTGAAATCTGCTCATAAATGGTACATCACTGGAAATAAAAATTCCTATCTAAAATAGGCACTCAACAAATCGCCTTAAAGGTACATACAATCAATAATGGTACCCTTAAAATTGGACGACCCGTATGTACAACATCCAACTTTACATTGTATAAGTGCAATACTCCACTACGATGGCGAAACCTTGATATTTGATTCTCATTATCACATTTTGATCTACAATTTCACGTCTTAAATATTTGCAATTGTAAAAAAGAAGTCTCAAGTACGTGAAATTCCTTCAAGGCTCTTGCTGGAGGTTGATGAGTAATTTATTTATCATTTTATGTATTTATTCTAGATAAGTTAGTGGCAAGGAAGTTTGAAGGCTTAGGTATATGTATTACGTGTTCTTCGCTATCGCCATTAGAAAATGAACGAGTTCGAGTTGGCTTTGGAGAATAACGAACTGTCGTAGGAGCTCTTTCCCTCGGATTTAATTAATTATTAATTTTAATATGTTGCCCACCAAAGACCATCATGGGAGCCGCAAGTGGTATTTTTGCCAGCGTGTGAATATATTATGATAATTTTGTAAGAATTAAGGGTACTTGAGTATTAAACGGAGGCCACCTAACCTACAGAAATATTTCGTACAGGATACCATAAATAACTACATAATTGGAAAAAACACACTTTAATAGATTAACAGGTGAAGTTTAGAATTAATCCGACGCCTGGTTCTGACGTTGTGCAACCCAGAACGCAGCAATGTCGGTCAGGATGGAGTTGAAAGCGTCGCCGCCGCTAGCAGTCACATCTGATCGCCACACGTATTCTACCAAATAGCTATCCAAATGATGGCGCGCAGTTCCTCGCTGCCTTTTATTTCTCCACTTTGCACTGCCCCACATTCGCTCGACATATTGCGTACTAGCCCCAGTGTCAGGGTCCACGAAGTTGTATTTGTGGTTTACCGTGAAATGTGTGAAGCCGGCGTTTTCTAGTTCCTCAGACTTGTAACCTTTCCAACAGTCTGAAATTATCGTACTTCCCGGTTCAATATGGTTCAATGTGACTCACAACAATACTAGAATAGTTCTACTACAACATCTATAACAATTTAACCTTCTATAAGTGCCGCGGCGCGTTTCGTAATAGTGGCCTCCGTTTAATACTCAAGTACCGAATTAAGATAGGTACATGTAGAGATGAAATAAACAATTTTGTGAGTATGCGATAAGTTCGGTCACCTGGTTTTCCTCATGAGCCCGATAGGTGGGTTTCTCTTTTAAATTGGCGGGTGGCTGGTGAGCTTGATGAAACCTCGTGAAATTTTGATGTGCACGGAAAAGGATACTGTCATAGATATGGTTGATGTCTCTTCCCCACGAGCGAGATCCACTTCGAATGATTCACAGCGTTTCCTCATCACTCATACGGGCACAGACAGCCGAGAAAAGAAACCAAGGACCTACTTAAACTCGAACGCAGTTACCTAAAAGCGATAGTTGGCCTATGAACCGGCTATGCTCCTCTGCGTTTTCCTCTGAACCGCATAGGGGTGACTCAATCAACAACCCTATGCAGACTCTGTGAGGAAGCAGACGAAACTGCAACTCGTATAATTTTCGAGTGCCCAGCACTCACATCCCGCAGGTATACCCTCTTTGGGACACAAACCCCAACGAGAATCATTCCCTGCAAAAAGTTAGTCCACAACTTACCAACCCTTATCGGAAACTGGGGCTGTTTATGGACTAAAAATGGGACAACCAAAAGAAGCGCTTGAGGCTCCCTCAAACCCCTCCTCTGGGTGTCTGCACCTACCATCTACCATCTATGGGTCAAAATTGATACCTATCTACCCATTTCTAAAATGGGTTTTCAAGATTTTTGGATACCTAGGCATGTAAGGTATTTTCCGGGAGATGCATACATGTTGTTTTGCCCATATTCTTGCTCCACTTTAGTATTTTACTTCAAGCATCACTTCCATTATTAATTGTAATGTCAAGGTATTACCATCTACGATAATCCTCGGTAGGCAAATTCAAGAAAAAAAGCTAAAAGTCCAAGTGCTAATTAATTCAACTACATTTTTATTCACAAAATGCCACCACTATCGCAAACAAAATTTGCTCGCTGCAGTACACACAGCCAAAGTTCATCAAAGGGTCGTGAAATGTTTCATCAAGGAAGGAATGGGAAGGTACTGCGATCACTTAATTTCTAATCACTTTTGAAAACTCTTGAGGAACTCGACGACAGTTCTGGTCGGACGACCGGTCATCCCTGATCCACCAAGGTAGGGCATTCCGAAGGAATCCGCATCCATCACACCTGCGATGTCGAGGTGCATCCAGTCACCGGGGGGAGCAAATTCCTGAAGAAATCAATTGATTAACATGTAAAATAGAGGGCGAGATAGGGAAGAGCAACGTTGGATAATCGTACCTTGAGAAATGCAGCTGCCGTGCAAGCGCCTCCTCCTTTGCCCTTACCGACGTTGTGCACATCAAAAGCAGGATACGCTGAAAACGAGTTGAGCTATTGAAAAAAACAATCGGGCTGAAAAGTTTCGAGGACCAACTAAAGCCAAAAAGAGGTCCCGAAAATATTCTTCTATCAAAAACGCACCAAATTCTTTCACAGGGGTTGGTTATTCCTCAGACCAGCAGGAGTCTCATTCAAATCGATTCAGCGTCTAAAATTTAGAGGAAAATGATACCCTACACGCCTAGATACGAGAAACATCATAAACACAAATTCGAAATGGGTAAACAGATATCCATTTTGACCCATAACTTCTTCTGGTGGGCGCCAATCGTTCCGGGGATGGTTATCTCATAAGATTCAGAGTCCAAAATTTAGTCGAAAATGAAGCCCCACCCCCAGATAGTTGGAAATCCATTTTTTGAAATACACATTTTGACCCCCTCCACCCAAATTTGGTCTGATCGGGCTGAAACGTTTTGAGGACCAACTACAACCAAAAACGGGTCCCTGACCAAAATTTCAGATTTTTAGAATATTTTCTAGTGCCATAATCGGCGTGGACGGCTGACGGACATTTTCTTATTTTGATCCAGACACCTTGAAACGCCCAGAATAAAAATTGGGCCAAATCGGAGAGATTCACTTTCTGCATTGAAACATAGGTTGATTATTCAAGGAATAACCAAAACACTGTCACTGATAAGGTCCGTACTCTGTTTTGGGAGCGGCCCAATTCAGGCTAAAAAGCGAATAGAGCTCCAACTACACAGGACACGAGGACCTCACCTGTAACACGACTCGTGTAAGCTTCGTACAAGGGCATCCGCCAAATTCGGTCTCCTGTTCGAACGCCTGCTTTTTGAATCTCCTTGAACCTCGCGGTCGAGTTGGTAAAGCAGCCTGTTGCAGCTGTGCCGAGAGCCACGGCCATCGCGCCTGAAGAAGACAGAAGTTGATAAATTGACGTCAAGACTTGATATGAAATGGTATACTCTATTATCTACATCTATACTACTCATATTATGGGGAAAACTCAACGGGTCGATTCTACAACTCATTTGCAATAAAATGCGTTCCTTCGATTTTTGGTTGGTTGTTCCTTAAATAACCAGGACAGAATACAAAACAAACAACCAGGACGGAATACAAAAACGGATCACAGGGAGGTGGGAAATTTAAAGCTCTTTTCTACGGTATCCTCAACTATTTTTTACATAATATTTAAGGGGAGTTGGAGCCGAAAGGTCGAAAACACGAAAACAATCTTGAAAGTGAAAAAGTACTCATAATTTTTAGTTACGTAAACAAAAATTAAGAAAAAAAATTTTTTTTAATCTAAGGAGCACTTATTATTGCGAATGAGCTATAGAATCGACCCATAATTTGTGTAGTCACCCTGTATATTTGTCAAGTGGTAAGCTCACCGGTCAGAGTAGCGGCATCAAGCGTGAAACAAGGTTTGAAAGTGGCAGCGTAGCACAGGGCGTCAGCGAGTATAAGTCTCCCTTCTGCGTCTGTGTTGTCGATACAAATACTTTTGCCGTTGGAGGCTCTGACGACGTCTCCAGGTTTGATGGCCGCTCCACCAGGCATGTTTTCCGTCAACGGGCACAAACCTGAACACAGTTGATCGAGATATTGCAGCCAAACTTGTATAATGTAGCACAGGACAGCACTTGGATGACGAACCTATGACATTCAGGCGAAGCTTCAGACGGGAAATCGCTTTCATCGTGGCGACCACCATCGCCGCACCTCCCATGTCACCTCTCATCGCGTCCATGTTGGCTGAAGGCTTGATGCTGATACCGCCAGTGTCGAAAGTCACACCTTTACCTGTAAAACCAATTATTTCAAAATCAGGACCAACTGTGACCAAATCTCAGAGCAAAAATGTAAGCAGTTTTTGGAGGCGTTACAGGTACCATACCTTCAGGGATCTTATTTACAACAGACAAATTAATATTTCCATAAGCCATTCTTTTGGAGGTGCTCCCTCTTTTTGGCCATCCACCGAACCCCACGAATTCTGTTTTTCAGTGAAAAATCTACCCTTTTTTCGTTTTCCAATATAATCCAAAAACCAATCCAGCCATTCTACAAAACTAGAGCTTTTGGTTGGGATTTTTGTGCCCAAAAAGTGGTAAACAACCCTTAGTTAGACCAAGTCGAAGTGAGGTTCTTTCAACTTTAAAATTAGACAATAATGTGACATCACATGTTAGTGAAATATTAATTTATTGAATAATGACACTCAAAAATGATTGTAATTCAAAGAACTGAAAATGCCTGAAACTCTAGTGCACAAAATGTGACTGAAAATCTGGCCATGAGAAAGGTTTGTGCAAGAAGATGCCACTGTGTGGCATTTGAGATGGAGCCCTTTTTGGGCAATGGTTTGTGATACATTGTTCAGTTGGTTATTATGTTTATTAAGATGTACCCAACATTGGTAAAAAGACCTGAGTTATATTCATGGCTGTCGATAATTTATTTTATACTAGGGATAGTAGGTTGAAGAAGGTAAAAGTAATAAAATAGGCTCCTTTTAGGAGCAATAAAGCGACAGCGTTATTAGCACAACTGAATTGTCAAGCTGAACCAAGTTCCTTAGGGGAAGGCGACTTGACGAGTGGGCTGGGGAAAGGCTGGGCAGTCAGTCGTGTACGAACTCAAGTGAAACGAGGTTGGCCCCCCCTGCTCGCCATAATCTCGAGAGGACGAGGCGAGGCAGGGGCGGGGCGGAACAACCTGTTTCGGGGCGGAACAACCGGAGCGGAACAACCCCAGCGAAACAACCTGTTTCGGGGCGGAACAACCGAAGCGGAACATCGAAGCGAAACAACCGACGCGAAGCGAATCAACCCCTTGTGAAGCCGGTGTTGTGAACGTGACCTGAGGGAACAAGTGTATCGTGGTTCCTTCAGGGTGAGAATTCGGGAATTGGGAGATCAGCCAATTCCTCTCCCGTAACAGTGGGCCCTTATACGAACTGAAAATCCCCCGTCGGACCCGAGTGTTGATTCGTTCGCGCCCGATTCGACGGCCAATAGTCCAGGTTCCCCACGCACCGCCAGTCGTCGGACCTCCGTCGGAAAGAGCCTCGCCTCCTCCGGCCTGGACGGCGTTCCCCTGACCGAAGCCGAGCAGCGAAGAGAATATCACCCTGTTGTCTCCATACCAAGGAGTTGGTACACGTAAGTGGCGAAATACCTCTATCTCGTGAAGAGAACATCACCCTGTTGTCTCCATCCTAAGGAGTTGGTACACGTAAGTGGCGAAATACCTCTATCTCGTGAAGAGAACATCACCCTGTGGTCTCCATCCCAAGAAGTTGGTACACGTAAGTGGCGAAATAACTCTGTCTCGTACCCTCGCAACGCGAAAGTCGAACTCTCTAAATCTGGCCCAAGCCCTGACGTTTAGTCACCAGAAAGCTGATCATAGAGTTGTAGATTGTGACCGTATTATTTAGCATTTCGTCTGTCGTGCGTTAGGAAAAGAGAAAGGAATTAGGGGAGGACGCTAACAAATCACTTTCATTTTACCGTTATTCAATCAAACATTCCTGAGCCTTCAGCTATCCCGTAAATTCATTTGGCCCTCAGCCCTTCACTTTTGCCTACTCAATAATTAGGTTACGTAATAGTCAATATCCTTCTCGGCCGAGACATTCCGTATTTTATATTTCTGTCAATTGCGTTTATTATAAGTCAATATTGAACCCTTGTCTTTTCAATCACGAAACCCCATTCCTCAGAGCTTGGTAAATTCAGGTGTACTTGGCGTCCATGACCGACCATTGTATACATTCCGGACGGTAAGTGAAAGTCTTTAATTTCCCACTAATTATTCGCCTAGGTCTATTTTTGGATCCCTAGCCCGTTAAGCGAAAACGACGGGTTACAGTTGATGTTATGTTGGTTGGCATAACCATCGGCAAATCAGCCATGTTGCAATTCTACAATGTACCCCCCCCCCCCCCAACCATCAAATACCTCGGTTTCTCAACCAAAATTTCCGCTTTTCCCTCTTTCTGGACTTGCATTTCCTCTTTCACCTACAAGGAACACTGCTGTTAATTTGCCTCATTCTAAACCTGACAGCCGCTGCTGCAAGGAGACGAATTTGTTCATTCATTTCCTTTCATCATGTTCATTCTTACTAGTTGAATGCTACGTTTACTCGCTAATGTGTTCTGATTGCTTTACCAGAATTGAGAAATGTATTTCCGTCATCCTCCAAATTGATGTGTAAAACCCCCAAATTCGAAAGGGAAAACCTACAATTTGACTTATAAATGGTATATTTTCGGTTATACGAAACGCAGCTGGGCCATAATTATCATGTCAATTCAACCACGAACTAGCTGTGGTTCTGTTTCATTAGGCTTTTCACGGTGGTATCCTTAAACGTCCACAAAAACAAATGTATACGTATACACACTGCTTAAATCCAAAACCACGCTTTTCTTACCGACTAGAACGATGTTCGGCAGGTCACCACCGCACGAATATTTCATTTCTAAAAATTTAGGCTCTTCCTTCGACCCTTGCGCGACGGCCAAAAATGAACCCATTTTCATATTTTCCGCCCAGTTCCTGTCATGAACGGTCACATTGACACCGTCTGACAGCTCCGTTTTGACACGCTGAGGGAAAAACTTTGAGTATAGAAAACGGGAAAATTGAAAAGGAAGCAACGAGCAACAGTTGATCAACTCACTTCTCCAAACTTCGTAGGAGTAAGCAAATTGGAAGGCAACTCTTTTAAGAAGCGAGCTGTGTTCTGTGAGTCGCCTAATATCGCGCCTTCTTTCCATTTCCTGGAAAGGATAAATTAAGGACGAAATTAACGAATGAAACGACCCGATCAAGTGAATTTCTGTCATTGCCCAGTAATATTGTACTTACGCGTCGTCTGATTTGTACGGGGATAGACTAGCGGTTTTCTTTCTTTTCTCTTCGGCTTTGAACTCTTGGAATTTAAAACTGGCTAGAGTGGCTCCTTCTGCAGAGGCGACGGGGTCACCGAAATCTTCCACGTGAATATCAACCACGTCGATGTCTTGCAACGCTTGAACGCCAACTGTGAATCCCAAATTATGAAATTTTCAGCAATTGATAATTTCTAAAATAAATAAATCAAAAATTAAACATCTATTTGAATATTTTTGTCTCGAAATCGGTTGTTCTAAAATTAAAGAGGATAGAAAACGGCAATAAAGAGAAGGGGGTTGAGAGAAAATCTCTTCTTTTTCCTAGGCAACCAGTTTATCATGGTTTTTTCTAACTCTCAAGACGTTTGATGTTCACATTACAACCAAAAGCAGACAAAAACTGGCTGAGATTTTGACAATAATAGGTAATCAATGCATTTGGAACCTCGTTTAATGAGAGCTTTAGGGATGATGGATTTAGTGCAATAATTTGCTCCTATTTCTTCCTTTATGTTCAAGCTGATATTTACAGATGATTACAAGTCCCGACTACATGAAAGTAGTTGAAGGTTGACTCAGAGCAACGTCCAGCAGCATATCGTAGCTCATTTTTAAAGGTTTCTTCATCATTCACCAAATTTACCTCTAATAAAGGCTCACGAGTCATTCTGATCCATCTATCCTTTATTCCCGGCAAGGTAGGTAACCATAAAAACGCTACAAATTATTCCACAATGGTTGATTAATCTTTGAAACAAGAATAAGGAGAAAACAGTTTGTGGGGAGTGTCCCGAACTGACTCCAATCGATTTGGCGTCCGAAATTCAGTGGAAAATGATATCTCACATGCACAGTTCCTCAAAAAGTACCGAAAATCGAGTTTCAAAAAAACACTTTTCACCCATCAACCCCCCCCCCCCCCTCCCTCCAAATTCGGGCCGATCGGGCTGGAAAGTTTAGAGGACCAACTGAAGCCAGAAAGAGGTCCTTGACCCAAATTATAAATTTTCAGAAAATATTTTACTACCAAAAATGGCGCGGACCGGCCTACGGCGGACGGACATTTTGCTTTTAATTTGTTATTCCTTGAATAATCAACCTATGTAGTCATGCCAGAGGTCAGCCTCTCCGATTGGCCCCAAAACATGACATTTCACGATGTCCGGATCAAGTATGGGGAAAACTGAACGTCGAGTGTCCTGGGCTCATTCCGATCGATTCATCGCCCGTTTAGTGGAAAATGATACCCCTCACATCTAGGAACTCAAAAATCTCGAATACCAACTTTCGAAATAGGTCGTTAGCTACCCATTTTAACCCATACTCACCTCCTGTGAGCCTCAAATCGCTCCAGGGTCCTCTCAAGGGATTCAGCGTCCAATATTTAGTAGGAAATCTCCAGAAAGTCTAGGAAAATTGAGTTTCAAAAAACACATTTTTACCCATACCCTCCCCAAATGTGTGCAAATCGGGCTGAAAGCGTTTGAGGGACCAACTAAAGCCATAAAGAGGCAACTGACCAAAATTTAAAATTTTTAGAAATTTCTCTACAACCAAAAACGGCGCGGACGGACTTTTTATGAGACATCATGAAATGTATACTGTCAAATTTTAGTACTAATTGACCTCTGTCATGATTACATAAGTTGATTGTTCAAGGAATAACCACCAAAACACAATGTGGTATCTCACGTGGATTTTCCCCGTCAGTAAGAATTGATTAAAAGAATGCAAGGGTGAAATCTGTCAGTTTTTAACCCACAGGGACGTTCCATTTCACATGCATCGCTTTGTCCTGTAAGGGCCAACCCAAGAGCTTTAGTACTGCTTAGGAGTGTAAAAAAGACTCAGTACAATCAGACCAATTTCTTGGTAAAAAAGAAACGAAGCGGTATTGAGGAGAATGCGAAGTCCTCATGTTGAATTTTTCCAATGAATTGAAAGCCCCAATTCCTTCTTAATATGAAGGCGATTCTCAATACACAAAATCAGATGACAACCAGAACTCAAAGGAACTCGTCTCAGGACGCCAACAGCGAAAGATTTCCTCACCTCCAGCAGCAACTCTGATGGATTCTCTCTTTGCATCGATGTCATTGAGCTCATCATAGCCCTCGTCTTTTTTCCCTAGGCCGACTACAGCAACGACGTCTACGTTGGAGGAGGGTTTGTAGAAAAGCCGAGCCTTCCCTTTTTTCAAACCCGATCTGAACAAGGAACATAAAGCAAATTAAAACAAAAGAAATGCAAGTGATACGAAAGAAAGGAGAATGCAATAAAAAGTAACGAAGGTTCACGGAATCATTCAATCTTTATTTACCTTTTGAAATCATCCCTTTAGAACAACAACACCGACAACACCCCCCCAAAACAGAAATCGCTTAAAAGTACTAAGATTGAGGAAGTATCCCGAGTCACTATTGTACAGATATGGTCACTACTATGGGATAGGCTACAAAATACGTAGAACCAAATGATGCAATGTTGAATCAGGTAGAAATAACTTCAATACATCGGCTTAAAAAAAATAAGGGCTCAAACTCTGCACCTAATCATGAAAAATATCAGCCTTTTGGGGTTGAACCTCCAATACAATAGTTAACAGTCAAATTCGAGTGTCTATGATGGTTGTAATTGAAGAGGCGAGAGACCATTCTTTAGTGAACCAGCTGTAAGTCATGCATGGACATAGACACTATCTGCAGAACTTGCTCAAATCTGTAAACCATCAATTGAACCAGGAAGGACCAGCATTACAATTGAAGGTTTCAATGGCCAGCATTTATTGCAACAAACACATTGATTCATGCATATAATTGACAAACTTCATGTTCAGTATGAAATTGGGCAATTGGTTTCTGTTTGTAACAGGCCAAAAATGTGTCCTGTATGCAATGAGTTAACAGAGAGCATGATAACTTGAGAGTCTGGTATGTAATAAAGGGGTCGTTCAATCTTGTATGCAGTGGACCAACAGAAAGTTTTGCATGAAATAGCTTACAAAGAGTCTGGTAGGTAATTTATCAACAAAGTCCATCATTTACTGTTGTAACAGAGAGCCTTGCATTATGTCATGTAGTAATGTAGTTACAAAGAGTTTTGGCGGGTCTACAGAGCATTAGTTTGTGATGGGGTACAGAATCATACAAGATATGGAAATACTGCCTCTACTGTACATAATGGGCCAATATGTACTGCAAGTCCTGGATGAAAAGAATCAATAAAATGCATGTAAAGAGACATGAGTAAAGTTCATGTAATGAACTAACAGAGTTTGGCAACTAATGGGGTCAACAAAAACCTTCATGTTGAATTAAAAAAGAGTCCAATATGAAGCAACTGAGTTCTGCATGTGAAAGGAAGAAAACAGGACGAAATGTAACAGCAGCAGATTCAGGGATAACTGACCATCACAGTTCTGCACAAAATAGGCTGATGTAATGGGCCAACAAAAATTCCAGTACAGGCCACAGAGAGTGTTGTATGTAAAGGACCAGCAGAGTTATGCATGAAAGGGTTCAACTAAGTCCTCAATGTAGGTAATGGCCCAAACAGTCTGGTATGAGAAGGAGCCACAGAGTGTTGTAAGTTATGGACCAACAGGGTTATCCATGAAAGGGCTTTTGAGAAGTCCTCAACACAGGTCGCCCACAGGTAATGGTCCACAGAGCAGTATGAGAAAGGCCCACAGATTCTTGTAAGTTGAGGACCAACAGGGTTGGTCATCCATGAGGGCTTACAAGAGGCCCTCAATGTAGGTAATGGCTTATAGAGTGGTATGTGAAGGGGCCACTGATTCTTGTATTGAGGACCAACAGAGTTCTGCATAACCTACCAGATGCAGTAACAATGCATGATCATAGATGATGCATCAACATAGATGATGGACCAAAAACACATCTTATACAACTATATGGTTGTTTAGGCTCCCCCATCCCTGGACCTCTGTTCAATTGAGTTATTCCTGCTAGTCACAGCCCACAACATCCCTAAAGCAGCATTTCAATTCAAATTTCAAGCACTCCTCAATACAATCATACCAATGACACTCGATATGAAACAATAATATTTCAACAAATTTAAAAATATTCTTCCGCCTACAACCAATCAGTACTTACGGACATAAATATTGAAAACGAGTTATAAAATGTATTCCTTTCTTTTCATGTAAACGGTAAACTATTCACAAATATAGAACATTCGATTATGTCAACATCACAGGTAAACGGTAGGTACAGCTACTTACGAGCTAATTTTGAGTTTGAAGAAACAAGTCAAAAATATTGAAAAACAATTTAGCGAAGTACAGGGTCTGGATATAATTGAATCTTCCTGGAATTCGACCTAACACGGCAATACTGTTACGCTTGATTTTCAATGGGACCTCGACACAATTTCTATAATGTCCGAACTCATACTTGACATACGTTATTTACGAAACAATAACTACACAGGTCTTGTTAGAACTTAGAGGAACATGTTCAGGCCAAACTGACCGTTTTAATCGACAAAAACTTATCATTTAAAACACCCTCGACAATAAATTATTTACAATCTATACACCGAATAGCTAAACTACCGACGAGAAATTGATACGAATGGCTCGATTTTCTTTCATAATTCGCTTTACGTCGCTAAACTTCACTAAAGCTAGTCAGAACAAATAAATTAAAAATATTATTTTTGGTTGTCATACAAACTCCAAGGGAATTGCACAATGGGTACACGATTACGCACCAACTCGGACGAACTTTTAATTGAGAAAATTCAACGAACACTAGACAAGTCGTAGACTTCAGCCCTACTGAAACTACTTGTTGAACTGAAGTGTACGGAGACACCTATTTAGTAGTCTAATTGATTAATCTTCTATCCGATACAACGAATTTCGAGCACGTCTAAGCTAATTTGGTCTCGTTGAGCTAACTAATTTTGTTTTTTGTTTTTACATCTACGTCAAAATTGTCATAATCTAACGGAGACAAGTCAAAATATTTATTAAATTCAGGATATAATTCAAATTTTGGCACTTGGGTTTTACATTAAATGCAGGGATGCTCACTGGGAAGTACGATTTAATTTGTAATAACTACGTTATCTGTTATCTACTCGTTAAATCGTTACATTTGTGAATAAGAGATGGACAATACGAAATCGCTCTATATTTACACAATAATTTACTTTCAAGAAAGCGTAAGTATTAAAACAATAAGTACGACAAGGAAAGTAGTCACTTTGGCTTCTCTAAACAAATTGTGCAGGTGGAAACGGTTTTTTCCAGATTTTCGGTGACTAAGGCGTATGGTGTGTCATTTTAGTCCAAATTTTGGACGCTGACTTGACTGACCTGTCGTTGCACTTAGCCAAAACTTGAAATCAGCGTCACTCAGTTACAATTTAGAAAATGCAATAAAAATATTTCCTCATTGACATGAAAACGGAGCTAAACAACAGTCAGATCTACAATTTGTTGCATAATTCTGGAGAGCGTGGAAAAACACAATGTTTATACCACTTGTATATATCGAAATAATTATTTGATTACTTTATGAGCGTACAGCACCACAGATCCCCTTCACTCTGCGAATAATTTCTACTTATCTAGTCTGGAAGATTACGCTATTCAGCTATTACAAAAAGAATACTAACTTTTTATTTTCCTGACAGTGCAGGGATGGTTTAACAGAAATGGATTCATCTTAGTTCAAAAATGAGGTTGCAAATTCACCATCAATCATCACTTTTTATGTAAATCAAATGATTTTAAGTAAAATTTATTACGGAAAAACTGTGATTTTTCTCCTTTATGGTGAAATTAAACGAGTAAGTTCCGGGATTTTACTTTGGGGGTGGGTTTTAGGTCCTCGTTACTACATTGTCGTGACCAACAGAGATATCTGGAAACTGTACAAAGATGATATTTATTGGACAATCACAAAATTACTGATCAGCGGGCCTGCCAGAACTGGACTTCACCAAATTTTTAAAAATACACACATACTCAATGAACGAATTGGAAAAAAATCATTTTATAACTTTAAAAAAAAGAAGGGTTTTTGGTCAATATTGGAATTTTGTGAATTATTCACAAATTGCTCGTGGATTTGATTCAACGTACAGAAAAAGTAATGAATGTGAATTTCACAACCATAATCATAATGAAAATTCAACACTGGTTTCACTAAGGTGGAGGAACCACCTGTGGTTGGGCCCTTCCGTGGATACCCGTTCAATTAGGGGCCTTTTTTGGAACATGAGTGGATCTTCACTCTAAGTTCAAGGCAACATGACATTACGTGACATATATGGTGCAGCGGGCGAGTGCTTTCAACGTGATGACGTTTTTGATAAGCCAAATTCTGAAAAGGGAACTTCAGAGGGTCGTAATCTAACAGGGGGAATCCGTGAGAGGAAAGACTGGGGGAAGACAGACGAGATAAACACAATCTAACTGGGCAAATGTGATTAAAATCATGGATGTGGCAATCGACAGCAAATTTCTTTTTCAACGCGGCAAAAATATTTTGTTTGCAATAGAAACGTATTTTTGCACTACCCTTTATTTCCTTCGGAAAACATGCACAGTGCCTTCACCACCCTAATGACGAATGCTTCTTCTGAGGGGAATGATTTCAGTTATTAGATATTAAGTAACTAAATCGAAGAAGACTGCTTGTTCCCGCCTGTTACATGGGCAGCACCACCTCCAACTTCGAACCAAAGGACCAGCAATGGCGCTGATAACTTCCATTTGGATTACAACGGACAATTTTGACAACACTCCAACTAGGAGGAAAAGAGGGGAAGGAAGATATGGGGTTCCTCACAAAATGCATGTAGAGGTGATCATCTCGTAATGAAATACCTCACCAACGTCGCACGTCGTAAAAGAATGAAACAACGCTTTGAGCAGACCACCAATGTGACGATTTTACCGTGTAAATTGAGTTGTACTTTTCCCCCCAATTGGTTGAGGGAGGATAGAATTGGAGGGGTGCACAGCAGCAACACCACCAGTTGCACCAAATATGTTGCGCAAGACTAATGGAACTACCGCCATACATTTATAACCAGATCTTCACCGTACGTGTCTGAGAACAGCTAGAAAAGCTCCATATATAAAATTTTGAATTTCACCTCAACGAGGTGAGCAATACCCAACAGATTTCCCGAGTGGACGTGAGAACATTACTTGAAAACCGATCATACCAATTCCAAAATTTTGATAATTCCCTGGCTATTGGCAGCTACTACAACATTAGAATGCTGCCTCCAGCAGACAGCCGATACAAACTCGTTGACGTCCTCGTCACGTCGCTCTTTCTCTAAAACGCTTCGCACAGCGTCGAATTTGAAACTGAACAACTGCTTTGAAAGCCCTTTATAATAAACGAACAAGGAATTGTTTTCCGAACCACACGCGATGTAGTCTCCATTGGTGGCGAGGCCGACGAAATTCTTCTCATTGACGTGACCGAGAAACGAGCGTAAGCAATTCGATTTGTTGATGTTCCACATTTTGAGTTGACTGTCTGTTGAAGCGGAAACGATGTCTTCCCTATTGAGAAATTTGACGTAGGAGACGGCTTTGCGATGGCCCTTAAAAACACACAGAGCCTCTTTCATGTTTCTGAGGTCATAATAATGGACGCAGTGGTCAGCCGAGCCAAACGCCAAGTGACAAGAGCTGCACGGGTTGAATTTGACGCAGCAAACGTTCGCTTTGGCTTCCAACGAAGCAACTGAATGTTCCATATTCAAAGACCAAAGTTTAACGCGAGCGTCATCCGACCCAGAAGCAATCAATCTGGTGTCAACCTCGTTGAAATCCACGCTCCAACACCTTTTTTCGTGTTCTTGAAAAGTCTTCGTCTTCTGACCGGTGCTGACGTCCCAAACGGTGACAGACCCTTCGTAATCACTGCTCGCTAAAATAGACTTGTGATACGAGTTCCAACTCACGCAAGAAATCTTCGAACTAGACGCCATTTCCGTCGACGGATAATGAATATCAACCACGTCGCGTATCACGGAAGCGTAATCGAACACTTTGATTCGTTTGGTGACACCAGCAATAGCGAAAAATTCATTGTCCTTATCAAACTCAATGCTCGACACGATAGTAGAATTATTGAAAATGTCCGAACTGTAGTTCAAAGTCGCTAAAGGCCGAAGTGTACTGTACCTCGAAAACTTGACTAGATTCTCACGAAATGTGTCCAAGCCCGAATGGCCACTAGTTGAATCAACAGGGACCTTGTCGTCTTTTTTAAACAGGAGCTCTTGAGCTCTCACCGTTAAGTAACACTGCGCGAAATCGTCGAAATGAGCGTGCATCCTTTTGCGGCAGCTCGCCAGAGTAGCGGCCGCGTTCTCAGCCTTTTTACTACTGTTGAAAGTTTCATCTTCATCAATTTTTCCTTCCTTTTTGCCTTCTTCTTCGGCGGCCTTACATTTCACTTCGAGATCAACCTTACGCGCTTCGGCGTCTTTCAAAATCGATTCGACTTCTCTGATGTCTTTTCGGATGAGATCGACTTCTCGATTTAATTGAGATAACTGAGTTTCTTTTTGCTTTAAAAGATGATCCAAAAAATCTTGAAGAAGTCGGTTTTGAGCGGCGCATGTCTCGGCTTCCAAGATGTGCTTACGTTGCGTCAACACTTCGAGAATCACGTTAACGTCAGGCAAAGACAAATTTTCAGACTCTGAAGCCAAAAATTGCCGCAAATTGTCGACAGGGTGTTCTAAACAGTCCAAAGAATTCGACGCTAATTCCGTCGTTCGTTTGACTCTCAGCCTATGTTTAGAGACAAGCTCGTTGAGCAAGAAATTCGGGTAAATCTGTTCAGGGCCGGTAATTGGGTAGCTGCACTTAGGGCACCGGTTGGACGATTCAATGGAACGTGTGATGCACGAATGGCAAAAAGTGTGACCGCACCGCGTGATATGAGCTTCTTCTATCAAATCGAAACATATTGGACACAAATAATCGTTGTCTTTGTCCTCGAACGTGCCGGCGATGCCGTTCAACACGGAGGGATGTTGCCTTTTCGAAGGGCGGTTTCGCTGTGGGGTGGCAAGATGTGCGAGGCCTTGGGACGACGAGGGTCGACTGGACGCCATAGTGTCGATATTCCTCAAAGAGAAATATCTTCAATAATCAAACGTAAAGACCACCCAGATTCCTGAAACAATACAAAGTTGCTCAATACAAATGATTGCTCAGAAAATAGTAACGCAAGTAATACAACATTCCAACATATTGGTTCACCATTCAAATTGACTGAATTACAATACAGTTTATACCTAATAAAGTAGCATATATCTGCTGAATGCTCTTCAGAGAAATCATCTCATTCGACGACGGTTCCACGAAGCTGAAGCAATTCGACCGACCAAATTTCGGACCTAGGAACTTCCTTATCACGATTTGATAAAACGCTAAGCCTGAGCCACCAAGATCATAATATTAAGCAAGTTTGTATTGTTTCAAGTTAGTAAACCGTCCTCCGGATATTATAGAAACTTGTGAGTGTGAGATACCAGCTCAACTTCCCTAATCATAAGAAATCATGAATCTGCTAATTGAATTGGGTTTTCGGCGACAACCTTGCCAGGGACAAGCAAAGAAGGAGGATGTACGGTGTCACGTTTTTCGGTTAAGTGAGTAGGTAGCAATAATTACATGTGCCCATCATTAATGTGTACACTTCACATCATAATCCATGACTAGAGGCGACACCGGACCACCTTTGTTAGAACGCTTTCAGATTGAGGTGGACTATAAAATTACTTACACATTCAAATGATCGACGATGAATCCTTTATTTTCTCTATCGAACGATTCGGCTGCTGGAGAAAGGGTGAATTTGTTATCTTCGTTGTAGGCTCCTAGGACCAAGCCCTTCTAGAATAGATAAACCCCAAAGGGTTGCAAGTTATAAGTGAATAATGCAGAAGAGCCCAGAGATGATTTTGTTTATACAAGAAAATTGTATTCAATCACTTCAAACGTTAAACACAATTTACCTTGCAATTCGATGAATAACGATGGATATTACGGTAAACTTTAGAATGAGAACGTCGAAAGAGTGCTCGCACCGCCGCCATTTTTCGATTATAGGTTGGATGAATGTGAGACGGCAATGTTGCCACAACCTAAAACACACGAGGGTAACAACCCTAAACGATATTTAAAGTCACGACAAAGAAAATCAGGAATTCAAGGAACGTATCTTTCGTATTTGACTTAAAATCACCACTGGAAAATTACAAATGATAATGATAGGTTTCTTCAACTGAAAATAGTGTGTCCGCCATCCAGCCAGCCCCTATAAGTTCACAACATGCATCGTCCCCTCATTGCCCTTTGGGATTAAAAAAACCCCTATTTATTGTGGTTGTGGGTGGCTATTGATGTCTATCAATGAACAAAACGTCTTTTTTAAAAAATCAATCAATCAACAATGTACTTACATAGATTGTTATATAGGAGGAAAAATGAAGCCTCGACACACGTTTCTCTTTTATCCTCTCAAAATGTTGCGAGATTTCATTTTTGCCGGCAATCCGTAAAGAGAAAGCCTGAAAAAACGCGGGAAAAAATGTTATTGAGAATAATATGAACACTGAAAACTAATTTACATGTCCGTAGTACCTACGATTTGTGCGAATCTTCCCTATTGTTATAATATAAGGATAATAAACAACCAACTACGCTTTTTAAAAATAAAATTGCTATTTTTCAGCCATAAAAGTTAATCTAATTGAACGACCAAAAAAGGCATTAAAAAAAAAACCGATGTCACAAAAATATCGAAGAGTAAACATCGATACCCATCCCCAGTAAGAATGAAGAAAATACTCCCAGTGTGGTAATTAGCATAATTATTATTTGGTAGTTTTTTATTTTATTCTTCTTTTATCTAATTTCAACACTTACTTGTTGAAAATGGGTTGAAACATGCTGGTGCTGGGTATTGCGGATGGATCACCGATTCCTTGATTGGCTAAATTTTTGATAATACGAGTATGTTGTTATTATCACACTGCTTTACATAACAGTTTGTTAAAAAATGGGTTTTTGGCAAATACTAATACAAAACTAAATAGATTGTCCGATAAATTAGAAAAAAAAGTTTTTACCGACTCGATTAATTAAACGAACACAATAATTGATGACGCCCTCATTAGTCGGAGTAAAAATAATCGTTTAACAAACTCATTTAATTTGTTTAAATTAATGTATTTTTATTTTAATCTTCTTCAAAAAGTCCAACTTGAGCATCATCCTTTACTTTTTCTGCTGTCTCACGACCATCAGGAAAACGCTGGCATTGCATTTGATTGATTCCATCCGACTCTTTGATGTCGTCATGCAAAAATGGAGTACAAATTCAAACTATTTTAATTCATTCTCTGTTTTGAAACGTTTCTTCTTTTTTTATTGCATCGTTTTATTTAACGTGTTTTGTTTTGCAGCCAAGTTCGGCCTCAGATCAGAAGGAGTAGAATTAGCCAATCAAAAAAATGCAGTTGTTTGTACAGGTTGCTGATTATTTAAACGGGGTTTAGTTTTGAAAAACAAACTACTTCCGATTTCCAAATGATGACTTTATTAGGCACTGGAGGGCCATAACGACGGCCATAACGGTTTGGTTATATAGGTTATAGTTAAGATAGGTGATAATATCACCTATTATAGACTATATTATAGTCTATAAATTAAAATTCATTAGGTAGTTAAATAAATAGATTTATTAGAAATTAGTCGTACATACTGGATTGAGATCCAAGGAACAATTTAGGTCAAAAAAGATGAGGAATACTTAGTACATATTTGGCAGGTTATATTTCGTCTGCCCTCACAACAGGTTTGTTCTTGATAGGGCTTTTTGAAAAGGCAATGTCCCTCTCCCCCTGTTGGCAAAACGTAGGAGGGTGGTGAATTGCTTTTGGGTTTCTCAGGGCGTTATTTTCTGCATTCAACTCATCCGTTTTGAGTTGAAAATTCATAGGTAATTTACAGATGCCATATTGTTCTTCTCCGTTTATGTTGATTGCTATTTGAAAAGTTCGTTTTATGTCTGTCTGCAGGTTTTACAGGGTAGCTCAATGTTGGGCTGGTGCCCACAAAATTTGACGCCATTATTTTCCAGTGTGGTGACGATTCCCCAAGTTCTGAAAAACGTCTCTCGTATAACGGGCTCGTGCCTATAAAATTACTTGCTAAACTTTTCCAATTGTGTTTCTGCTGCAGTGAATTGCCAACGTACATTGATGCTCTTCGTTCATCAATTTCTGTAACACTCTTTTTTCCAGTGGTTTTCATCATTCTTGTATCCACACGTTTTTGAGCTGGCTTACCTTTCCCTGACCCCTTCTGACCGGACATTTCCAACTTCTGGAAGTCTGTCATTGCCTCATTCTTAGATTCTGTAGATGTTACTTCAATGTTGGTTTGAACAACATCATGATGTTCAGTACCTCTATCTTTTGTCTTGTTGTTAGACGTTGGATGCACTGAGATAAAATTGGGTGCCTCTTGGATAGTTTGATGTTTCAATTGCCAACTCTGAGAACTTTCAGTGTTACAACACACTGCTTTCTCTATACTACTGCTGCATTCAGAATCGTCCGCTCCAATTTCAAACTGTACCTTATTTTTCTCTACTTGCAACTCATCTCCCTCTTCCCCACCGCTGATTTCAATTCCACTGAAACCAACTCGCGTATCAGGAAGTGAACTTTGCCTTCTGAATGCCATGCGTCTTTTTCTGCTTTGCTGCGCTGTCATGAATATAAAACTGTCATCTTTGCTTTCAACATCTGGCGTGTTTGTCTCACTTGACATCGCAAATGACTTGAGAGAAGTGGACGTCCCAGGGCTTCTTTTCATTGACATCTTCGTTACACTGTAGAAAGTGGATATGGACAACTTGAGTGGTCTTCTTGTAGGGTATGGGCTGTTTCTACTACTTGTCTCCATGATGGCGCTGGTTAGGGAATTGCTCGAAGGTAAACTCTTCTTCAAGAATGGTGTTTCGAGACGAGACTGTTGTCGTGCCAATTGGGGTCGAGTGACGACTACTATTGGCGGAGGATAATCACCTTCTCTGCTGCTGTCTATTGAAATGTGAGATATGCTGTCAACCTCACTGAATGGCACCACCTCTTTATCTGCAACATTGTTCATTCAATGCACCAACATTCCACAAAAAATACAGTTATAATCGTATTAAAAATTTCAACTCACGTTTGGGTACAACAATAAGCATTATCCAAAACAGCAAACTTGATCCTATCTTGATTAATGCCGGAACCATTAAGTAGTCAGAAATACTTTTTACATTTATTGCATTCAAGAAGTGGCGTGTTTGTGTCAGAGAGTAGTACACGTACAAACATGTCGAGATTGTCGACAATAGGACAAATAGTGAAACCGGCAACGCCTTGGAACCGGTTCGGAAATTGAAGTAAATTTGTGGGACGAACGATCCTCCGTCGAGATATCTACTGCAGTAGTAGAGAACCTGAAATGAACATTTGACGAATTAGGCGCAATAGTTTTATTTAACTTTTATATTTGTCAGTTTGAGACAATTCCGGTAAAAAAAAAACGTTCAAATCAACTTGATAGCGTTTCATGATGATTTCATTATCACAATCTCATCTCATCAACTATTTGGTATAATAATTTGATACTATGATGTAAATATCTACACTGGTTTTAAATTTTTAGAGATTTTTTCCCGGGAAATACTTTCATACAAAATATTTTTCAAACACTTATTGGAAAACCATTTTTTGTTATCCCTTAAAATTGTGCATATTTTTAGAGCACCTTTCTTGGCCTACAGATGCTCATCCGTAACGGTTCAACGTCCAAAACTCAATGGATAATGACACCTGGACGTCTAAGGCCAAAAATATGAAAAATCATTTTCAAAATACCTATTTTCACCCATGCATACATGAGATTGATTTAAAAGTTTATTTTCCACACAAAGTGCCTCCTAGGCTTTTCTTTTTATATGCTTCGTTTCCATGTTATTCACGATTCAAGATTTTTCCCCCGTTTTTTTGACCTGATGTCACTAAAATGGCCATAACTCCCTTAATTTACAAGATACTCCTAAATCTGAGTATATCGTTGGAAAGAGCGTCAAATTTCCTTTCTGTTGGGCCCCTAAACGTCCTTAATAATTGAGTAGTAGTATTCACTAAATCAGCCTAATGTTAGAAAATGACTGAAAACGAGAAACCTTCTCAACTTTCAGCCAGGTATGGGAGATATTTTTCCAGAAGAAATTCCCGCGTTCATGCATGAAAAAAGTACCCAAAATACCAGCTCTCTAACGATACATTCAAATGTATTTATTTATTTCAAGATTTGTATTAAAATCGCGGTTTTTTCTTGAAAGCTGACTTAAATTGTATCATTTCAATAAGAATAAAGAACTAAAAACTTTGTCCTGTTTGTACTTAAAAGCTCGTCCTAGCTGTCAGTAAAAAGCATTTTCAACCTTGACTGATTACTCACCACGAGGGGATCGTCTTTGTTAGAATTGTAAGTCAAAGAGAAGCTCACTCCAAGTATAATCACCAGTTCTACCCTGCAAGAACAAACGAAATAAACTCACTCTTATGTACAAATAATTGCTGATTTAATATGAGCATACTGCTGAAGAAGCGATAGATTCCACCTTATTAGTGATTACAAATATGATAATAAACTGATGTTTGTTGTGGATTCGACTATGTCGCACGACTAATTAACGAGCTAATTAAGTTGTTGATGTATATCGCACACCTGCACCAGCGCGTACCCACTAGTAGTATGCGTTTGCTAGGCATAATACGTATGTGATTCCCTGATCAGGTAATAATAACAATAATTATAGCGGGGAGCTCATGAACCCAGTGGTTATCAATAGGTGCATGTTGAACACCAGTTGCATCACTGAATACATTTTCCACGGTAGTCTTGTAATTACTTGTAAATACTACTCTTAACATTTGTTGAGGACACGAACGTAGAGAAAATTAGTTGAAAGTGATGTCTAATGTGGAGCTCAGCTTTTTATGGCTTAACCTTTATGATAAATGAACAACTTTTTAAACGTTCAACATTTTCAGGGTTGGAAAAAACTCCTTTGTATCTTGTGGTTTACCAACCCAAAATTTCATGTCCAATTATACTTACCAAAACGTATCGTACGATTTTTCAACTGTTTTCTTATATTTGGCGTATATTAGAAACAATAGAACGCACGACTCTGCCGCCTGGAGCCCGCTTACGACTGTCATGTACCATTCAGGCCCTTCTCTGAATATTGACCTGCCAAATGCTGTGTATGCAAATTGAAGCCAATTTACTAGTGCTGATAAAGCCTGAGTCCTTCCTGAGATGCCTAGAATAAGTTTTGTTTTGATTTCAAAATACGTCGAAAATAAAAATATCGCACCCGTCGTGGAACAAAGGTACAACTCAAAAAATGCGGTTTTTGAGTTATAACTGGTATGACATAGGGGAGGCGGTCCTTATCGTTCTCGGAACACCGGGATAAGGTGGTCTCTGTCGGTTCGTGGTAGAGAGCGCTAGTGCCCTTGTTCCATGGAGGGGAAACCGAGGTCTGGTTCGCGGAATAAGGGTACATCTCAGTATCACTTCAGCTGTCTGTCGGGAGCTCTGAAGGTTTCGAGTTGTTGCTGTTTTCTGTGGACAGCCAGGTGAAATTTTGATTTGTACCCTTTTATCGTAGATAGTCTCGACCAAGTTTTGAATTGCTTCCCTCTCTCACTAATAGCAGGTCTATTCAATTATTAGTTACCAATATTATTGTATCTTTCTTTTACAGAAAACTTGTGCAAAATCGTTTTTCCCCTGGAAGGCAGAAGTCAGGTTTTCAGCATGCGTATTTTTCGTTGTGTATCATTCTGAAATGGATTCGTATAATAATTCTGAAATGGATTCTCGCGGTCGTAGAATATTACAAGCGTTGCAACTGACTGAGAATAACAACTGTCTCGACGAACAAGAAGGTCGAAAATGGGAGAAAACGGCGCTCAGTGTCACTTCAGGGCCTAACAAAAATATCATCTCTGCTTCTTGGGACCGCTCTTGGAATGGTGGTTTATCGATCGACAATGGGCAGCTTTGGAAGAGTGTGCCTTTTGAACATGCTAATTTCATTAGTCTGGTCAGCTGGGAAAATATCGACATGGTACGAAAACAGTTAAATCTTCAAGAACCATATAATACTACTTCTGAACATGTTCATGATAGACAGGAGAACTCCCGAGAACCATCAGCCGAAGTGCTCCCTTCCATCGGGGAAGAAACAGTTGAAAAATGTATCCATATAGAAAGAGATGTGACTGATGATTCTGCCCTGCGACGTTTTTACTCCACTGCTTCCTCATTTCTCCAGATTGGTGAAGGAGTACATGAAAATGGAATAGATGATGATCAACGGCAGCGAACACTGACAAATCAGGTGGATCATGCGATCGCCACTCGTGATACCGAAATCAACCCTCATGCTTCCACTAATATCTGCGATAATGGCTTGGCTTGCCCTCCTCGGGTTAATCAACCAGGGAATAATGGTTCAAATCCTGACCTCAAGTACACCGACGACACCAATCATGAACAACTCATTGAAACCTCATTGAGCACCTCCAGTGGAAGTGCAATTGAGAAGGAAAAAATTCCAGGGCAGCCCCCACCGCAAAGCTGCGTAGTAGATGATGCAATTACTGCAAAAAGCAGAACCGATGGCGGCGTCTGTTCTTCTTCACTTAGTGGGAATGTGGAATTCGGAGGTGATCCTTACTTAACTGATAGTGATGATAGCGAAAACGACCCGAATTTCGAAAATGTCTTGAGCAACTACCTAGAAAGCCCATCAACTGAGGAGTTTGAAGAAGTTTGGTTGAGAATGAAGAGCCAGAGAACAGATCAAGTACAGGAAGATAGTGAGGTAGAAGAAAGTTCAGAGGAGGAAGAAGTAGTTCGAAAGAAAGGTAGGAAAAGAAAAGCTAACCCCAATGACTGGAAACAAATTGTGGCTAAAAAAAGAAGGAACCATGGAAAGTCCTACAACTCTAAGAAGACCGGAAAATTTATTTCAAAAAGAAAGGTGAGGCCTGGTTGCTCGGAGAAATGTGAATGGGAATGCTCCAAGAAAATTGACAGCCACCAAAGATTCAGGGTATTCCAAAGGTACTGGGGCTTGGGAGATATTGGTAAACAGCGCGACTTCATAATCAGGAATACACAAGAAATAACTCCTCGGTATCGTTATCAACAGGAGGGAAGCTCAAGAAGGAAAAACCTAGCCTACTACTTCGTAATTGATGGTAAAAATCGGCGAGTCTGCCGAACATTCTTTGCTGCAACCCTCGACATCAGTATCAAAACGATAACCACGGCAAGAGATAAGCTTAACGACGGAATTATGGCTGATGATTTGCGTGGGAAACATAAAAACCACAAACACCTTCCCGAAAGTGTCAAACAAGAGGCTCGTGATCACATCAACTCAATACCTCGGATCCCATCCCATTATTTACGGGCCCAGACTGAGAGGGAGTATATTGAAGGAGGGAAAACTGTTGCTCAAATTTACAAGGACTACGTGGACTTATGTAATAAAAACGGAAAACAGTTTGCAGGCCGCTCTGCGTTCTTCAAAATCTTCAACGAATTCAATATTTCATTCTTTGTGCCGAAAAAAGACCAGTGCGAGCTTTGCGTGGCCCACGAGAACTCAGAAGGGCGTGAAAGAGCAGAAGAGTATGAAACACATTTGATTGAAAAAAAAATATCCCGGGAAGAAAAAGAGAAAGACAAAAACAATACTGACAAGTCTATTATAGTGGCAACATACGACCTTCAAGCCGCTTTACCGACTCCTAAGGGCGATGTATCGGTTTTCTACTATAAGAGCAAACTATCGACCTACAATCTAACAATTTATGAAATCAAGGAACACATTGCCACGTGCAACGTATGGCATGAAGGGGAAGGCAATAGAGGAGCAATTGAGATTGCTACATCGGTGTTCAAATTCATTGAAAAAAAAGCGATGCAGGCCAAAGGCGAAAATATCGAATTCATTTTTTACAGTGATAATTGCGCGGGCCAGCAAAAGAATAAATTCATGGTCATGATGTACATGTTCGCGCTTTGTGTCTTCAAGAATGTAAAAACGATTCAACACAAATTTTTAATAAGAGGCCATACCCAGAATGAGGGCGATTCAGTCCACTCACTAATCGAAAAAGAAATCAAGCGGGCTCTGAAATGTGGGCCCATTTTTGTTCCTGCTCAGTACTACCAAGTGATGAGAATGGCAAAGAAAAATCCGCCTTTTCACGAAGTAAACGAACTCCAATTCTACGATTTCATCGATTTCAAAGGTTTATCAAATTTGATAGGGGAGAATTTCAATATCAACCAAAACAACGAAACATTCCCTTTTGGTGAGATAAAAGTTATAAAACTATGTCAGGACAATCCCTTCATTTTCTCCTACAAAACTTCCTACCAAGCAGATGGATTTGATACCGTGGATACCAACCAAAGCAAGCTGAAGAAGAGGAACAGCAGAATATCGCGTAACCTAACTGCTGAAGAACGAAGAGAAAACCTGAAGAATTGGACCATCAAAAAAGCATACAAGTCGCAATTGCCAATCGCAGACAATAAGAAGAAAGATTTGAAGTATTTGTTGGATCACAAATACATTAAACCTGCTTACAGTGATTTCTACAATACACTCATAAGTGCTTAGGCATGTACCTACTGTGAATACAGGCTGTGCGATGAGTAAGCGGTTAGAAACGTTTTCATACCGTGATAACTAAAATCTCTTTCTAAATTTTGTAAATAGGTTGATTATCTACCTTTTTCCCTGAAATGCAATTGTTACTGTGATTTTCTCCAGTCATTTTATACCGTTTCTACATTTTCCATTGTGAACTCAATTGTGCAATGAAGTGCCATTTTGCAATAATAATTATAACATAATTTTTCGAATAATTTATGCTACATTTTTTAGTTATGATTTACTGGATACTATTTTCTAAGTAACTTATTGGAAATGCAGTTCCTTAAATTCAAGTTCTAGTTCACTTTCAACTAGTTTCCAATTTGAAGAGAATATTTTTTGTTACGTGTTCAAATAAAGAGTTACCCCTTAGCCTCCATTTTTAAATAATTACCCTATCTTGTGAATTTTACGGGATGAATCGAGGCTATTTTTCATTTTTAAGAATGATAAACCTACATAAAATTGCGGGACTGTGGTTCAAAGAATGTGCTCCACTTTCAATCAAAGTAAAATCTCATTTGGAAAGTCCTACTAATTACTTCTAATGTTCTTTTTTATTCATTCGAATGATTTCAATCGATACAATTTTGAAGATAACATTCTAAAAGACTATTGGAAATTAGTGTTAGGTGTCCCGGGAGAAAAGAGACATCTCGAAATCGCAAGGAGAATGTCCACGAAAGAAGGTAACAACTCAAAATATCAACGAAATTCGAGAAACCATCCCCTTTTCTCCCTTCCCACAGGCAATAAAAGCATATTATAGGCCACGCTCTGTTAAAGTAGATGTTTTTGCATAGTTTTACGCAATGGTAACCAATGGCAAGAGTGCTCTATGGATAGGAAGTCAAGGAGAGTAGGTGAGAAACTTTGAACGCGATTTGCCGAAAATTGGCCATTTTGAGTTGTACCTTTGTTCCACGACGGGTGCGATATGTTGAATTGGAATTGCATTATATTATTGCACTTACCTCTGCACGTTTTCTTGTGCACAATCCATCCCGCTAAAAGGGCGAAAGCCGAAAGGTGAACGAAATCTGCGGCGAAAATGAAGCTAAAATGCAAAGACGTCATCTGCCGTGGAGCTCTGCCAACGTTACGGTCGTATTTAATCAGTCCTCATAATGCGATGCGATAACGATAAAAAAATAGTTACCTTCCTTCTAACGGTTTTAAGTGGAAAACAGATAAACTCAGTTGAATGAGGTATTTGTGAGTTCTTTGAGCTTTAATTCAATGTGATGAGAGAGGGTTTTCGTGCAACCCTTGTTTTGTGACGGCGACCAGACCCTCGTTCAACGCCACTGAAGTGTATGAGAAGAATGATGAAGTTAGAATACACGCCTCAGACCTTGGAAAAGAACGGATAAAATTGTTGACCGTAGAGCAAACGTACCCAGACATTACCGATTTCGGAGCCAAAGTTGTAACAAGGCTTCCTCAGCTACACAATCTCGGCACGAACATGGTTCATGAAGCGATGGGTGGAGTCGTCTGTCTTAATAATAGATTTTAGATTTGATAGAAATTCAATCGATACCGAATGGCAGCTCCGTCAGTCGGTCGGGAGCTTGGAAACTCTAGGATCCCTTCCTCTCGACAAATGTCCAGACACATTTTGATAGGTTATTATCAACCTATGTTTTCATGCAGAAAGTCAATCCTCCGATTCAGCCCAAAAATTTTTTCTGGGCGCTCCAAGGTGTCTAGATTGAAATGAGCCAATGGGTAATAATGTGTATTAAAAAATAAATGTACGAGTATCTTCGAGATTTTCGGCGATCTAGCCGTATGGGGTATCATTTTCGACTAAACTTTGGACGCTGAATCAATTGAAATGAGTCTCCATGTGCCTGGTCCGAAGAATAACCAACCCCTGTGAAAGAATTCGCTGCGTTTTTTAGCTGAATAGGGTTGAATCTGTTGTAGGTTGAAACCAGGCAATCGATAGCACCTTGGGGAAATCTATTTTGGAACATTCCAAATCTTTCAGAGAACTCTGGAGACTAGAACTCTGGTGTTTTTGATCAGATTTCGTCAAAGTAGAGATATTTAATAATTCTGATACTGACTCAACAAACGATTATTATTAAACTACAGCCAGATGACCATTGATACCTATTGTAGATTTTGGCTGAAAAATTCCTTTACAACTGCCAAGAGCTATGGAAGGGAGTTTGGATGGCCCATATTGAAAAACTCACATTTCTGTGAAAAATTAAGAGAACTAAACGGTCGACTAACAAGAAACAATACTTGCAACAGCTATCCATTTTTGAAGCAGAAAATAGTGAAAAAAATCTGCAAATTCTTACACACGGGTTGGTTATTCCTCGAATGGGGAAAACAGTGGGTGTGGCGGGTCCCAGACCCATTCCAATCGATTCAGGGTCCAAAATTTAGTGGAATATGATACTCCACACGCCTAGGCACCAGAAATCCTGACACATACAAAATGGGTGGATACATACCCATTTTGACCCATAACTTCTTCCGGTGGGTGCCAATCGTTCTGGGACACACATCATTGAATTCAGCGTCCAAAATTTAGTGGAAAACTATACCCCACACGGCTAGGTAGCAGAAATCCCGAAAACACATAATCAAATTGGGTAATAAATACCCAATTTGACCCATAACTTCCTCCAGTGGGGGCCCATTGTTCTGGGACCCATTTTATTGGATTCAGCGTCCAAGATTTAGTGGAAAACTATACCCCACACGCCTAGGTAGCAGAAATCCCGAAAATTCATATTCAAAATGGGTAATAAATACCCAATTTGACCCATAACTTCTTCCAGTGGGTGCCAATCGTTCTGGGACCCGTTTCATTGGATTCAGCGTCCAAAATTTAGTGGAAAATGACACCCTACTCGCCTAGATCGCCCAAAATCTCGAAAATCCATTTTTCAAAAAACACATTTTGACCCCTACCCCGCCCAAATTTGGTCCGATTGGGCTGAAAAGTTTCGAGGACCCGTCTCGGCTGGGAACAGACACCTGACCCAAATTTCAGATTTTTAGAAAATTTTCTACTACCAAAAAGGGCGCGGACGATGGACGGCATACGGGGTAGGGCGTACGGCGTACGGCGTACGGCGTACGGCGTACGGCGTACGGCGGACGGAGATCGACCTTTTTTGATCAGGACATCATGAAACGTCCAGAAAAAAATTTTGAGCCGAATCGGAGAGGTTGACCATTATCATGAAAACATAGGTTGATTATTCAAGGAATAACCAACCAAAACGCTGCAAATTCTTACACAGGGGTTGGTTATTCCTTGGACCAGCAGCATGGAGACTCATTTCTTCAACATGGGGGAAATGGGGAAAAAAGTGGGTGCGGCGGGTCCCAGACCCATTCCAATCGATTCAAGATCCAAAATTTAGAGGAAAATGATACCCCACACGCCCAGGTTCCAGAAATCTTGAAAACACATATTTAAAATGAGTAATATATATATTCCCAATTTGACCCATTACTTCTTCCAGTGGGTGCCAATCGTCCTGAGACCCACTTCATTGGGTTCAGCTTCCAAGATTTAGCGGAAAATGATACCCCACACGTCTAGGTAGCAGAAATCCCGAAAATCCATTTTTCAAAAAACACATTTTGACCCCTATCCCGCCCAAATTTGGTCCGATTGGGCTGAAAAGCTTGGATGACCGTCCTAGGCCGGGAACAGACCCAAATTTCAGATTTTTAGAAAATTTTCTACTACCAAAAACGGCGTGGACGGCGGACGGACATTGACCTTTTTTGATCAGGACATCATGAAACGTCCAGAAAAAAATTTTGAGCCGAATCGGAGAGGTTGACCATTTGCATGAAAACATAGGTTGATTATTCAAGGAATAACCAACCAAAAGGCCGGCAAACACAAGTTGATTTGATTAATATCGAGAAAACAATGGAGTGGAACAAAACGATGGCTCTTGAACAAATCAATTATGCCTACCAGCTTTGATAGCATCAAGAAAATGTGGTTCAATCACAGGTGGAACAGCGCAAATTTTGCAGTTAGCCGCAGTTGCAGTTGCAGAAGGTGAAAATAGGTATTTGAAAACGGGTAAATACATATTCTAAATCATTATTATTACAATTTTGTTGTATTCCAAATAAGAATTATTTATATATTATATTTATATTAAAAGGAGTCATGAATGAACTCTATCGCATCAAAATGGGAGGGTTATAATCGTTAAAGCCATTCAGTTTGAAAAAGGTACTTGCGCCACTCAAATGGCAGAACATTTTCTCAATAGTATGTATTCACGATTCATTTAATCAAGCCGATCGATATTACTTGTTAGAGGTTGAGAGGAAGAGAAGTTGCCCTACTCGGCATTTTCTCCGATGCTATAGGGCTCGAGCATCGTTGCTTGATTTAATTTAAGCTCCCGTCAGGCTTACCTATTGTCTAATTCTCTCCTAAAGCATCGTTCTCCTTGCCCGTAATATATTTTCTGCCACGAAGTTCCATTATGCCCGGAGAGAGCCGATCCATTTGCCGGCAGTCATCCAATAGTATTTCATTCGGCACATTTGTTTTTCGCTATAATTCGAAAATGAGGACTTCTGGGCGGGGTTATTTATGAGTTTTTGATGGCAATACCGTCTCTTTCCCCATGTATGAGGGTCTTAGGAAACTCTGGATAGGCTAATTTCGCAGAGTTCAGTAACCGAGAATCTATTATCTGTGGGCAAGTCAATTCAATCAATCAATTTAGGGTAACTTAGATCTATTTTGAAAATGTCTGCAAGTACATACTAGGAAACAAAACTAGATTACAAGTGTTTATTCATGAATATTACCAATTCTTTTACATTATAAATTATTCCGCTTTCCTAGAAAATCTATGATATTAGATAGAACAGAACTGAAATACACATAATAACATTTCATGAATATAATAGAGAGTAAAAGTAAAAGAATAAAAATTTATTTACAATGATTTTGATCTAAAAAAAACCATTTGCTCACTTTCATCTAATTTTCAAATCCAAGGATACCAAGTCCTAGACGTTCCAATTTCAGATTTCTCATTTATTTTCTTGCTGTTTGTCTCTCTTCTTCTAATGCCTCTTTCCCTTATTCTTAATTTCTTTTCTTGACGGTTGTCAGTCAGTGTGAAAGGTTTTACGGTTTGCTGCAGATGAGGTTGCGAGATTTTTACTTTAATAATTTTTTCCCCATTTATACAGAGATGATTATTAAAACTGTCCGCTCGTCTCCTTCATCTATGGTAGCAATTTTCATCGTTATTGCCACTCGGTTGATTTGAATTCTAGAAACGCACTGAACTGTGTTTTTCGGTTGGTTATTCCTTGAACAATCAACTTGAATGTGTTCATGCCAGAGGTCAACCCTCTTAGATTGGTACCAAAATTGGACAGTGTACGTTTCATGATGTCAAGTCAGATACCTCTTTCTGACTCTAGTTGGTGCCTCAAAAGTTTCTAGCCCGATCGGCCAACAATCGGGGAGGGTACAGGTAAAAACATGTTTCTTGAATGACGATTTTCGGGAATGAGGCATGTGGGATATAATTTTCTACTAAATGGACGCTTAATTCATTGAAAAAGTCCCCGGACACCCGCTATTTTCCATACTCTCTCATACTCTTGGTCTACGAAATAAATCGACCGTTGGAAGAATTTGGAATGTTTTAACGATAAAATACAGGATCAATCGATGTATAGCCTGCTCTGCGTCCAAGAATGAACTCTCAACAGCTGCATGTCAGCAAACACAATCATACACGTAAATTTAAATCACAAAAAATAAAATAATTTATAATAATAATAAATTGCTTTTATAGGTACGTATAGAGTTTTTTCTCTTAGCCGTTTGAAACACGTGAAAGAAGTATTACCCCACCACGCAGTGTAGAGCCTAATACTCATCAAGAAGTAATGCTGATCCTATTACAAAGTCGTCTGAACTTTCGCCCTGGCTCGCCTATACCTACCCTATCCAAACCAAAGAAAGTTCCTAAAGTTTCCAAGAGAAAGAAAGCACCTTCTGTTAACTAAGTTTTACAGGTTCGAAGGACCATAATTCCTCCTCAGTTAGGTTGGTATACCTTACGAAGAGAAACTTTTTCTCTGAAAGGGAAACCTTCATAACGAAAAGATACGTGGCTGCAATATTAGGTACTTCGAACGTAAGTATTCTCATCTTACGTTGACCAAAGCCTCACACCAAACGTATTCTTAAAACATTTTCCCATAAAAATGGAAACCTACTTACGTAACGCTTACGCTATTTCTTTTAAAAGTTGTACGAGTTAACCGACTTATTTTTCGGCGCGTTGTTAGAAGGGGATCAGGCGGGATTTGAGTGGGTACTCCACTCTCGGGAGCCCCATCTCGTTCAGCTTAGGACCGGTAGGGGGCGGTCGCGCTGGAGGCGGCGGTCCTGGGGCGGCACGTCAGTCTAGCAGTAGGCTTTCCCCGGTGCAACTTCCCGCCTCCAGAGAACATTTTGATAGCCCGAATTTAGCCGCCGTCTTGCCACTTGTTCGCACTCTGAACATTGAGGTCGTGTAGTAACAGGTAGGTACTTATCATGCTTATCAATTTAGCCAGGAAATGTACAAACGTCATGTAGTGGATGTAGTCACCACCACAAACTATTTCGTATCGTGTTTTCAACAAAATTTTAGAGCTTTTGACGAATTTTAACGCCTTTTAAATTTATTTACCTCTCTACGTAAATCCATTATTCCCTTCGTTGTGCTTCATCCTCCATTCAGGCCAAATAAGTTCTTTAACGTGCTTCGACATCTGAAATTTTGCTCATAAACTTCGAGTCCTGCGTGCGAGCAAAACTAATTTCCAGCTAGGTCGCCCCCGAAAAAGGTAGACTCTGATTTCATTTCATATTTCACGAAATTTCATATTTTAAAAACGTGTTGAGGGGTTCTGAGATGTATACCAAGGCGTGTAGGGTGACATTTCCCATCAAATTTCGAACGCAGAGTCGATTCACATTTGTTTTTTGGGAAGCAGGTTATGAGAGAGGGTGATTAATTTAAAAGAGGTTTTCAAGATTTGTGGGAACCGTATGCGAATGGATTACATTTTGGGCGAAGAATCGACTGAGAGAGGTTTGGACCGATATTCGCACACCGGAGAAGGGAACCTTTGGGTCATGAGCAGGGAACTTTTAAAACTGAAAAGCGTTATTAAAACCATCAATCTCTCTTCATCACCTAAAAAATCTCTCCTTCAGTAAGAAACTTACTCCAAAGGCTTTCTCATACTACGATTGGCTATGACTTAGAAGTCTTTCCCCCTTGTTGCTGAAAATCTCAATGTATCATTGTCGATGTGGAGTCATGATGACCATTATTACTTTTTACCGGTTTTTATATAAGAAAAGAATAGCTGGCAGGAGATAGTAATACATGAAGATGAGGTTCGTAATTTAATTTTGGATAACGTATGGACCTATATTCATGATATTGATCATTGATTGAATTACGTAAATTAATAGTATACTGTAATGTAGTCTGCTATATCCAGGGATTACGGAACCAAAATACGGCAAAAGAAAAATGATATAAGTATGAATTTTTATAGCAACAAGGATTAATTAGTATCCATCAATGAACACAAATCGATACTTCCAATTAAATGACGTTTCTACATCCAGTGGCCGAAACATGATTCGACTGCAAATATTTACGCATCCGTGCTGGTTGTTTCAAAATTATTGAAAAGAGAGGTAAAGAGAGGAGAAAACCCTGGGAATGGTTTATTACGTCGAGCAAATTGCTTGCGATAACAATTTTGGGGGAGATTCAATGAGAGTGCCGGTATTAATCGGAAACTCATTATTGCCGATTCATTATTATGAACTCTACATTTGGATTTACGGCATTTTGAACGTATTAGTAAAACTTTTGTGAGTTTTCTTTCGTTGCCACCGAGGATTATGTGAAACTTTCTATGTTCCATGTGTATACTGTTTTCTGTCAGGCAGTTAGATTTGATACATGTGATTTTTTCAAATTTTTTTGTTCTCATTAAAACCACAAAGTTCTTCATAAAGCTTAGTCATGAACTCGGTAGCCTGTCAAGAATTTAGATGCGATTGGTTGGGCAGGAGGAGGATCAAAATACCTCAATTGATACATACCCATTTTTAACCATAACCTCATCGGGTGACCAATCGTCTCGGGACCCGTCTCATTGGAATCAGCGTCCAAAATTAGTCGAAAATGATACCCCACACGCCTTGATCGCCGAAAATCTCAAAAATCCATTTTTCGAAATACAAATTTTGATATTCCCCTCCCCACCCAATTTGGTCTGATCGTGCTGAAAAGTTTTGAGGACCAACCTGAGCCAGAAACAGGCCCCTGCCCGAAATTTCAGATTTTTCAAAAATTTTCTACTACCAAAATCGGTGTAGACGGCGGACGGACATTTGCTAATTTTGATCTAGACACAAAACGTTCAGAACAAAATTTTGGGCCGGATCGGAGAGATTAACTTTTTGCATGAAAACATAGGTTGATTATTCAAGGAATAACCAACCAAAACGGGTTTTGAATGTGAGATATTAATTTAAAATAGCACGGAGAAACTTGTCTGAGTAAATAAAATCATTTCTTGAGGTTAGCTCTTTACTTTAATTAAAAACGTATTCTCATGCTCCACAGAGTACAGTAGTATATATCATCAGGCCAGTCATATCTGGCAGGAGCTACAAAAACAGAATGATTTACATTAATATTATTTAGACAATGTGACAACACGTACAGTTCAATTCAGGAGCCGCCTGAGGAAATTTTTTTAATTAAAAATATTAGCCCGAACCGCTGATTTCGGTTCAGTGAATTCAGTTCAATTGAAATCTCGTTGAACCGGCTGTTGAATGCCGGATATGTCCAATCCGTTGGAACGGGAAGCAATTGACTTGATGGCGACAGGAATAACACCAAATGGCGCTCTCGAATATATTTTGAAGGAAAGAGAGTCAAAGCCACCTATGAGTTTAAACTCAAACATTCACGGAGAGAATCCCGGCCCATCCCGCGGATAATTGAGTAATGCGGCAAGTACCACTTGACTGTTGAGCACCAGCTCCGAGTACGGCGTCGTTTGTTTTTGATGTTATCCCCTTGAAAATGATTTATTTGTTACAGTAAACCAGTAATTTAGTACCTCGATTAATTTGAAAAGTTACTAATGGTTCGACAATGATTTATTATTACAGGTGGATCTCGCTCATAAGGGAAAAAGTATTTTTCGAAACGTAAAACGCGAATGTGTGGAGAGACAATATTGAATAAGTTCACCACACACCTAAATGATTGGTGAAGAATGCCCCAAGATTTTAGTAAGCTTTACGAATTATGAAGCAAAAATGTGGGGATTCTGAGGTCCTTTTTGACGTTTAGTAAGATGCCTGAGACCATTGAGTGCCTGAGGCCAAGTGGCCTCTGCCAGTATACAGCCAGTTGAGAGTGTTCATACGAGTTGACCAGCTGTTTCAGCCAACACTCCAATCCAGGTTTCAGGACCAATGGGTTCCTTCAAATGCCCTGGTGGCCTGGTACCCTGAGGAGAATCACAGAGGTACTTTCGGAGAGTCTCTTCAAGGATTGGAGACATTCCCAGGCCGGTTTGACTCCATGAAAGCTCGATGGCCTGGCCTGCCTGGCTGTCCGAAAGTAATGTGATTTTGGCACCAATGAGTCACCAATTGTGGATCTCCAGCGCGCAGGTACTTATGAAACAGAACGAAACGAACCAGCCATGGGAAACATCCAGAGTACTCGGCCGCCGTCCACCAATGATCCATCAGTGTACCTATCCATCAGGGTGGGGGAAGTATAGGTGAGCCTCTCTTCAAGCGCTGAATGACCATTTACAATGTTAAATGAACATTGGTCTTCTCTGTCATGACGTCAAAGACCATCAGGGCTGACATACCAACATTAACTCTGTCAAAAATCTCTGCTAGACCTTTGTTTTGTCCCATCAGCATCATTCCCCCAGCCACCTAAAATGCACATCACTGCTGAAAAAGGAGGAGGAGGTGCGGGTCCAGAATGACCTCTATAGCTGCCATGGGACAGGTGCTCATTCACCTGTGATAGTCAAGCAGGCCAGTCTTGAGTAACCGCTGCTGGACCGAAGCGCCACCACTGCTGCTTCGTGGCTTCCCATCATACTACATACACGACGCACTAGTTACAAAAGCGCCTGAAAATTGCCATGTACGTTCAGGCCGCCATTTTAGGTGTAATTCTGGAGTTTCGCCGAGCATTTTACGGCACGACCACAGAACAGTCACGCCTCTACCCGTTCCCCTCCTCTCTTCCCCGAGAGCAAACGGCCATGGCAACAGGGGTATGATATAAATCCATTCGTTGCTTTTAAAAATACTTTGGTTTAATTTTTCTTCCTTCGCTGCGAGAAGCAGAGGGAGAAATTGAAACCCAGCCATGTATTTCCCCTTTTCTGACTTCCCTCATTAAATTTCACGGAACGGCACATAAACTGATAGCGTTGCAGTATATCTCCTTTCCTGCGCTTGGAACGGAAGAAATCGATTTAAACGGAGGCACTTTTGCGGTTCTACACGATATTATGAGACTGAGGAGGCCCGGTTGACATTACCAAACCAGGAAATGATCTAGAGTCAACTTTTAAATCGATGTTAAGAGAAAAAATGTATATAGAAGAAAAAAGAAATTTTATTGGTCACCCAAAATCAATAAACGCTGTTGGCTAATGGCTCACATTTATTTGGTTTCCTATGTACTGCATTGGAACGACGGAAAATCAGACCTGTGACCGTGGTTGTGATGACTATATCACTGTGAAGAGTCCTGTGACTGCCCTAGCTATAAAACTATCTTAACCTCGAATTGAAGCCATGAGGTAAATGTAGGGGCAGTGGATAATAAGCTTCCCTTTGTTCCCGAGGGGCCATCAAGGATTAGGTTGATCCAATCTACCGGATACGCTTGTTTTGCTTGTCAAATTAAAACCAGTTGCACGGTCAAGTTGACGCAAATTTCATGCCTCAAGTCAAACTCCTCCCCAGACTTTACCCTAATTCAAAAATTTATAGGTTATACGTAGACTCTTGTAAAATTCCATTTCATAGCTATTTGCAACATCAGAGCTCAAGAAGGGCGCTCAAGTGTTGGAAAAAATTAATAAATAAATAAGAAGAAGGGAAAAAAGGAACCAACCCGACTAAGCTCTTTTCAGTCTTTCTTTTGTTGTCTGAGGGCGGTGGTTTTAGGGGGAGGGGGTGTTGAATGCGTTAATAAAATCTCATCTCTGGCCCGAGAGGAAAAATTGTTTTTCTTCTTTGTACTGTTGTCTCGCGTCTTGCGGTTAACATGGGAAATTTTCGTTCTTAGGGACCGCCGCAAAAGGACGAATATTATCCCTTGTTACAGTTATGAACAGCAGAGGTTCTCTCGTGAATCTTATGAAAGCTTGTCGATACCAGACGGCCTCTCATTGCTTTTGTCTCGACAGTTTAGTATCCCTAACTCGTAACAGTACGTATCAGCGAAATGCGAGATTGAATTACCTTATATTCTACTATATACCTTCACAGTAAATTGATGGCTACTCCTTTTGTCGATGCATGTTGTGGTTTAGGCTGTATTGCCCATCTAAATCAGGGTTCCGCCCTCTTGAAATTTACTCTCGTTTCATTAACGACTCTTTTCAATTACAAAAAGCGTTCGGTTTCTGATTTGCGGATTCTTAATCCGTCCGAGTTCAAAGGCAAGGCAATGCCTCACTCTCTTCGCAGTCGTAATTCACCGTCCAAGACGGTCTAGGCTGGTGATAGGGCAAGGGAAAAGGGAAGATACACTAGGGGCCTGTTGAATGTCGGTCGTGAATCAACTGATTGGGAGCGAGTGGGTTTGAGGTTTTTTCTCCTCCACAGGCCAATCGCAGCCGAGTATAACCCTCCCGATCGACTGGCCGTGCTCGGGGTTGCAATAGAGCTGCTATGACCCGCACGACTCGTCGATCTTGCTAGTTTTTAATCTAACCACTGAGAAGTGATCGGTACGTGCTCGACGCGAAGAAAGAATACTCTTGCTATTATAGATTAAGTAGCACATACGCCGAGTGCTTCAGTCGCTCTTCGAGATTTAGATTTGTTTAAATCAATTTCATCATCGGAATTTATAACTAAATTATCCCTTAGTTGAATTTTTTGCCAACGATATTAGCTTAGTCCAATCTGTCATTCTATATGGCCTACCTCCCTAAGGATGCGTGTATTTAAATGCGAGTACGATCCAATATAGGCGTTTTATTTAAATAATAATTAGTTAAATTCTGAATAATGTAATGTATGGAAAGAATATGTATTTATTTGTAAATCATTTGTTTCTGGTTTATTTTTCTAGGAATAGTTTGGTTATAGCACTGGTACATTACATTTTATTTTGGTTCCTGTATTTATGTCAAGAAAAACGCTGCAAATTCTTTCACAGGGGCTGGTTATTCCTCGGATCAGGTGCATGGAGACACATTTCAATCGATTCGACCTCTTCCGATGGCCAATTGTTCCATGACCCGTCTCATTGGATTCAGCGTCCAAAATATAGCGGAAAATGATACCCCACACGCCTAAATTGCCAAAAATCTCGAAAATTCATTTTTTGAAGTACATATTTTGACCCCTACCCCACCCAAATTTGGTCCAATCGGGCTGAAAAGTTTTGAGGACCCACTAGAGCCAGGAACAGACCCCTGACCCAAATTTCAGATTTTTAGGAAATTTTCTACCACCAAAGTAGGCGTGGACGGCGGACGGGCATTTGACTTTTTTTGATCTAGACACGTTGAAACGTCCGAAAAAAAAATTTTTTTTTTTTAGCCGAATCGGAGAGATTGACATTTTGCATGAAAACTCTGGGTTGATTATTCAAGGAATAACCAACCAAAAGGAGAAAAACTTATTTCATTTCGTATCCACACACACGCTTTTCTTATCGAACCGGGTGATAAGAAACCCTTTCAAGCTTTACCTTAAGCTCTGAATTAATCACCAGGATCATCCCTAATGAGTCCGAAACGCTACCGGGGGAAAACACAATAAATATGCATGGATCGCGTTGGATCGAGGCGAGTTCAGAATGGATCGCCCGAGGGTGTCAATATCTTTTAATCAAGGCTTTCTCGAGTAATCCTCTGAGCTCCTAGGCACATTATACACAACGTGGTGATGCGTCACTTTACATGTTACATCGCTAAAATCGATCCACATCCTTGGAGGCGGGATTAATTTCGTGTTTTCCCTCCGAGGCTATCTCTGAATCTTTAGAAACTTTGCTGTTAGTGGTCTTAGGAACGTAGTTTGATTAACAAAATAACCGCAGCTTCTGGAGCCAATGTTGTTTGGTTGTTTATACAGAATGTGCTCTAATAGGTACTACCAGACTTAAGGGGTGTTTTTACCACTAATTCGCTCTTCAGAATTCTTTTAGAGGATTCTTTTTCATGATAATCAACTATTATGATTTCGAACTCAACTTTCTCAAATGCCTCTAATTCTTATAGTTACTGACAAGAATTGAAATTGTATTACACCGCAGAAGTTTCCGCTTTGTATACAAAATAGCAAAGCCGTTAAACATCTGTACCTTTGTGGGTTTCTTCGATATTTTCTAATTGAGATTTTCTTTCCCAAAGGTAAGAAGTAAGTAAAATTGTCGGCATTAGAGGGGCAGGTCCCACCTAATTGGAGGACCAAATTATTGTATACTCCCGAGGAAGAAAGGTGATGATCGTCCTGACAGCCTTGTCAAAACAGCACACCAATAAGCGAGAGAAGTTACACGATAACTGATAAATTTTGGACGCAGAACATTTATCAGTTAACTTTTTAAAAAATCTGCAAATTCTTACACACGGGTTGGTTATTCCTCGAATGGGGGAAACAGTGGGTGTGGCGGGTCCCAGACCCGTTCCAATTCATTCATGGTCCAAAATTTAGTGGAATATGAGACCCCTCACGCCTAGGCACCAGAAATCCTGACACATACAAAATGGGTTGGATACATACCCATTTTGACCCATTACTTCTTCCAGTGGGTGCCAATCGTTCTGGGACCCATTTTATTGGATTCAGCGTCCAAACTTTAGTGGAAAACTATACCCCACACGCCTAGGTAGCAGAAATCCCGAAAACACATATTCAAAATGGGACGTTTCAACGTTATATTTCAAGGCATTTCTGACTACCCAACGTGGATTGAAGGACGTCGATAAAGCGTGAAACGATGGTGAATGCATTGACGGAATTACCCCTGCGAGTTGAATTGTTGCAATCTACCGAGCGGATGATTGTTTTGCTCTCGTGTTTCTAATTAGCCTCTCTTCTGATTGGTGGTAATGACTTGGCTCCAATCTCTGGAAAATTGTGATGATCGTCCAGAGGAGATTGGGTGCAGCCTGATCAATTTTCGGCGCTGTTGTGTTGGCTGCTATGTGACGAAAGTTGTTATTAACGAAAAGTGAATAATTGTTGTTGCTGTTTCCACTGGGACTAGGATTCTCAGCTGACCAGTCTATCTATGGCTATTTTTACCATTTAATTTAATGAATTGTGATTAACTAAACCTTGCGTTTTCTGGAATGCAATGGATCGCGAGGTTGTTTTTGACGGAATGAGCTGAGTGGTTTGAACTTGCAGTCCTATGATGCAACGTAAACTGATGCCACCAGTAGAGCGAGGTTGTTCTGCAACGAGTTCATATACGACGGGAAATTTCGTACTACTGGCACTTGGGATGCAGCTAGTAAGTTAGGATGCCACCACTTGGTAAACACTTAGTTTGACTTATGCCTGACAAGCAAAATTGGGGTAAAGAAAGACGGTTGTTCAGGATAGTAGTGGAAGCTTCAAGAGCGGATGTTGGAATGCCCTAAGCTGGTCTGTGGAGGCTTTTTTATAGCCCAGAAATGGGCAAATTTTCGCCCTGCTCCTCATTACCGTTTGTAGGGGTTCTGCAGGGCATGTCTCTACTCCAGGATTCTCCAGCTCGGTTCTTTTCTGTCCGCCTCTCTCTTCTCAATTTATTTCTGGCATGTTCTAGTAATATTTTTGTTAAGATAGAATAACATAAATTAATCACCATTATTCCCTCATTGGGCAATATCGATGATATTTTTTGAATAAGTCACCCATATAATGGCCATTCGTTCACTTTACCATCCTCGCTAAGATGATACTCGTGTGTCTCACCAATATTAGATTGCCGTATTCACCCCTCGCGTAATGGAGAAACCGATACAAACGCCAAGGGGAAATGGTGTCGAACACGTTGGATCCGACTACTAAAGAGCACAGAAAACGCCTCAAATTCCCATGTAAAAGGGTCGTACGTCGTGATTGTCACAAGGCGGTTGATGTTGAAAAGTGGAAGAGACATTGTTAGTGAGGCTCGTGAACCCTTTCTCTTCATCCTGTGTAGTCTTCTCTTAGAGCACTTCACCCCTCGGAGAAACCTACCCGCTTTTAATAGCGGTATAATGTACCTACAGCCCTCCTCGAGGTTTTCATGCCCCGGCCGAGGTCCGACGAGGGTTGTCCTTTTTATTACTGAACACGCTTCTGTCCTTAACCCCAGGCTGTTGTTCGCCTGCATCGAGTGGTCTTTAGGTGGTTGAACTTTGCCCCGGATGCTCCCTGAATGTGATAAGGTTCGTGCGACGCTGAGGTATTAAGGGTGGCTCGCCCTCCTTCCTGTCGAGCTGCTCCTGAGTGTTGCTACCCCGCAAATTACTACCATCAAGTTTTTGCCCTTTGTGGGCGTGTGTCCTCTGAGGTTTCAAAAAAAGAATGTTGCTCTATTGTGAGCAACAAAACATCGATTGTGGTTAGCATGCTGGAGTAACCTCTCAAAATGTATCATTTACCTACTATCGGGTTCTCAAGTTTTTTTTTTTTTTTTTAGTTTCTGTAAAAACGAAAATTTATCTAAGCCTATATACAAAGAAGAAGTTAGACGAAGAACCGAACTAATTACGAATATTTACTGTTTAAAGAAGCAGAATCATCCCTCCACACCTCCCAGCAAACACCCGGCACTACCCGGCAAACACGCCTTCTAACTTGAGGCGACTACCTCTCACGTTCAGAAAAGAAGGTTCCCGAGCTGTTGATGGTACCCTTGACTGGAAGCAAACACTTTTACATTGAAAGTTTCTCTTACGAAAGTCGGGGGTGAGTCAAGTTTATGCTTTCTTTTCTCCCTCCAATCAATCCCTGTAGTATCACAGAGAAAAACCGCGTAGGAAACTGCTACAAACTCTTGAGTTGAGAAAATGTTTACTTGGGCACTCCTCTCGAGTATTTGCTCAACCCTTAACTACAAGAAGCCGTAATGCTAAGGCCGGCCTAAAGATTTCCGCTGTCAGTTGGGGATGAAAGGACGAAAATGTCCAAGTTTATTCGTTGCTTGACTGTACACTAACTCCCAGGAACAACCTGTTGGCCTCGTCCTCCACCTGTAAGCCCATCCGATTCGTCCGAACTTCATTTTATTTAAGCCCAAAAGAAACAACAAAATGTATTCGTATAATAAAATTTACTTGTAACCTGAAGGCTTTCAATAATATTTCTTTGTTGTTGTTTCGACCTCGTATCTTGTACAATTATATTCTACCTCAAATCAAATGCAACTCTAGGAAGTAATTTACCTGACTTGGTAAAATCTTCACCGTTAACCTAATAAGTATATCTAATATTATTCTAAACCCCCATAGTAGATTCCGGGACTCGAATCTCGTAGAAAAGTGTTCTGAGCTCAAATATGGGAGTAACTAAAGATTCAATCGGTGTTATGGTGAATAATAAGTGAGAGGAAGAAAGCGAGAAAGCAAGCCAAAAGTTGGCTTCAAAGCTCAGCTTTTCTACGCTTTTATCAAATTTGGCTGTACAAATTTATTCACTGAAAAAACCTGCCATTCAGTGTTAAAACCGTGAATTTTCCATAGAAGTCGAGTTGGCACTCCCAAAACTCTCTGATTATTGGAATATTTCTCAGAGGTCTGGTAATTCACGAACGAAAGAAACATTCAACAATGTTTTCATAATTGACTGGGTCCAGATCATTCTCTCTACCGCAAGTAAAAAAAAAGTACGTCCAGATCAATGTCAGAGTCGTTTCGAGTTATTTTTCAAGATTTTCTGGCAGCGAGAACATTGGTCTCGTTCACTCTGGTGTTTTGGAAATGGGTTTTACAATAGTAAACACAACTTTTCCCTCTTATCTTTTTCACTTGAAAAGCGGTAGGTTCAAAACCTACAAAAAATTTGCTGTGAAATTTTATACATAAATGGATAAATTGTCTCCATGGATAAAGGAGGATAAACGTGGATTATCGAGATTGCTAATGGCTGAATGGTTAGAATATAGAAACGAATGCGAGCGATCGGATTCCGAGATTCGTTAACCGAATGATGCTTTAGAAAGAGGTGACATTAATTTATCATCCTTAGCGCGAGTCTGGTGTCCATTTCTCCCCTTGAAATGAAATATGACGTGATCTATCTTCCTTTCCTTCGAATTCTGTAAAGCTCCAACACTTTCAGAGTGTCTCCAATTTATTCGAACGTTTCTATTACAATTCATTTCGGATCTGAGAACCATAACAAGGTTAAAGAAAGCGTAGGTAGGCTGAATGATCTATTTTCCAATTTCCTTCAAGGCACTATAAACCCGAGACACTCCCTTCGAGTGATTTTCAATACATCCTGGAGGATACAAGTGATGGATGAAACTTTTGACATTCTGTCTGTCAAGCGAGGGTGAACAAGGAAAGGTCTTGTAAAGAAATTTCCAGCTTTTTATTGGAAATTCTCCCCACTAGATGCTATTTAAGTTAGAACCTGAAGAAAGACAAAAACCTGTCGAGGTTTTAGGACCACTGAATCCTCCTGTACTTTTAGTTGCTTTATTTCACTGAGGGGCAATTCCATGAGCGTCATTGGGGGATTTCGCGAAGTCGGGAAAGAACCAGATTTATTCCCACCGATAGACATTCTCGGTTCTACCACCACCGCGAAGAGATTAACAGTTATTTGCATTTAACTCTTCGTCGGCCGCTGGAAACCTCTCGATCATCTGCCCCGCTTCCCACAGTAATTTCAGATTCCTTCGTGCTTGGTTGGGTCGTAGCGGGATGGTAAGGGGGAGGAGTAGGGGTCTTGAACACCAAAATCATCCCCACCAAATTCGTGAAAACCGTCACCTAAATGAATGTGCAAATTACTCCACATAATTGCTTATTATTCATGTATTATGCTAATCGTAACCACTTTCATTGGGCTCAAAACATCGAATTAACTGGGATTTTTCGTTATTCTTTGCACCCAAAAAACATTATTTAAAAAAAACACAAAACATGAGCTTAGTTCCATTTAGCAATTTTAATTATTGTAAGCCTACATAAATATTATTGATTATATTTTTCTTAGAATACAATTTACAGGCTACTAATATTTTTACTTTGTACACGTCGTTCAGTTGCACTAACAACGATTTCATCATTTTCTTCCCACAAAATCCATCAAAGGCGTACATATTCCATGAAGTGATTAGGATATACGTCGTCGTCTCAATCCAAATCTCACCTTCAGGCATCAGGCTAAGAATTTCTCCGAAATCAGCCATTTAGTTGCGATTATCATTCATCTCTCCTAAACCAATTAGAAGAGAAACCTGTCAAATTCCACGGTATGGGATGCGCTAATGCTAATTTATTGAAACCCGCCCTTAATTAGAGGATGCCGTCATTAGCCCGCCAACCCCTTTTCGATGAACGTTTCCATCCCAACCGGCGAGAAACGTAAGGGAATTTGTCAGTAAAGAGCCCCGATTTGAATAGTCAATTGAAGTTTGTTGTGAATCATTATTCATAAGCCAGTACGGATACAAGCCAGATTCTCCCGGGGCAATATTGTGTGAAGAACTGAACTTGTTATGCGTTATGATTTTGAGTTTTCATTCGTTTCAGGGCTTTGCAGACCTACATCTCTTCATCCTCCTGGATTGAAAGGACCTTGTTCCTTTCTCAGTATGGACAAATAGGTAAGTCTTAACTACCAAGCGGTTCATGGTAATCTCATGATTCCATGAACGCCATTCAATACATCATTTTCAAACGAACAATTGGATAGAATTAGCAAATACTCGATAAAAATGTTTATGTTGCCGAGAATTGACAGTCGTAAGAGGCCCAGAGTGGCAGGGAGGCTCCCGGCAATCAGCGCTTATACAACCAAATTATTGAAAAATCCTTCAAAATTGATAGGTAGGGTTTTTCGAAATGGTCGCGCTTTCGTCTTTTCAGCAATTTAAATTCCGACGTTTCCCAGGCCCATGCCAATATCATCAGGGTTCATTAAGGCGTATGTCACTGATAATTGTGTGTACGATCCTTTGGGGCATAGGAGACCCGGTTGCCTTAATAAACTCTTTAAAAAATTTGCCAAAAAAAAAAAAAAAAAAAAAAAAAAAATTGCAGCAAATTTTTTTATACAGGGGTTGGTTATTTCTTGGACCAGGAGCATGGAGACACATTGGGATACTCATTCCTATCAATCCAGCATTTACAGTTACATGTGTTTTGTTATACCACAAGGAGAACAGTTTGGGAGAAAAGCTATTCTGTTTATAGAAATAGGTGTGTTACTTCAACAAAGATAACAAACCAACAAAGAAGAAAAAATTGAGGCCGGACAAAATTCCATGAAAGTGGTGAAAAGTGACAGAGGTCTTTAACCTCTCCTCAAAATACAAGTGGTGTAAGCAAGGTCTTTTCTATTTCTCAGCCCCCTAAACATTAACAAATGGGGATAAGACTACTCATAGGTTCCAAGAAGAACCAAGGTCACTGGGAATACTAGGTCTCCAACCCCCTGTTTCATCACAAAATGCAAGTCCATTTGAGAACTAATACAATACAGAAGAGTTTGGACAAAACCAAGTTCCAAGAGGAGACCAGGAAATAACCAAAAATTGATGGTCACCAACAGTGTGCCTCTCCTCACTATGCAAGTCCTTCTGAGAACTAATATAATATTTCTGTGTGAAACTGCCCCCTCCACAAGCCAAAAGTAGGGGTACAGACCCTGGGAACCTTCAAGACTTCAGTCTTCCTCCGTTCCTTCCCTGCTGTGTATCTCCTAATCAACTAACCCCAGTTTCCCTAATTTGTGTGTCGTCTATTGTAGAGATGTGTAGTTTGCGAACGAACTAGTTCAAATGAACTGCTCCAGAGTGTGAATCATTCACATCAGTCAGTCGTTCAGGTGTGTGCGGTATCATTTTTTACTAAATACTCGTATTAGACGCTGAATCGATTGAAATGAGTCTCCATGCTCCTCCTCCGAAGTATAACCAACCCCTGTGAAAGAATTTTCAGCGTTTCGTTGATGAGTTTCTGTTCTGGAGCGCTGTGGTTGGAATCGTATTGTGACGCGAATCGCGGAAAGAAAAATTGTTCCTTGTTCTAATCAATCCTGATGAGAGACCCTTCCGCCGCGGCTTTTGAGGAGGTCTACTGAAAAAGCGCCACTGCTGTCTTCATTCCGAAGATTTTTCTTTTTTTCCTATTCGCAATCAGAGAAATGGAATTTTCGCTCAAGTGCCTTCTCCTCTTCTCACTTGCCTGATGAAAAGGAAACCGATTACAATGTGGAACAAAAAGCTCTGGCAGAGAAAAAAAATCCTAAAAAACGCGAATCCTTCAAACTTCTTTCGGAGCTTGATTTGAGAAGAATCCCCTCCGTTTTCGGAATTGGCCAAAGCTTTTTTCGATTTAAACTGACAATCAAATCAACGGTGATCTTTTTTCAACACTTGAATGGTGATAGGATATCAGAGGCTAGGCTCCTTAACTCGTTCAATGGATTGACAGATTCCACGGTAGAATATGTCCTTATGCTCGTATTAGCCCTGAAATGAAACTCCACAGTTTTCGAAAAGTGCGACAGGGAATAATTTCACGGTTTACGGTAGCTCTGTGTAGAAATGGGTAGAATTTGTGTCCTACAAGGTTTCTCCTGCTCTGACTCCTCCCGATCTCTTGTCAAATTTGAGGGGAGGGGGAGGGTTAGGGGTCAAAATGTGTTATAACAGAATGGATTTTCGAGAATAACCAATGTGATCTCTTATTATGGCGTGTGGTGAAACAAGCAGCGTATTATTATTATTTATATTATTTTATAAATAATGTAATCATGGTTTAAAAATGTAATTAAGGTATTGAATAAATTTTTGTTTACAATATGCTTAGGCATTTCCTTCTACATATTCTGATGAATCTATAGTTACAATTCAAGTGCACAGCGACTGTAAATACTGTATCATCGACTGGGGATGTGTGAGCTCATTCCAGCCCTCTGAGAGAGACGGAGTTAAAACTACAGTTTCTCATGACCTGCGCGCGTTGCGTGGCATTGCCTAGCCATCTCCTTCTTTCTTGTCATATTATTTCGAAAATTATTCACTAATATTCTGGGAAAGACTTATTCTTTATTTAATTCTCGACAGGCTATAAAAAAAAACGCTGCAAATTCTATAACGGGGGTTGGTTATTCCTAGGACCAGGAGCATAGAGATCATTCCAATCGATTCAGCTTCCAAAATTTAGTGGACAATAATAACACACTCGCATAAATCGCCAAAAATCTCGAAATAATCCCATTTTTCGAAAAACATATCTTGACCCCCTACTCCTCCCAAATTTGGTCCGATCGTGCTGAAAAGTTTCGAGGGCCAACTAGAGCCAAAACGGGTCCCTGACCAAAATCTCAGATTTTCATACAATTTTTTACTACCAAAAGCGAGAATGGCGGACAGTGTACGGACATTTGCTTATTTTGATGTAGACCCGTTAAAACTCCCAGAAAAAATGTTGAGGAATATCGGAGAGATCGACTATTTGCATGAAAACATAGGTTGACTATTCAAGGAATATCAAATGAAAACGGAACTTTTTGACTCTTCAGTTTAGCGCGATCTGTTGGTTCGTTTTGACGTTATTCCCCAGCGCAACAAATCATTTTTTTATCGTCCGCCTCAACCTGTAATTTTGGATAATTGACGCAAACATGTCCAAGGATACTCCTGGATCAGAAAAGCACAAAAACGTCCGCTGCCCATGCCGTTTTTATTAGTAAACAATATTCTAATAGTCTAACATTTTGTTTCGGGCATTAGTTGGTCCTCGAATCTTTACAGTCCGATCGTACCAAATTAGTGGTAAATATGGGTAAAATAGGCACCTATCTATCTCGAGAACACGAGAAAAAGAAAATATTCGGGATTATTTATCGATCCTGAATTCCTGCTAACTTGGTAGTTTTATCTGTAGTTAGGTACTACAAATGATCATGAGTCGGGGACTGCTAAAGAAAGCAATTATGACGTGTCAAATAAAACAAAGGACACAATAAAGATAATGGGGGCTGTGGGGGATATCACTAGATAAATCGTAAGAGCGACCAGAACCCGATGGCAATAAAAAATTATTTTTAAAAATTGTGGTAGGAGGGGGATTTGAGACGTGATGACTAATCATTGTTCGCGATGCTGGCTTTCAGGGAAATGCAGTTTGGGAAGACCACAGTGGCCCGGACCAATGGGCGTTCACAATAACAAGGTACCTGCATGGAAATTTTAAGAAAACACTGCCCTGTTCTCCTATCTCGGTATTCGGCGATGAAACCTAACAACTCAGCGTTTTGGCGCTGAGCGAACGTGCAGATTTTGCCTTTTGGTCGGTTATTCCTTGAATAATCAACCCATGTTTTCATGCAGAAATTCAATCTCTCCGATTTGCCCCAAAAATGTCTGGTCATTTCAATTTGTCTAGATCTAAGCAAATACCTTCCGCCGTTTTGGACAAGTTTTAAAAAATCTGAAATTTAGTCAGGGACTCATTTTTAGCCCGATCGGACCAAAATTGATGGAGGTAGTGTGTTTTTCGAGACGTTCAGCGATCTAGGTGGTTGGGGTATCATTTTCGACTAAATTTTGGACGCTGAATCCAATGAGATAAGTCCCGGATTGATTAGCGCTTATCGGAAGAGGTTATGGGTCAAAATGGGTACCTGGAGGTACCTGGTATTTGGAGATTTCTGGTTCCTAGATGGGTGGGGTATCATTTTCCACTATTCCCTGGGCGTTTCAAGGTGTCAACATAAAAATGAGCAAATGTCCGTCTGCAGTCTATGACGTATTTTGGAAGCAGAACATTGTCTAATAATCAGAAATTTCGGTCAGGGCCTGGCTTGTTGGTTCTTGAAATGTTTCAGCTCGATAGGACACAAATTGATCGAGGTAGTGGTCAAAATGCGATTTTTGAGGTTTTTGGCGATCTAGGCGTCTGGGGTATTATTCTCCACGATTTTGCACGCTTTGGAATGAGTCTGGGCCATTCCACACTCACTGTTTTTCCCCTTTTTCTCCATGGTCTTATCCTATTTCTTCAATAGAGCCCACTAGGAAGTCTTCTTACTGCACCAGCTAATAACTGGCCTAGTACTGCAACCCAAAGGGGGGATGAGCACGAAATCTCATCTTGTTGGGTTGTTGACATCTGTTTATGATTACTGTGCGCTGTCGTACAGATGATGGTGAATGATTACTTCATGGTAAAAGTGCCCTTCAGTCATCCTTGAGAAATTGGCGGAATAGTGAGGCTCTCCCGCTGGCCCTGGCTTCGTTATCACGAGGGACGAAGAGCGCCGAAGGGGTCGCCCTTATTCTGAGCGGTTAGTTAGGCGTAGGAAACAAGGTCGCTCAACAGAAGGGCTCTCAACATCCGGCACCTCTCCTTTATAATGTGATTCACGAGGAAATGGTAACCCTGAGGGAAAGCGGTTAGTCGTAACACACAGGACTCGGCGAACCTCGAAGAGAAGGAACCGCAGCCGAAGACGACATAAGGTCTTTGCATAAGGATATTGCCGCCTCTTCAACATTACTCACTCCGACAAAGCCCTTCCCTATCCCCCGAGAATACTCCTTGTTATTAATGCTGAATGTAACAGATGCTGAAAAGGGATCCCGAGGTAAAGGCCTCCGAATGGGATGGCATTGCAGTGATAACTTTTTTCAACCCCTCACCGCCTCAACAACCCTTCTTTGTCGATTTATTAATCCCCCCCTCCCCGTCTATGCCCAATATAAATGATTATACTTCGTAAAGGGTAATCTAATCGCAAACACAATCATTTATAATCTCGACGCTTCTGATTAACTCCGACTTTCTCAGGTGACAACAACGAAGATCCTACCGACTGTTTAAATCGCCTTAAGATATATTATCCTGTTTTGTTTTAAATTTACCGTTGGTGTAGGGGAAAAAACTAGGGGTAGTTTCAAGCAGACTAGGAATTTAGCGACTCTGATTACATATAGCGTAGCAATGAAACATGTTTTGGTCAACTTTTAGCGAAATAATCCCATCTAGTCGACTTCCAGAGTAATGGAAAAAGGGCATGTGGTGCAATTTTCGGAAACGCGAAAAATTGATTGGAGTCAAATATTAGCAAATGCTACCTCTGAGCAACACCTCTGAAAATACCAGGAGATGCGTTTTTATAGTATTTGTTTGAAAATCTGGAGGTATTGGTTCGCATCTACTGCTGAAAGTGAATTAGCTGCTGTTTGCTGAATTTCGCTCAAAATTTGACCAGAAATGTTCGCAATTTAAATGTTTTCAGCCTTTCAAATATTGGAGTCACGAATCGAAGAACCTCATCATAACGTAGCCAGCGCATGTTTTCAATCCCACCCCTCCCCTTCCACCTTACCAGCTTTCTGATCTAAAAGTCACGTTCTCTCTGGGAAATATTTTCCGATCCGATGACGAACACACCTCACTATGATTGATCGCGCGTAAACAGAGATTTCAACGTCCCACGACTCCGTTTTACGACAGAATAAATATGCAGCCATGGTGCGTGTGTTATCTATTCAAACCAGTTTGTCTTCGAGGGCTGTTGGGTTCGTTGAATACGATTTTAGTCGCTTAATTTACCCTGTGTTCTAAGCGATTCGCTCGCAATGTAGTTATGGTCAACTGCGCGTGGTGGTTGCTCTAAAAATGATCGAATTCTGTTAACCTGTATGGAGTGGGTTCGGCAAGTAAACTGGTTGTCATTATAATTATTGTATGTATTGCTTCAATATTACAAATACCGCAATGTTTTTGGTCCAATTAAAAGATCTGCAGCAGCATAATTTACGGAATTCAGAATCTCAGATGTATGGACTGTTCCTGTTCGAAATTATACTTACCTACCTCAAAATAATGACTCAATTTTGGTTAGAAGACCTTGGTCAATGCGTCAAGTGCAATTGTAGGACGCCCCAACGTCTAAAGAGTCCGAAGAGTGAAGCCTTCTTGCTTGTATCATCCTGAACTCTATTAGCAATCAAATATTGATCGAATCTCTGTACCCACGTTTCTACCTGCTCCAGAACAAGGAAACCTGGTTCTGCATGGAGATCAAAATGTCTCCACGGTCAGACGACACAACACGACACGACGCGCCATACACGTCACCTATGTGATATAGTAATCAAATTCACAATTTAATCGAACTCATTTTCATTTTATTATATATTTTTTATTAGACACTTGTATCAAGCCCAGTCCACTCCTCAATCTACATCCTATTCTTCCAATCTGATAGCTACCTTCTTTCGTTGTTGCCTTTGTTGTTGTTCTATTCAGTCGACACTACACGGCCTATCTGAGTGAGTAAATCACCGCTTTCAGTACGAATGTTTTTCTGTCTGACCTGTACGATTTTTCGCTTCTGTCTGAATGGTTTCACTAAAGTTCCTTCTGTACTTCCATCGACGTGCTCTATTCTAAAAATTAAGATGACTGCGCTGGCAGCTGCACGACCATTCTGTTGTCTCGAGTTTCAAAAGTGCCCAATAATACTTTTCCTAGTTGTGGCTCTGACAGAGAAATTATACAAGTCGAACCGGACAAGTAGAAAATCTCTTCGTTAGAGACGGACTAGAGTTAGCGAGCGCAAAACTAGTCGGATTGTTCAAGTCTTGTGGAAGAGCGCTCTCATCCGAGGGGTTGTACGAATAATATTTGAACGTTTCAAACGACTACTTCAACGCGAGAACACGGGACTTTTTGAACACATTTAATATCAACAGTTATACAAGCGAGAGAACACCCAATCCAGTGGTTTGCCGCAGCCTTTGTAGAGTAACTGCCAGAGGAGTATTTTTTCATTCCCCATTCCCAGTCTTTTTTCATTAATCCATAAGCACTCGTCCGTTAAATGTATTCGCCCTCGCCTTCTTTGACACCAAATCGATCTGCTGGTCAATTAATCGACTCGTCTGATGAAAACGAATAGATAATCCAATTCGTCTACTCTCAGGGCCTGTCAGAAGCTCTCGATTCTCGTTACAAACACCCTTTGTCAGAGAAAGTAGAACAAAAAGTTCCTTATTTCCATAATGAATGAGAATGTTGGAAATTAAACCGGATGTCCAATTGATTTCGGTTTTCTGAATATTAACCCTAAATTTTCATGCTATAGGTGAATTACTCCATTTTGTTTCAAAATGTCTAAACATCAAAAAATGATAATAATCCGTCCGCCATTTAGGGTGATTGCATAATACGTTTCTCACCTCAAAAGAATGGGGTGACCATTGATGTAGAGAGTGCCTCACACCTCTATAGTACTCTAAAAAGCATAGCAATAAAGCTGCAGTTTGTGTGATATGAATGAAAAGTCACTGTGCCATTTTGGGCAGTAATACCATTTAATAACTTCTTCGGTTGTCCAAACGGTGGCAGAAAATTGATTTCTTGAAAATGGGGTTTCGAAATTTCCGGGCTAGACATTTCTCACTGAATTTTGATAGCAGAATCGGCTGAAATTGGAGTTGGACAGACTGCCACATGTGGAGCCTGGATATGGTAACATTTTTTTAAACTGGATGCTCTGTACAAAAACGTCCAGAAACAAATTTTGGGCCCGATCGGAGATGGTTCATTCCCCTCCCCCCACGACTTTGGGCATGAAAACGTAGGTTGATTATTCAAGGTAACCACCAAAATGTTTGCTCACTTTTCCCTTCTTAATTTGGTACTTACTTATTCTGGAGACGAAGTACAAAACCACGGAACAGGAGCATGGAGGCTCATTCCAATCGATTCAGCGCCCAAAAATTAGTGAACAACGATACTCCAAACGTCTAGGTAGGTACCAGAAATCTCAAAAACCCACATTCGGAATAAGTAGATAGGTACCCATTTCCACCCATAACCTCATCCAGTGGACACCAATCGTTCCGGAACCCGTCTCATTGGATTCAGCGTCCAAAATTTAGTCATAAATAATCGCCAAAAATCATGAAAATCCATTTTTTGGAAAACTTATTTTGATGTTAAAATGGATAATGGCGAAATGTCCGTCCGCCGTCCACGCAGTTTTTGGTTGAAGAAATTTTTTTTTAACTTGAAATTTCGGTCAGGGACTGAATCTTGGCTTTAGTTGGTCTTCGAAACTTTTCTGCCCAATCGGCCAAAATTTGGGGAGAGTATGGGTAAAAATTTGTTTTTGAAACTCGATTTTCAGGACTTTTTGCTACCTAGGCATATGGGGTATCATTTTCTTCGTAAATCGATCGGAATGAATTGGGACACCCCACACTCACTTTTTTTCCATACTCTTGCTCCAAGGTATAATCAACCATTGTGGAATGATTTGTCTCTTAATTTAGTTGGCAGCGTCCTGACTTTATAGTCTTGGGTCGCATCTTCTCCTTGCCCTAGGATCTTCCCTATGGGACCTGGAATTGTCACAGTAGCGGCATCGTATCGGGAAACCAGAGGAGGCTTTTACCACCTTGCGCCGGAAGGCTGTAAAACTCGTGAGAACGCGAATAAACTTCGGAAACCTCTAAAACTTTTTTTCCTAGCGCTGTAGGAAAGTTGTTTTACAGCTGCGCTTCCTCGGTTGCTGAGTTAGATAGCTAACTGATTTCTCAAGTTCGACTTAGTGTCAAGGTTTTTTTCCGCTGAAAGTTGAGTTCCTCAAGTAGTCACTTCCTGGGTTGAGTGGCGGTTTGTATCAGTCAATGGTCCAAGAGAATGTTGGAGAATTGATGGCCGCGTACCGTTTGTGTCAAGTGGTAGGGGTTGATTTTTCAAAGGCACGTGCTCGTTCATGTGATGAGAAACTGCTAATGTTCGTACCACAGACGGATCAGTATTAATTCTTCCGATGAAACGATAAAAGGGTTATGGTTGGTTATTCCTAAAAGAATCAACCTGTGTAGTTGTAAGCCTCTCTCGAATTAAAATGTGTTTGAATTTACTATCATTTAATTCGGGTTTCTTCGGAGAATTTGGAAGGGACCTAGCGAGAGGATACGGGATGTAAGTCCAAGACTTACGACTGAGCAACTAGGGATAGCAAGGATGAACATAAAATACATTGAAACAAAATGAATTATAATTAAAAACAAGGACTTGTTGCAAAGGAAAATATGCCTCAACCTGGGCTAGAATTGATACAAGACAAAGTAATTCGACAAAGTAAATTAGACAACATGTGAAGCATAAAATACAATTAATACAAGATACATGAAATTATGATATACATGAAATACAATTTAATGAGCAAGTGCAGCAATACCAGCTGACGAAAACGGCGTCGACGTCGAAGGAAAAACAGGAGGGGGCACGCTGTCCCACAGGTACACAGCGAGGCTTATTAACTTGAGTCCTTTATCTCATGGGGAACACAATATTACAGCTTTGGTCGACTTCAGCACGGTAGCAGAGTTCACTTCAGAGCGAGCACAGGACAAAGCCAGGATGGACTGAGTGAGATGGACGACAGGATTACAAAAATATATGACTCCAACATGTTGGGCGCCTCGGCCCCGAGGGGCGCCTCGACAACGACCGCCTGGTTGGATGCCTTCGCACCGAGTGAGCGCTGGGCCTCTCTCCACAATGTGCCAAAGGTCTACCTCTCCCATTGGCCCCAAAATTTGACAGTATGCGTTTCATGATACCTAGATCACCAAGCTAGGTAAGGGCTTGGAGCAAGAGTATGGGAAAAACACTGTTCAGTATGTTAAAAACGCTGCAAATTCTTACACACGGGTTGGTTATTCCTCGGACCAGGCGCATGAAGATTTATTTCTTCAACATGGGGAAAATGGGGGAAACAGTGGGTGTGGCGAGTCCCGGACCCATACCAATCGATTCAGAGTCCAAAATTTAGTTGTAAATGATACCCCACAAACCTGGGTACCAGAAATCTCGAAAACACATATTCAAAATAGATAATAGATACCCATTTTGACCCATGATATCTTCCAGTGGGTGCAAATCGTTCTGGGACCCATCTTAGTGAATCCATCGTCCAAAATGTAGTCAAATACAATGCCCCAGATCTCAAAAAATGCAAAAAATCTCAAAAATCCATTTTCTAAAATACACATTTTGACCCCTACCCCGCCCAAATTTGGTCCGATCGTGCTGAAAAGTTTCGAGGACCAACTAATGCCGGAAACGGGTGAAGACCCAGAACCTGACCAGAATCTCAGATTTTTAGAAAATTTTCGACCACCAAAATCGGCGTGGACGGCAGATGGACATTTGCTAATTTTTATCAGACGAATCGGAGAGATTGACATTTTGCATGAAAACATAGGTAGATCATTCAAGGAATAACCAACCAAAATGGTACCACATGCCTAGGTACGCAAATATCTCAAAAACCCATTTTCAAATGAGGAATGTAGGTACTCATATGGACCCATACGTACCCCAAGGGGCACCAATCGGTCCGGGGCCCATCTCGATGGATTCAGCGTCGAAAATTTAGTCGAAAATGATAACCCTACTTGAACTTGAAAATCTAGAAAATCCATGTTTTAATAAGGTAGGCAGGAACCCATTTGGACCCATACCCACCCCACAACAACAACACATAGGTGGTCAGATGTTGGAGAAGAGTTAGAAAATTAACCAACCAACACACTTACCGCTCCCTGACAATAAACAATTCCAAGCAAGTGCAAAATCTGAGCCAGTTTGTCTATTCCGTAACTAGTTTCAACTCTTAATTATTCATTCCAGGGAGAATGGTAAGCAGCGAGGTGACGCTGCAGATCCTGGCCACCCTCAGTGGGGCCGCCCTCGTCAGCCTCGTACTTTTTGCCTTCATCAACGCCCAGGACAAGAGCCGCATATCAAAACCAGGTTAGTTGGTACACCATGGAACATAGTTCAGTTGAGACATTCAACTGTGGTAGAGTTTTGTCGGAGTTGAGAAACCTCGTCGTCGTCTCCGCCTGTTTCACTGAACTAAAACTTTCCTTTCAATATACATTGCAACGGGTTTCGCCCTCATGTTCATTACAACCTGTAAATAACTGAGTACCCATCTACCCATTGTTGTTATATTTATCGATCGAAACGTTTACATTGCCTTTATGCAGCATTTTGAGCTCGCCAGAAGAGGAAATTTCCCTAATTAAAAATAATGGGTTTAACGAGTCGAGGGAAAATATGTACCCTATTATTTCAGGGGTGGGTTAATTTAATTTTTGGATGGTTTCAGCGTTTATTCTGTACACCACGACCGAAGAAAGTCGTGCAGATATATTATACTCATCTACCCGCTCACATGAACGTAATTTTCGTCTGATTTCAAACTACGAAGCAGCGGTAACCAAGCGCGTAATCAAATTAATAATAATTAATAAGCGATCACCTTACATCGAGTTATTTTTGTTTGAAATGTAGGTTATATAGGGTGGGTAATTAGGAATATACGATCTCAGGTGTAGTGATAGGTTCAACGCCCAGGTTCATCTAGAAATTACCATTGTATTGTCATTCGAGGGGCTGCTATCAGTTTATTCTATTCACCGCGAAAACATCCTCTATTCCCCTTATTCATCGATTGAACTCTGTTCATGTGATCCTCTATATCGTGTTAATTAATTTCTCTCGCAGGGCGTTGAGGTAATTTCGCTCTAAAACATAACTGAAGCTCTGCTCGTAACTCCATTTCGTATCACGCCACGAGCCCTGCGTCTCAGGCAACCATTAACGGCAAAAAATGGCAAAAAATAATAGATTATCACTTTTATTATTAGGACGATGACCCAAATAATTTTAGGATCGGCTGATTCACATGCCTGGTCATGTGACAAGAGTGATTGAACCATCATGTTGCGGTTCCCACGAAATGATTTCTGAATCGTGCGCTATTATCCTCATTCTTTTGTTCGATACATGGTGATGTGTATCTTCTCGAATTTCCACGTTCGTCGCGCTAAATTGTAGAAACATAGGTAATGTGCTGGGAAACGATCACTTTAACCCATGCGATCTGATTCGGCGGGGCCACTATAACACGAACTGGTTCTTGTCAACAAGTGAATTCGCTTCCAAGAGGAATTAGTCCACCGCTAAAATAGGATAAACGCGGTAATCACAAGCCGGTAATTCCTACTGTGGCTGATGATATTGTCTCGACCTCCATTTCAAGCTGTGTGCGGGTAGGTTCACTTGATTAACACGACATTGTTTGTAATTATCGTAACCGCTGTATGAATTAGCTCTGATGAATGGTAAGCAGCTGATAAAATTATTTTCTTCCTATTGTGCTGGAAGATATTTTTCTTTCTTATTTTCAAATCTTAATAGATTTTGTGTCGATTTTCTGTGAAATATGGTATCTCACATGCCCAGTTCCCCATAAACATCTCGAAGAAAACATTTTATAAATACCAATTTTCACCCACAGGTGCCTCCGTTTGTGTCGATTGGGTCAACTAAGGTGGTACCAAGAGGTCACAGGCCGTAATTTCAGAAAATTTAAATTGCGGACGGCTTACTGTGGACCAACACGTTTCGAAATTGAAACATCTTGAAACACGAAATTTATAAATTTTGGCTAAATTGAAACCAACTATAAATTTGGTAATTGCTCAGAGAGTAATTAGCCAAAAAGGAGTAGCTTCGTCTGTCACATTCAGCACGAAATATTAGAATTGTTCTCTATTTTCTTCTGAAATGGGAAATTTTATTTTTTCGGAGCTTTAATATCGATTTGAGTGTCCGTTTATGGCCGCATTTGTTAATGTTCTACCCATGAAGCCCAGCCAAAACTGTGTGCCCCTCCCTCTCAGTCTTCTGGCGGTGAGCGCATGCGCGTGGACATGGTGATGGTGCATTCTCCTATAAGTGTGTTTGATGTTTCGTTGCTTCAACCCATGTGGATCGAGGGAGTCCATTAGTCATCATTACAGGATAGGTAAATCTATGTACCTCCCTAAAAATTTTACATATTTAAGCGGCAAATATTTTGTTATTTTACGTCACACTGTCTAACGAAGGAAGCCACCTTTAACAGAGTGCTGTGAATTTTCACTATGTGATACTTAATGTCCATTCTTGATAACGTGCACTCACTTTTCTATCTTACATATCGATTTCAATTTACTTTACTGCCCCATGCTCCCCAGTTGTACTGATGGGACAATGGAGTTAAAGGACCTGATGATTAAGATCTTATTAGAAGTCCCTTCGTTCCGGCGGTTGCGGAACGAGGGTAACAACAGGAAGGTTGAAAAGGGATGAAGGCAGTTCCTCGTGCTAATCCCTCGCCTAGGGATCGGAGTTACCCACTAATTACACCCTATAGCTCCCAAGGAGCCGATATTCCTTCATCAGGGTCCTTCGGTAACGCGATCCTCGTGGGATGGGGGTACAACGGAACTACCGGCCCAAGATGCCGATTTCATCAATACAGAGGATAATGTCATATACAATTGTCAGCCTAATGACGTGGAATCAAGAGTCGCAAGCATCAATAATTTGAATGATGACGATCTTAATAGCCACCATCTTGATCGCAGGAATGAACCTCAATCACACTTACTACCATAATTCGGTGAAAATCAGACGAATTTCGCTAAATATCACAACATGCTGTACCTTTCAACTGAAGACACATAATATACGCAAGTTCGAAATACGTTTCAGAGCTTGTCCACAGATCTCCACAGAAATCATCGGTTTTATGGGTTAGAATAAAAAGCACAGAATATAAAGGAATTAAAGTACCTACATAACTAGTTGTCTCAGAAGGAACCATAATGAAGCCTTCTTATTTCTCATCTCCTTTTCTGGATAAAAGATAGACTTCACTCAGCCAACCGTGTTGAAAAAATTTGAAAGAAGAATTCAAAGTGAAAGCGACATTTTAGAGCGATATAATCAAAGGATCAGCGCAGCTTTGTGAGAGATGCCTACACTTGAGCGGTTCACCGCCAGTAAAATGCGCAGGAGTCTTCTTCAGTTTCAATTTCCGCTTAAAAAGAAAACGGAAGGACGTTCCAGGGGATGAAGTATCTCCTCGTTTCATGCATGTCCGTCCGCCTATCTCGATTTGATGGAAAATGTTTACTTACTCTCAACCACAAGTACTTATCTGATCTCAATGAAATATTGTTTTATTGTATAAGTAGGAAACACCTTTTTCTAAAGTGTATCGGCAGACCTTGAAAAATACATAAACCACAGAATACCTAAATAAATTAAACCAGCATATCATAAACATGCCGAATGTTAGGATGTAACGTGGAAATAGGTCCAAAATTTAAAATACCGAAAACTGTCGATTTCCACAAATATTTTGTCCCTCAAATTTGCTCTTTGGATGTGGATATTGGCCACACAAACAAACTCTAGGGTCTAAAGGGAAAACGCTACAAATTCATTCACACGGGTTGGTTATTCCTCGGACCAGGCGCAGGGAGACTCATTTCTTCAACATGGGAAAATGGGGGAAACAGTGGGTGTGGCAGGTAGGCCCCTGACCCATTCCAATCGATTTAGGGTCCAAAATTTAGTGGAAAATGATACCCCACACGCCTAGGTACCAGAAATCTCGGAAACACATTCGAAATGAGTAGATAGATACTCTTTTTGACCTATAACCTCTTCCGGTGGGTTCCAATCGTTCTGAGACCCATTTCATTGGATTCAGCGTCCAAATTTTACAGGAAAATGGTACCCCACACGCCTAGATAGCCAAAAATTTCAAAAATCCGTTTATCGAAGTACAATTTTTCGACCCTACCCCACCCAAATTCGGTCCGATCGGGCTGAAAAGTTTCGACGACCAACTAGAACCAAAAATGGACTTCTGACCCAAATTTCAGATTTTTTGAATGTTGTTGACTACCAAAGTCGGCCTGGACGGCGTACCGCGTACGGCGGACGGACATTTGATTTTTGGTTGGTTATTCCTTGAATAACCAACCAATGTTTCATGATAATGGTCACCCTCTCCGATTCAGGCTCAAAATTTTTTTCTGGACGTTTCATGATGTACTGATCAAAAAAGGTCAATGTCCCGTCCGCCCGTACGCTGTACGCCGTCCATTGTCCACGCTGTTTTTGGTAGTAGAAAATTTTCTAAAAATCTGAAATTTGGGTCAGGGGTCAGTTCCCAGCCGAGATGGGTCCTCGAAACTTTTCAGCCCGATCGGAACAAATTTGGAGAGCGAGGGGGGGGGGGGGGTAGGGGTCGAAATGTGTTTTTCGAATAATGGATTTTCGAGATTTTGGGCGATTTAGGCGAGTAGGGTGTCATTTTCCACTAAATTTTGGACGCTGAATTCAATGATGTGTGTCCCAGAACGATTGGCAACCACCGGAAGAAATTATGGGTCAAAATGGGTATGTATCCACCCATTTTTTGTGTCAGGATTTCTGGTGCCTAGGCGTGTGGGGTATCATATTCCACTAAATTTTGGACCCTGAATCGATTGGAATGGGTCTGGGACCCGCCACACCCAATGTTTCCCCCATTCGAGGAATGACCAACCCGTGTGTAAGAATTCGCAGATTTTTTTTTTATCAAGGCACCTTGAAACGCCCAGAAAAAAATGTTGGGCCTTATCAGTGAGGTTGATCTTTTGCATGATAACATAGGTTGATTATTCAAGGAATAACCTACCAAAAACTGACTAGTTGTCCATCTTCTGTGCATAGGTGGGTAAAAATACATTGAAATGGAAGAGTACACTCCTCTCCGCCATTATGTTCTGTAAATACGCTTTTGTCAAGGTAGATTTTTGCTATAATTTATTCAAAAAGAGACATAACCGGTAGAATGAGATGGATTTTATGGACTCCCCCATAATGATCATTTACCAGTGGGTACTCTAATAACCTAGAAGCCTCGATTTCCTCGTGAACCGATGATAGGGTTTTGTGCCAATAGTTAGGTTCGATCTGTGCCACCTACTGCCAATGTCTTGTCTTGATTGTTGACTCCCCCTCGGCGCAGATCCAATCAAAAGATGGCCGTGTACTTCGCAATTGAAAGCCAAGCGATTTAATAAGTAGGGAAGTGCATTCTCCATCGATATTCACCTACAGCGCTCAGTTGGTAATTCAGTAGTTGAGTCGGATGAATAGTTGGTATCCTATGAAGAGAATGCGGAGCGGGGAATTCACTTTAATATCAGCTCACACAAGTATAATAAGCCGCTCTTCTCCTGAGTTGTGATGGTATATTCACTCATTGCGACTCTCCTTTCTAATTGTCGCTTCGTGAGAGTCTTCATAATACCTTTTACGTACCAACCCCTGTACATTTCAATGAATTGTCTGAAGCACGCACTTTGCTACGTACTCTCAGTTATACGACGTGCTCGAGCGTTAGGTGCCACTTAAATAACACAAAAACTCGAACCAGCCAACGATGAAGACGATACTGAAAATACGGCAACTCTTTCGTATATTTATCTTCCTTACCAGGCCAACGGATAAGATGCCGGGATTCTGGCTTATTTAGCCATCAGTCTTTTTCAAAGGAGGTCCCCTGAGTGGGGCTTTTCACAAAGAAGAAATATATAGCAGCCGTCGAAAGTTCTCTCCAAGCTGTGTCCATACGAATCGTATTGACTGTATTTCTTGATAACTTTCGGGTCTCTTGCCTTTGGCTTAGAGAAGCGCGCGATAGAAAGAATTTCTTTCTGGGATACAAAGAAGGGTCCCCCTCGGATCAATTTTATTGGTTAGGTTAATACTACAGGTTTCTGCGTATTTTTTCTCATTCCAAAGATCCTCGCTGTATCTACTCTGCTCGGTTTTTCTCTGTTCATGAAGAGGAATGTCCAATCGTATACAGTGCCTATAAATAAAGTGACTCGAACCGCTTCGCAATTCCCTCAGCGTTTTCAGATGGCTCCATTTCACATCTTCAATCGCTCACCTTTTCATGTTTAAGTACACTCGTTTTATCTCTCTCCTGTGCATTTTCCTTGAGATCTTTCGATTGAGATTTTATGAAGGGGATACACGTGCCTCAGAGCTCCTTAAACGAAGCACTTAGTTACAATTTATTTCGGATTTTTCTTTCTCCCGCTTTCTTTTGCTGAATGAAGTCGCATTTATAGTTGAAAACTAATCAGGCGCAATCGTGAAACAGGAAATTGTCTCAGGCGGGTGATATTACTCAGGATAAATGTGGATTCAGAGTTATATGCTTTTGGATTTAACGCAGAATAATCTACATTTTATGCCATGGAATTTCGGTCGTTTTCCCTCAGTTTCGTCTAAAAATGAATTAGATAACTGCCCGGTAAAATGTAATGGCGGACTGGATGTACGAGTCCCATGGGTGCACCTCAACGATCGCTCTCCACGTTCGAGTCCTACCACCACGCCAGAACAACAATCATTTCAGCAACCCATGGCCCAATACAAGCCTAATATTCATTGCAACATTGTGCAGTTTGGTTGCAATGGAAACCTCAATCTTCTTATCAAAACCTAATAGTCAAGGAACTATGAGGAGCTATTATCAACCAAATTTACGGCCTCCGTTCGCGTTGAAAGGAGAAGTTCCTAAGATATCTCCTCCATCAAAACTACCTTGAACATACTGACACGGTAGGAAGAATGCTGCAAGCTGTTCCCTGATGATTTGCAATTCTATGATTCTCGCTCGTTCGAGAATACGTATCAAATAAAAATGTAAAAAATGAAATTGTGAAAATATGAAGAAATTCAAATTGAAATCCGTCCGGGGCACGTTTCAACCCATTCAACGTCCATCATTCAGTTGAAAGTGACAAGCCTGTTGGTTAGCTTGATCACAATCATACATATCTCTAAACCTCATTTTCAAAATACTCAATACCCCGCCTCAGTTTGTAACGGTTGGACTGAAAAATGACTTAAGCACGCTACTGAGATCAGGCTGAACGTAAGTTTAATATTTTAAAGCTCTTTTGACTGACAACGAATTAAAACTATCCAGAGGCCTGTTCGAAAGGTATCTTCTAATAATATGAACCTCGGTGGATTCACGGAACAACGTGGGAAAACATTGAGTGTAGAGTGTTCCGGACTCATTCTAATGCAACATTCCCACGGAAAATGATAGGTACCCCTCACGCCTAGGCACCCAAAAAGTTCGTAAATCCACTTTCGAAATAGGTAGGTACCCATTGGGCCCATACCCACCTCCGGAGAGCGCCGATTAATCCGAGACCCATATCAATGGTCAGAGTCTAAAATGTTATTCCACATGCCTAGTTCCCAAAAAGTCCCGAAATTCGTTAAAAAAAAAAATCACATTTTTTCACCCTTACCCTCCCCAAATAAGGTACGATCGGGCTGAAAAGCTTCGAGGCCAAAGTAGAGCTAAAAAGCGTCTCATCATCCAAAAATAAGTGGAAAACAATACCCCACACGCCTGGATTGCCGAAAATCTCAAAATCCATTTTCCGAAATACACATTTTGACGTTAAGATAGATAATGGCAAAATGTCAGTCCACCGTTTTTGGTAGTAGACAATCTGAAATTTTGGTCATAAAATTTGGAGCGCGGAAGGGGGAGGGGGAGGGGGTGTTAGAGGTCAAAATGTGTTTCTCGAAAAACGGATTTTCTAGATTTTTCGTGATTTAGGCGTGCGGGGTACCATTTTCCAGTAAATTTTGGACCCTGACTTGATTGGAATGAGTCTCCATGCTGCTGGTCCGAGGAATAACCAATCCCGAGACGGAATTTGCAGCGTTTTTTAATCATAAAACGAATACTGTACAATTTTGGCGTCAATCTGAGAAGTTGGAAAGATTGCACAGGTTGATTATTGAAGGAATAATAAATCAAAATCAAAGTTCATCAAAATACTGTTTGGCCCTCAAATTTGGATCATTGAGTCATTAAATAATATATTACTCCAGGGAATGAAATTCGTTTTTGAAACGTTTGTAGGGATTAGATAAAACGGTATTAAACCACTTTATCCTTTCCACGACTCTCGATGTTCAAGTTTATCAATGAAATGTTCAAAAAGTTTTGTTTTGGCGACAAAATGACGTTCAGAACTCTGGAAATCTCAATCAGTCCAATTTCCCAATCAGAGATACTTCAAACTGCGTTTTGAACCGCGTGGAAACTAAAATCATGCAGCTGGAGTGACTCAACTATCATCTCAGCCAGACGAAAGGTCTGATAATATATTCGTTTATTATATTCATTTATGTCTCATTATTCTATAGTATATAAGACAAAGAGCTATTCTATTATCCATTATTAAGTCGAGATTTCATTGTTTAAAATCTCGCCGTCCTTTTTAGTGAACATTTCCCTCTTATTTCCCTCGCCTCGTTTGATATGGTTGACTAGCCTTGCTAAAATTATAGGACAAGTCGACCGATAGATAAATTTTACCCACCCAGCGACATCATACCCTTTTCGCTAATGGCTGTGGGTGGCTTTTTCACCTCTCAGTACGCGTTCAACCGCACCCCCGAGTAAAAACACCGTGACTTTTATTGCTATTGATTCCCCTTCGACAATAATCTTCTTTTCAGCCTCATTTTTCATTTTCGTGCTCACTAAACTGTACGGTTTTCTCCTCGACATTCCTCTAATCTGTCCTCATTTACATATCCCGGCTCTCGCTCGCTTTTTTGCGCTCTCACAATACAACGCCCCTCCTCTTTACCCCGCTCGCTCACCTCTTTCCAACTTTACTTTTTGTTTGCTGAAGTTTCAAGCTCGCGCTTCCAGAACAATGAATTTTTTCAGGTTTGGCTGCCTCGTTGAAAAATTATCTGGAGCCTGTTTTCCCGCGGGAGACGGAACCTACGGTACATCGTGTTTTGCCGAAGGAAGATATTCTTGAATGGATGTTTTTGGTTGGTGCTGGAGAATTTGTTGTGGGAGGAATGTTAACTGTAATTAGGAATGTGTAACTTTTTGTGTGAAGTAGGAGACGAAATGATGATCACCGTCCTCTAATGAGCCAGTTAGGAACTTTTGTGAAGGTCTGAGTCCGAATAACATTGTCAAATGAGGCAGTTCAAACTCTGTAGACATTCAAAAGTCATTCAGCTGGCTGAGAATCACAAATTTAGATCCTAATTTCTAATCAAAATGATTGAAAAGTGACCCTTCAGTGGTCCTTTATCGTATTTATTCGATTTGAACGTGGATGAGCGCCGAGAACGGATTATCGCAATATTGAGAATAATATTCCATGAAGAAGTTCCCGCTCGCAGAAAGTTGTGAAAGGATGTATAGGAGTTGTTGGAGAACGGGAAGATGATAAGTTTTTGGTAGGTTCCTCCAAACGGGGTCTCGTGTGATGGATACATCCTTTCTTCTATCGGCCTCGTTCGAAGGGAGACCCGGTGCTTCAGTTTTACTCGAAGCCATCTTCTTATCCGAGGATCGTGTCATTTATCTCAACTTGCTTTTTCTCTCAAACGACAGATAAGGTGGTTTGTCTTGTCGAGCATACATTGATAGAGGACCTATACCTACTTCGGGTGGTTCCTCGTGGCCACGTTTGACGAATGAAGCCACCTGATACGACCTGGAGTTATCTACCTCTGTCGTCGATGGTTGTCCTTTTCCATGAAGAAACTTTTTCCCCAAAAAAGAAAATATTATTTTACAACCCCTTTGTTGATGCCCCACACTGTTCTTGTTCGACTGGTAACAAAAAATATCAAAGGTCAACGTAAAATAAACCTCAATTATTCGCGACCTTTTATTGCGGCATCTCGAACGTGCGAATCACCAAGTTGTGGAAGCTCTCAGTTGGAACGCATATTTTTAGTGGATACTCCATCCTATTTGGAGAGCGCCCACCACACCTATGTTCTTCTTAGAACGAGCAAAACCAACAAACACTGGTATTCACGAAAATGATTGTCGCAGTGGCAAATTAATAAAGAAAGAGAAGAAAACGGTCAATTTACTGTCGTTGCGTAGAGAAGGTTGGAGAAAGTTTGATAGTCCATGAAGAAGGTATTGACTCTGCCGGTACGGTCGCTATTCAATTCAATAGGGTCGCTACCTACCGCTATTTAGCTCGGCTTATGTTCACCAGTAATTGCAATTTCAAAAGTTTTAGTGGGATAGCGGCTTGAAACGCAAAACGTGTCAACTCGCAAATGAACGCTCATCACATTTTGACGATTTGGTGGAAGCTTGGTCAATAATGTGCCATGGGACTGAACTAGATAAGGAAACCAGCCGACAGTTTCTAGAGAAAGTATGTTTTTTGTCGAATTCAACAAGTTTCCAATAAACTAATAAATAAATTCGGTTCAGTTTCCTCATCTGCGAAAAATTTGGTCGCCCAAGGTAGTCACGCTTACTAAAATAAATGCCATTCTTTACTCGCCGTTTAGGAAACCACGTTTAATGGAATTAAAATGTACATAATGTTGTTAGCCTTCAACAATATACATAACTTGTCCGTTTTACTCTCTCCTTCCGTTTAGGTCCGAAATTGTTGTGTCCTTAAAATCCTCTTTCGCTTCATCTCGTTGTTTCGCAATTTCCCGTCGTACGAAACCTTTTTTCATTCTTGAAGCTTCACGTTTTCTTACCGTTCGTTTATGTCTTTTTAGATGGCCTGTTTCAAATATTTACCATGGTTATTTAATTTTTCCCGTTCTCTTCTTCCTCCCGTTCCTGGTTGAATTCATAATCCTCTTTTCACGAAAGACTGGGGAAAAAATCCTGGGGCCGTCGTCTATTGAATTTCTGCTTGAAAAATACTGCTTACATTGTAAAATGGGGAAAAACAAATTGTGGTGAACGATGCAATCTCGACGATCGATGAAGCGGCAATGTTATTTCAGGTGTTTATTTCTGCCTCTCCTGAGAGGATTGTGTTTCCGTACAATTATTTTGCCGTTATGGAGAACGCTTCAGAAGGAAACTGCTCATTTCTTCCGAGAGAATATTATTTTCGTGCTCTGGCGTTAAAGGTCGTTGGATCAAATCGGCCCAATTAGTTTTCAATTACGTTGGAATTTTGGTCGTTTTAGTGAGGAAGAAATACGCCATGCTGGGCGGTACTAATTGTACGGATACTCGAAAGATACTAACCTATTTCTCACCAAGATATATTGCCTGTCAAGATGAGCTCGACAATCGGAATGATCTGAACACGAAAACTGAAAAAGGATTCCCTTCGATACAATTGTGTATAAAAGGGCCGATTTTCAGAATAAAAGGAAACACGATCCTGTATCACAATTAATTTGCTTCTTTTATCGTGATTTACACCGGTTCGTTGTATACATTTTCTCAGAATCGTGTTTGAGAAGGTGCTCGCATTTCCATTTCGTATTTTGGGTGTCATAATCGTCCCACGCGCCGAGTAAAACCCGCTTTTCTTCGACGGGATTTTCCTCGGTGAGCTTAGAATTAATCTTGTTCGCGGTCTAGGGTTTTACGACTTGCTGGCCGTTGAAGGTTTATAAAACAACCTTCAACACAACCCTTCTTCAAGCTGTTCCTTTTCCCGTCGGGGTGTTTTTAAGGGGCGAACCAGAATTAGGTTCTACTTGAGGGGTTCCCCTGAATGATTCAGACAACAACCTGTTTCTCAAACCCACTTACTCTTGCACTTTGCTGTTGAAGATTGTTCAAGGCTTATGAGAGGAGTTCACTCAGTAACCACTTCTGAGTGTGTGCCGGGGAAAATAAAGGATATCATCCTAAGAATTTAAAAATGATCGACGCAAGAATAACCTTTTATGGTAATGGTAAAGAATTTAAAACACTCCTCAAAATTGTTGCAATTCACACGTCGAACTATTCCTAGTTGCCTATAGCTTGCCACAAACTATAGTTTGATTAGTTCAAGGCCCTACTTGGTAGGTAATAGCCTTTTGGATCGTTATTTCTTGAATAATCAACCTAAATATAAAAAATTAACAAATGTCCGTCCGCCGTACGCCATCCACTCCGATTTTGGTACTTGAACAATTTTCTAAAAATCTGAAATTTCGGTCAGGGACTCGTTTCCGGACTCTAGTTAGTCCTTGAAACTGTTCAGCCCGATCAGACCAAATTTGGCCAGGGTAGGGGTCAAAATGTGTATTTTGAAAAATGGATTTTCGAGATTTTTGGCAATCTAGGCGTGTGGGGTATCATTTTCCACTAAATTTTGGAGCCCTGAATCGATTGGAATAGGTCCGGGACCCGCCACACCCACTGTTTTCCCCATTTTCCCCATGTTGAACAAATGAGTCTCCATGCGCCTGGTCAGAGGAATAACCAACTGCGAGGTGTTTTTCCTCGTAGCTTTTACGGACCCATTTCGAATTTTGAAATTTGGAGAGATACATAACGGTTATTTTATAAAGAACGACATTTTTCAATATAAATTGGCAAGACTTGGAGTGGTACGCAGCTAATCCAGAAATTTTAGCCTTGAATAGGTAAATATTGTAGAGGCCAGAGTGCTGGTAGAGTGCTGTCACCTTAAGGTGCCAAACGATCTTTGTTTTTCACCGATGTTGTGTCAGTGTTTTTGGACAGGGGGAACACCACCATCCATTTGCCGACGATCTAAAAAATATTTACCGAATTTAACTGCTCTACAGGCCGATCTGGGAATGTTGGATCGATGTTGCTGTGATAACCACATTTCCTTATCGTACCGACTGCATTTTATCCATTCTCTTCGGCTGTCGTCTCCAACCATGTGCCCAATCTTGTTCCTATAAGTAAATTGTTGTTCGGTCCTGAATATTACACGACTATATAATGATTATCGTATGAAATATCTCTATTACGGTAGCAAATTTCAGCACTTTCGCCAGTTTTATAAATTTGCAAATCCCATGTTACGTTGGGCTTACTTCACCTTACTGAAGCCACCGTTTATCACTGTTTCTCTCGCTCTCGAGCTGTTTCTCTTGTTCGCATGTAAGAACACGATTACTGATAATGTTGGCTCCGTCTTCTCTCTATTCGTCCAACTTGAGCTTGTACCTAGGGCGCATTCATTCTTACATTCTCGAGCCGTTTTAATCAAGTGCCTGCTAAATAGTTAATGAGTTGAGTTCTTGTCTTGAGTGTTCCGTTCAAGTTGAATTAGATGAGAGGCTTAGCCGTTGGCTGATGAGTCAGCTTAGGAGTTGGAGCCGTGCTTCTCCAGTCAGTTATTGCCCATTAGCGAAAGTTAAGATGTAATTCGTTCAACCAACAGATGCAAGAAAGTTTTTAACTTGATTGAGGATGAAAATCAATGGCAACTCAATTATTTATTTAAGAATACAAGTCGATGAGGGTACAAATTTTCACTTCATCATTATTCCTGTCAAGTTTTCGCAAAATAATACTTCCATAATTGCAGGTAAAGTTCTGCCGCCTTCCTGTGGTACTACTTAGGCGTTAATTTACAAGCATTCTCGTCCGAATACGAGCTCTACAACTTTAGTGAGACTGAGAAACTCCACAACATCCATCAGAGACGTCGTTAGGGCGTGATCCACACAACTAACGTCAATTTAATCACAATCGCATGGTGTTGTTAGGCTGTTCACGGCGCTTAATCAATCGCGTTGGTTTGTTTAACGAAGCGTCTTCTCATTAACCTCTGATTGTGAGCGACAGTCTTGCTCTTCCTCGAACTGCGATGAAATACTCTATGAGAGGCGACTGCTAAACTCACCGTATAGATTCTGAAAAGACTCTAGCTGTTGTCCTCTGCCTAATTTTATGTTAAATTATGACAATGGGGATACAATTAGAAATAAAATCATAGAATATGTGTTCATGTTCTTCACAAGCTCATGATGATAATTTTTCACTCTTTCATTGAGGTTTTTAAGAGTGCAAAATCGATTAAATTACCACCGAAAAGCACCGAGAATAATAAATCGGGCTCAGCGATATGAATTATCAGTATTTGCATACTTGACATTATTCAAGGCCTCTCTGAAAGAGGTTAGGTACTTAACATTATTGTGGATTTGTACAAATTATTATCCTATACCTAGTTATAATTCACTGAAAGTCCTCTCTCCAGAGTCTACCTCGGCTTGAGTAGTATAGGAAGTTTATGATTACGCGAAATGGGCTTCTGCGGGGAAATAATTAATATAACCTCTCTGGAAGTAATTTTATCTCTCTCCTGTGAGCCATATCATTTTCACTGCGGTGAATCAAATAGCGCTAGTTAGTCTGACAGATAAAAACAATTGAGGTGTCTCAGTCAAATCGAAAAGTCGTGTAATCAGCTTGCATCCTTTGCATTGATGGTTATGGGTTACTATGAGTATTTAGTAGTAATTCACGTTTTTGAGCTCGGAAAACATCAGGAACGTGGTTTAATACTTCAAATTTACGGACATTTCCTGACTTGGGTCTGTTTATGGCGTTTTTGGCCATTTTGTGCGTACGTTTTTGTTGGTTATTCCTTAAATAATCAATCTATATTTTCATACAAAAAGTCGATCTCTTCGATTTCGGCCCAAAAAATTTTTCTAGGCGTTTCATGATGTCTAGACCAAAATGAGCCAATCTCCGTCCGCCGTACGCCGTTTTAAACTAGAATAAATTTGCTTCGAAATGAACTTATAGCCTAAAAACTAATTGAAAGATGGTGTTCACAGCGCAATTATTAAACAAGAGCGGGTTGATTCAACGAGGGATGCTTGAATTCCCAACACTATTGATGAGGAAACTTGGGGACATATTCCGTGAATTTGTTCTCGAGTTGAGTCGTTTTCAAGAAGTCCTGATGCAGTGATCATTTTGGTTTATTCCTGCCTGATGATCCACTAATAGTATAAAAATCTGACTCGCTGAAGGAGAAAAACGCAACTATATTGTACGTAGCGTATGGAATTTCACTTAATTTCCGAAGATCTGCCTGCAGGGCGTCTTGATCCAAACTTGTGTTGTTTACCCCCAGTCCCAGAGGATATACTCTGAATTTGCTAACAAATCCCCTTGATACGTTACATCAACTGAATACTAAAGGTTAATTAATAATGAAGACCTTTTTCTGCTCCACCAAGTTAATAACCTACTGCATTCACAACATCTCCTGCCTGACGCAAAACGAGCGAAATACCACGTAAATGTCACCGTATTTGCCCTTTTTGTGGAACGTTCGTTTTGAGAGCACACCAACCTTTGACCTTTACCTTTATGACCCGTTTGCCATTTAGATAAAATTGTAGTGAATTCCGAGTATCAATCAGCTTCACGAGCACTCGTCTTGTAATTTTCCTCTTGCATTGCTGTAGAATACAGCTTCTTGGTTTGACATCCACGTAATTTGCGAGAAGAATACGTTCTTACTGCTAGTAGAACGCACCCCCGTGGAAAGTTATATTACAGGGAAAGTCACGATTTGCTCGACAAACCTCTTCGAATAAGATGTATATTATCATCTCTCCTAATGAGGCTTGGCTGTGTTGATCTAGCATGAACGCACAGCATGCGGTATCATCTTGCCCGAATGCAATGCGCCCTAATGAGGAATCGGTTCGCCGCTTCTGCTGCAGATTAAGATTCCAACCCTTAACTCTACACTTGCTCTTCAGGGGGCCATTTGTACAGGGCTAGTGGCAACCTAATCATGAACTATGACTTTCAGAATGACATCTTTCTAATCAAAAATTGTTACTCTCACTGACATGGACAAACCCAAAACAAGGCTAGTATAATCATTGAGGTCTATCCAACTTCTTTCGAGTTTTAGAAACACCTATTCACGAAAAAAGTTACAGTGTTTTGAGATTTAACAAAGCGACCGTTTTTCAGATCTTATTCATTTGCAGTGGAAAACCGTCCAACTTTTCCAATCAAGGCTGCTTTCATTCGGCTTGATGAAATCTTTAAAAGCACACTGATTTTCCAAGAAACCCAACTTTTTCTCTCCCGAAACTCGTTAAGAAAGCTACCTAATTTACAACATTCTACTGCCTTTTGCAATCTATTCTATCGTAAAGTGCACGATACAACACTTTCCCGCTGAAGTGGATTTTTAATGCATTAACTAAGATTATTTTCCGGTGTAACCAGTTTGATTAAGCAGTGGTAAAACCAGAATCGTGTTTACTACTATTCAATTCGCAAAAGGCGAACATGATGTGCCCAAATTTACCATACTTTCGGTCTCGTTTTGTTTTAGAAGACGATAATTCCGCCGGTTGCGTGAATTACGAAGTAGGTAAAAGTGAAAGCAAGTTAGGGAGTTAGACAAGTTAAAGGTTATTTCGCTGAAGTTGTGCTAACCTTTTTTACATGATAATCCGTTTGAAATTAGATTGAAGTTCTCGCTTGTCTTATTTTCCTGACGAAAAAGAGGGAAAAAGACATTCATGAAAGTTTCAGTTGGAAATAATTTTGTCAAAAAGATTTTTTTTCAATTGAAGTGCCACATTGGTGGTTGTGTTCGGCTTCAGAATTGTATTTTTAGTCTGATGAATGACGAAATTATCATCGATTTGCTAAAAACAGTTTTCTGGTATGAATTACCGTAATACAGTACGAGGATAGCGGCGAGCCACCTATCATGTATGCAGAGTGCACTTAGAATTGGACAGAACTCTAGGTAAGGCATTTTACATACAACTAGCGAGGTCACTGCAGCTAGTTTGGCCTGCTAATGTTGCCTAGCCTGATCTTTGAGCGCATTTTGTTGTAATTTAATGTCCAAGTTCAATAGAGACTGGGACGGACCAACTTGTACGAAGAACGAGACCAAACTTTCGTTTTTATTTGCAAATTAATGACGGTATGATACATGCTGATTATCGTTTCTTACGCCAGGTTAGTTTGACCTCATCAAAGCTGTTTAATGTAGGACCTACAAGTTTGAGCTTCTTGTCAAGTTGAAGGACCAGAAATTAGTGAATTTGATGTTCAAACCCCCTAAAACAATTTATTACTCCGATTGGACAAGAAGGTACCATCTCTGTTATGTTGGTAACAATACATACTGTGTTCACCATCAGATAAAAGAAAATATAAAAACATCTTATCCTTATCTATCAGTGTGCTAGTACTGATAGGCACTGATAACAATGAATCCTTAGTTTTAATCTCTTGACATTGGAACGAGTGTCAGTTCTAGGATATAGTAATTTACCTGCCTCTTATCCCTTTACCCTGCCTCCTATCCCTCTCACACCCTTGCACACAGTGACGTTCAGAGCCAGCAACATTTTTGAAGTGGGCCTTTTTCACTTATTTCCCTAGCATTTCCATAGATCAAAAAAACATACTGCATCTTGTTTGGCGCCACTCTAATTTTGCAGCTTAGTGCTCTTTTGGTTGGTCTCATTTGTTGTTTGTTTGGCGTCTCCTGGGAATGGCACTGAAAGAATTCAAGGGGTATCCCGTCGGACTTTGCCCGTGATTTTCCTTAGTAAATGACCTCACTTAAGTGTCTCATGTTCCCGCATTGGCTCCCCATTGTACAGCTAAAAGATTCACCGGCAAACAGCGTGAAGTATTTGATAGATTGATCATTCAAGGATGTAATCATGCCAAAGGTCAACCTGTCCAATTGGCGCCAAAAATTGACAGTGGGTATACGTTTCATGATGTCTAGATCATAACGCTGCAAATTCTTTCACAGGGGTAGATTATTCCTCGTACGAGCAGCATGCAGACTCATTCAAATCGATTCTGTTTCTAAACCAAACACTATCTAAACTCTAAACCCTGCTATAGTTTGAATTAGAATTAAAACCTCGGACCAGGAGAATGGAGACTTCTTCCTATCGATTTAGCGTCAGAAAATTAGTGGAAAACGGTACTCCGCACGCATAAATCACCGAAAATATTGAACATAGGGACGCAAATACGGAAATGTCCGTACGCCGTCCACGCCGATTTTGGTATTTTGGTAGTAAAATTCTCTAAAAACTTGAAATTTGGGCCTGGGACCCGTTTCCGGCTTTAGTTGGTCCTTGAAACTTTTCAGCCCTATTGGGAAAGATTTGGAAAGCCACCCCCCTCCCCTCCCCTGGGTAGGGGTCAAAATGCGTTTTCAAAAAATTGATTTTTGACAATTTAGGCGTGTGGGGTAACATTTTCGACTAAATTTAGAACGCGGAATCCAATGAGACGGGTCCGGGACTCGCCACACCCACTGTTTCCCCCATTTTCCCCATGATGAAGAAATAAGTCTCCATGCGCCTGGTGGTCCGAGAAATAACCTACCCTCGTGTAAGAATTCGCAGCGTTTTTCAATGGATGCGCAGATATCCAGGACAGTTTGTATTTTAACACTTTCTAGACGAAAAACTTATGTTCATTAACTCTCTGATTATAGCCTCCATACATTTTTTCAGCATTGATATTAATGGAGCTTCTTCTTCATGGCTCTTCTTCCTCAACCCCCTCCTCCCTTTGCATTGTGTTATCCTTTGTTGAGAAGCGTTGGATTCTGCAGGTGTTTCTAGCCAGTTCTTCACTTGCCTTCAGCCTCGACATTGTTGGTTTATGACGTATCTGTCACTCAATCACCTTTCCTTCGACGTTACATCATGACGTGAGACATGATGTGCCGTGTCCTGAGCTTCTGCGTTCTATTTACACTAAACAATCATCCGACGGACCAACGCAGTAGACTGGTGTTTCCGAGAAGATATTTCACGGCGAAGGAAAAAAGAATCAGGTCGAGGCCCTCAGAGGTTCAATTTGAATTTACGGCGAAAGGGGTTGCGGCAATATTTCTCGAAGAATGTTGGCATAGCCGTGCAAGGGTTCGGTAACCGGTTCCAGTGACACGATGTAAGGGTCAAAAGGTGAAGGACTCGGGTCTCACAAATTGATATACAGCGGATTTTTTTCTGTCTTTGCAATTAAATTAGTTCATGAAGTCGTAAAATACCCCGGTAATTCTTTCGGATTTTACTAATATGAATTAAAAACGATGCCTCATTGCACATTCTTACGGCGGCCGACCTATCATGTTCAAAGTTATAGAAAACTCATGATCTATTCATCTATTCCTTGAATGATTGAATTCGAATTCAAAGTGATTATGGAACCTATTCATGAACAAATTAAGGCCTTATGGCGATTCGCCTTATCTATGATAATTTTGGGAGGGATGCCAAAACTATGAATTTCAATTGAATTAAACGACTTTTAGCTTCCCTCGGTGGGTGGAAATCGAGCTTGCGAAACGCTGGGTGCAACGATGTGCGGTTTCGATTTACAAACAATTTTTTTCGATTAATTATGTTTCATGATGTTTTGATCGAAAAGCCGATATGTCCATCCGCCGTATGCGCCTTTTAGGTACTAGAATATTTTCTGAAAAAGACTTAGGTCAAAAACTCACTTTGTTGTTTGAACTTCACTCGATGAAAAAATTGTTTTTGAAACTCATTCTTCGGGAACTGGGTTCGTTGGAGATTCAACATTACTCCTTGAAAGGGCACTCTAGAGAGGTATGGGTCACCCAATTTTTGGAGGTAAATTTTCGTGATTTTCGGGTACCTTATTTTCCACTAAATTTTGGATGCTGAATCGATTGCGTGGGACACTCCACAGTCACTGTTTTTCCCATACTCTCGCTCTAAGGAATAGTCAATCATTGTGGATGAATTTGCAACGTTTTTCCCAAGTAATCTGTTTTGACCGAGAAAAAAGGATGTTTGGTTTAGGAACTCCGTGTATAGTGATGAGATGGCAGACGAAATCCGATAACTGTCGAATATTAAAAGAAAATTGCGGTATCCTCTAGTTTTAGCGCTAATTTGTGTTTTTGACGGGAAAAGGGAGCGCCACCTATGAACGGTTTCGATACGCATGGTTTTCTGTGCTTTACATACGCGGCTCGTTGTTTTTGAACCGCTCTGTCCCGTGAGGTTTAATTGGCGAAAAACACCGCTTGAATCACGGTAAACGAGGGAATTATTCATGACTAGCTCGAATCGAACACAGCGAGCTCTTATAGTGATTAAAACCAACCATTGCGAGTAAACCTTTTTAAATGGTTTGCATAATTTCCACCCCTCCCCCCTCACAGTTCGTAGGCATCACTCCTTGCGATAGGCTCAATGAAATTGATTCCATTTCGATTGCAATAGATCAGCAAAATGTCTATCATCGCTCATTGCGAACGCATTCAACCGTATATTTCCCTAAAGCATTGAATGTTGAGGAATATTCATCGTATTCATCGCCGATATGAATTGAAGATTCGCAGGTTGATTGAGAGTGAAAAACTTATCGTATCCCCCCCAGTTTCCTATTTAACGGTTAAAGACATGCTTTTTCACAGAATGGACGGGTATTCCTCGCTTCTTTCGATCTGAACCTATGCCCATTACCTGTACAAATGAACCGTAATATCCAGATAGATTGCTTGAGTAAGAGAAGCAGAAAGTGAATTGAACTAAGCGTGTACTGAAACAAACATACACCATAGCGGTAGTTTCAGGCTTTATAGCTACTCACTGCACGTCTGTTGATACAGCGGAATGTATTTTGTTTAATTAGGAAATTATGTTATTATGAGGGATATTCAAGCAGAAACTTATAGCGTAAGAAGCGTACTAGTTTCGGCAATGACGGAAACTCCAGTGATCTTATACGGATTCGGAACATGGCAGTGATACCTAATTTTATGCCAAAAGGAGGTTGCAACTCATAGCTCTCAGAATGTCCGAAAGGAGCGCTAATGCACGTATAAGGCATTGTCTTGATGTGAAGACCCCCAGTATATTAGGTACAGTTTACATTCATTATGAATTACCATCTCCTAAAGACTACTATATCCTATCCTCCCTTAAGATAGGAGGTTGGACACGAGTTTTTAAAAATATTTACACATTAGGACCAGTCCACTCTTTAGAGTTGGGACAGTTTTTGACTTCCAACAACCTTGAAAACGTAAAGGGATCTCATGCTTATTTGTGCATTCAAACTTGAATTAATCCATGAACGGTGGATTGGGCCGGCGATTTTTCCAGGTCATTTTTTGCTATGTGAACTGGGTTGTTCTTTTTATTGAGACGTATTCCTGGTGTTGATTGGGCCGACTTCGAACGTTACACAGATTACGGAAGCAGATAACAGCGAGATAATCGATACTCTCAAATAATGATGGAACTGCAGTTCTTGTTGGGGATGGAACGAATAAATTCCTAATTATTTAGGATATTCTGCAAAAATTGAGCATGCGGCCTGTTCGTAAGACATGCAAATGTGGTAGTGATCGTGATGAGAAAGGAGAGCAGATTAGTGGGAGGGGATGTATGAGCTGAATCTATTGTGATGGGCGAGGTGGATTTACCAAGTTGACAAATGAATTTACATTTTAGCTAAAGCGTTGTTGATCCACTGGCGGTGAGAAATAGTGGAATACATCCCACCTACTCACTCTGAAAGCTGAATTGTTGAGGAGGCTTTTATGCGGTTTGCTGATGAGAGTGCATATTCAGTAAAGCATTCCAAGCACATGTCGCTCTCTTTTATGGACTCCCTTCGCAGTGATGCTCTTTGAGTAAATGGAGCTGGAATCTCCATTCAGGAGCTGCATAAAGTGCTATCTTGATGAGAAGGGCTTATCACGACGGAATTTCCTCTCAAACAACTTCTCATTTGCGTGTATTATAAAGTTTAACGCGAATACTTCCGAGTAGATCGAGAACGTGGGAAATCGAGATAGCGCTCGGCAAAATGAGGCTGACAGAGCACGTTCTAAAGGAGGAATGGAGCGTTTTCCGTGGTTTTCATCCGAGAAGGAGAACAACTGACTGGATGGCGTCGGAGAATCTTGCCAATTTCCTTCAGAAGCCCCTTCACCCCCTTTGGGCCGTCACTGTGCAACATCGACCGAATTAACTCGTCACCTTTCCGTCGTTTCGTGGGAAATGAGGAATCTCTGTCGTCGTCTCCTGTCCAATATCCTCTTGGCGTCGAGCCAATTAGAGGAGGAACTGCAAAAAGAGGGCTGATAAGGTGCGAATTTAAATCAAACCCATCAACAGCTCAGGGTCGATCTCGTATTTATTTAGGCGGCGGTCATCGACTTTTCATGTTCCATTGTTTGTTGATACCTACTTGTATAAGTAATATCGATTCTGAATAGGCGTTAATCTTGGAAAGATCCTGGACCGAGCTTTGTTAAAGCGACGTACGTTGCTATGGTCGAATCCGTGCTTACTTACTGCCTCCCCGTTTGGAGCAGTACTTACAGCACATTGCTGGAGCCAATCATGAAAACGCAGAATGCTGTCATTAGGAAAATCGCCAAGAAAAGCAGGCTTGAACATACTGCGCAACTTTTCCTGGAACTGCAGATTTTGCCTTTTAATAAATTAATCGCTCTTAACAATATTAAGCAAATAATAAGGACAAAACACTACAACCTCCCATCTCACACAGGGAACACCAGATTCAGTAATACATAACTATAAAATTGAGTACCTAGATCGTTGAAGGCCCCGATATTTGTATGGTTTCTGAGCATAGGTTGTGCGGAAGAAAGGGTACCTACTTAGCCAACTAACGGAAAAATTACTGCACAATAAACTGAACGGACCAATAAATAAACAGCTAATGATGTACTTCCTATCCAACTGTTAATACCAAACGATGAAACTGTGACTACTACCTAACTATAGCTATAGCTAAATTTAATTTATTTACCTAGCACCGCATGCTTGCGTACCGCCAGAACTCTGCTCATCCCACACCACAAGCTCTTGCTTATATGGGGGATTAATTTCTTAGGATATTATGTGATCGCGGCGGATCATGCCGGTTGTGTGAAACACAAATGTGTGCATCCGCTGTATTTTTCGTGCAATTCGTGTGTTTAATTGAAATAAATTTATTAAAAAAAAAATTGATACCGAGCATTTCTGCAATTGCAGCTATTGAAGATGAATATATAGCACTTCAAGTGGAAAATATGTCCGTTCTTGATCACTACCGTCAGAAGCTGCGACATCAAGGATTATGAATGACTTACTTTCTGGAACTTCTTGTTTCCGTCAATCATTCTGCCGTACACCGACAAAAAAAAATTTATCCACCTTTTCCGGACCCCTTTTCCTCAATTTTCTACTTACCGCCGGGTTTGGGTTCGGTAAAACTCATAAAAGCGGAACAATAAATCGAGTTTCGGGTTTCGGGTCAAACTTTTTCTCTTGTCCCTTCAAGTTCTCGTGATCCACGATACTTTTTTTTTCTTCTCGGTAGTTTGTGTTGTACTTTCCTCGTGGCTTCTTCAAAGTTGAGTTATTACGTACTTGATGAAGAAGGTGACAAGTCCCAACTGATGTGTTAATTACTGTGTAATTACATTCCAAACTCCTGTTTGCAGTACACGGCGTCAGAAGGAGAGCTTCGAATGCCTATATTTCCTTCCTAGTACTACGACAGTAAGACGAGACTTTGTTTAGGAGTTCGACATTAAATACGTAGTTATAAATGATGCATATATATGCTATTATTTATATACAATACAAGTATAATAAATAATACACTACAATACTTTTGAACAAAATGGAGTGTTAGAAAGTGAGAGCTCATTTAGGACCTTGACGCCAACACGGTTTGTCAGGAAACTCAAAAATACTTCTTAAAATAATATAACATACGCCAAATTTGGGTCAATTTCCCTTATGGAGAGCTGATCCGTTTGAAAAACCGATCAGTTCTTCCCGTTCGGCCTGCTTTTTTAGCTGCCACGCAGGCACATACTGGATGCACAAATGACGGTTAGATTCTTGGGCAAGCGTTCTGTGAGACTTTCCCCCAGAAGTGTAATGATCGCCTTGATTTGTGGCGCGAAAATCCCGTCTTTCGTACAGAGCAGATGCTTTAAGCCAGGATCATGCCACTTGTGCAGCACGCATGCCCCCACATGGTTAGCAGATGCGTTGTGAAATGTGATCCCGACGTGACTCACCCTTTCAACGTGGTATTCACCAATTATTACTTTGGAGAATTTGGCTAAATGACGCATCGCTCTATTGTCATTTCCCTGGAGTTCCCGGGTGTCTTCTGCAGCCTTCCTTTCCTGGACGCCAACACAACAAATTGTATTCAACTCACAAGGTTGGCCGGACATCTTCAGTTACCGGGGGAGGGGGCCTTTGGCGTTTACCATCACTGCTGATGCCTTTTAGAGTTGGCCCTCTCAGGCCACTTCTGCCCTCCGTAGCGTCCATCACTTCATGTTCGCTGAAGACAAAATGTTCCCTTTGTGAACTAGACTCCCCTGATTGCTTCTCTGGAGGGGCTCTACGACAGGCATCTCTTCTGCGAGGGCCTCCGTCTGCTTTTGTCGCCATTGTACCCGTTGCCTCCCTCCCGTGGTCCGTGATCTTGGGGATCGCTTCTACAGGCATGCCAGATATGAAAAGCATATTTCTCTGTGTGTCCTCTGTATATTCGCGTTAGTGGCCTCCTCAGGGTACATATTGTCTTTGACCGCATGGACTTCCCATCACTATTCCCACAATACTGCCACGTGGTTTCGGGAGAAACTGTGCTGCAAACCACAAATCTTACATGCGCTTCCACCCACTACAAACTGACGAGCCTGCGAACAGCCTATACTGATGTGCTCCAGCTCTCTCCCTTGTCCTGGGGCACGATGTGGTACTGCCACTGTGACCTAGAGTGATATGCTCACCTTAGTGATTGTGTGCTTCCTCATTTATTTCGTTGTCCTATCATTGATTTTTGTCTTCGTTTCTTCACATTCTCTGTATGGATATGATCGAGATTCTTTTTTTTTTTTGGGCTCCCATATCTTGCCTCATATTAGATGAATAAATCCCCAGAGGTACCGGTTAAATTTCAAAATCCCGTCCGGAGGTTGAGAGCCAAGAGAGTCATTTAAACTTGAACCTTTCATTTCGGATGTCCTTCAGCTTTCATCCCTTCTCGAACACAAGTTTCCTACACAAGTCAACCCTGATGGCGCACCAGGGACTAATCTCATCTCATAATCAGGACGCTGAGTGCCTCAAGCTCGAGAAAGTGACGGTGACAGGCACGAGCTCGGGGGTTTCTAATTAACTAGGAAAAAAATTTACGGAAGACAAGAGGTTAGTGGTGGAAGAGCCCTTTAAAACAGCGGACTACAGTAAAAAAATTCATTATCTCTTCGTCTACGCAGGATGGCGGGTTTCCCTCCCCCACCCCCCACCATTTCGCGCCACAAAGCTTCTTATCAGGGTTCTACTCTTTTTCCGCCTTGCACTTTCTTTCTTTTGCCCATTTACTTACTTATTCTCTTCATTAGAGTTTCTAATATGTTTAATTCCTCTTGGGTATTTTTGTACCTTTGAATTCCTTTGTTACTATATTCTAGACCTTCATGTCTATTTAATCTATGCTTTCCACAATGCTCTCATGTAAGGCATTATGTCTTTGTAATAGGAAATAAAATTAATTTAACATGAGAGTAATTAATGGTATATACCACTTGCTCACATTGCTGTGCGGGAGCCCATGATACAAAACGCTGCAAATTCCTTCACATGGGTTGGTTATTCTTCGGGCCAGGCGCATGGAGACTCATTTCTTCAACATGGGGAAAATGGGGGAAACTGTGGCAACGGGTTCCGGACCCATTCCAATTGATTCAGAGTCCAAAATATTCATAATGGGTAGATAGACACGGTGGGTGCCAATGGTTCTGGGACCCACTATATTGGATTCAGCGTCCACAATTTATTGGTAAATAATACCCCACACGCCTAGATCGTCCAAAATCTCGGAAATCCATTTTCGAAGAACACATTTTGACCCTTAACTCGCCCACATTTTGTCCAATCGGGCTGAAAAGTTTTGAGGACAAACTGGAGCCGGGAACGGACCCCTGACCCAAATTTCAGATTTTCAGAAAATTTTCTACTACCAAAGTCGGCGTGGATGGCGGACGGTGTCCAGCGGACGGACATTTGACTTTTTTGACCTAGACACTTTGAAACGCCCAGAAAAAATTTTTGGGCCGAATCGGAGCAATTGCCTTTTTGCATGAAAACATAGGTTGATTTTATTATTCAAGGAGTAACCAACCCAAAATATGGGAATAATATAATGATCTAAAACTGAGATAAACTCCACTTTTCTCCAGGGTCAGTGGCAACACTGGAGATAAGAGTGTCGTTGATAAGGGTACAAGAGTCCAGAGTGATATGAGCAGATTACACCATTGTAGTGTTTTTGAGATCTCATTTCCCAATAAACCTTGACTATAAACTGATTTATAATGATTAACTTCAGGGTAGATTCAATCTCCAGTGTTGCCACTAACCCTATCAGAAAGGTACTGCCAAAAAAGGAAGGTGATCTCGCTTTTATAGTAGAAAAGTCTAATTAACCTCTCGGCCTCTCAAAAGTTTAGAGATTGTACAGGAAATGGCCAGGCTTGAGTAGTACAGGGAGAGGGGTATCGATGCTAATTCCCCAATTGTATGAAAACGTTCGGCGAAAAAATGTGAATTAATTTAGTTCCTGTGTAGTACGCAGAATTGTTCATCTCAAGACGTAATTATTCTAGGTATATGCAAAACTTTCAAACAATTGGGTGATTTTTTCGGGGAAAGGCTGTTTGTACCTATTCTGGAGAATTTGTATAATTTATTTTGACTTTATTATATTTTTTGAGGGTTAAAAAAGAAGAGCTTCCACCTTGGGATTAAATATTAACCACTTGAATATTGGAATTCGCACGATGAAACTGCAATCACAAAAATGCAAATATCTCTCAAACTCAACAATGCCGAGGGAGTTATTAAATTCCCAGTCGTTCCTTTTCGTTGGTGTAACTTTTTCCTCGACCGCTCGCCAGAATGACTCAATTAAACCGAAACAATATTAGCGTTTCATCACGTTCCTGCGGAAGAAGAGACGAATTTTTTTCACGAGTCTGTTTTCGTTTGAAGAATTACAAAGTACAGAGATGAGTTAATTCGACGTTTTTCTCCTCCTGGAGTACCGAGTGTTTAGGCGTTCTAATGATGAGTCCTGTGATTCATTTTTTGCCTCGTCGACTTCATTCCACCTTGGGGAATAAAAGCTACCCAAATACCTATCTATATGAGCACTTTCATAGTATTTCTTTGACAAATATGATGAGGAATCACTTTCCTTCAATCTACTCATGTACAGGCCTTTGGAGTTGACGTTATTCCGGGCTGTGCGTTCGATTTCCTCCTTTTCTTCTTTTTTCTCGATGTCAAACGAAGTTCCGAGGCCGAAGAAAGAAGGAGTTGAGTAATCGTGTGTCGAAAAGCAGGAAACTTGGAATCCTAAAGGTTGGGGGTCTGTCAATGACAACCCACGGAAAGTCAATGCCTTATAGCCCTTGTCCTCGACAAAGATGATTCCATTTTTTGGTGGCCTACGTAATTCTGCGATAAAAGCGCGCTTTTACTTTGGTACGTGAGTGAAAAGACCTGGGGAATATAAATACATAAACTCAGAGATGTCTCATTATAATGGCTTTGATCTTTTCGTTGGATCATCGAATGAGATCAAAAAGAGTTGGCCATTTAATTCTTCTAGTTAGTTGGGAACCAGAGAAGAGGAGGTATCTTTCACGGCCCTTTCCTTGTTTAGCCACCAATTTTCCAGAACCTGATGAAGATAATGCTTCTTCGTCATATTACCAGCTTCCTTGAAATATATTTTGATCTTCACAAAGCACTAATTGTTTGTGAAAAATCGATTTAGGAGAAATTAGGAGCCATAGGAGAAACTACTCGAGGCAAAAAAAGTACCTGTATTTTGCTGTTATTTCAAAATATTTCGTTAGGTATTTTACCAGAAATATTGTGAGAACAGAGTAAAATAATTGTTATACATAGAAGAATGTGCATGGGCCCCCCCTCGGACGCATATAGGTGGATGACGGTGGCGGTCCCTATATGCGATCAGGCAAAGCTCACACCCCGTCCCCCGCTCATTTTAAAATTGTGGAGAGTGAGCAATAAATTAACGGTATTTTTCATGTATGCAGTCTTGTTTAGAAATGGTCAAAGTTACCCAAAATATCGTAGGAAGAAAATTCAGAGGCATTTTGAAAATTTTGTTTCGTGGCATAAGTGCCCAGAGGTAAAGCTGTTAACTTATTTCGCAACCGAGTGAGCTAATGCCGCGTGTGTCCATTTTTACAAATGTTTACAAAATCTCGAAAATCCCTTTCGAAATAGGTAAACAGATACCCATTTTGACCCATAACCTGTTCCTAAGGCACCAATTGTCCCGGGACCCGTCTCATTTGATTCAGCGTCCAAAATTTAGTGGAAAATTATCCCCCACTCGCCTAGGTACCAAAAATCTCGGAAACCCACATTCGGAATAGGTAAATAGATAGGTACCTAGGTACCCATTTTGACCCATAACCTCATCCAGAGAGTGCCAATCGTTCCGGGACCCATTCCATTGGATTCAGCGACCAAATTTAGTGGAAATGATACCGCACATGCCTAGGTACCAGAAATCTCGAAAACACTTATTTAAAATGGGTAATAGATACCCATTTTGACCCATAACTTCTTCCAGTGGGCGCCAATCGTCCCGGACCCATTTCATTGGATTCAGCATCCTAAGTTAGTGGAAAATGATACCTAACATGCCTAGATCGCCAAAAATCTCATTAATCCATTTTTCAAAAAAACACAAAATCGGGGAGATTGACTTATTGCATGAAAACATAGGTTGATTATTCAAGGAATAACCAACCAAAAGTGATAGATAAGCGCACATAAAATTACTATGGCTTTTAGGTTAAAATGGCTGTAAATTATTCCTGAATTATTCACGCTAGATAGTTCTCGCATGCGTAGCATGCTCATCCCTGAGGTCCTCAGAGTAGGTTACCTATTAGGGTTGATTGAGAATGAATATCAGAATAGTAGCAACTCATTTTTATGAAGTAAGATAGCTAAATCCGTTGGAGCAAATGCTAATACCTAAAAATTCGAAACCGTTTTCATCTAAGCACTGTTAAACCGAAGTGAAGTCGTCTAACTTTGGAGCAACTTGAATATTTTCGGATGTTCAGCACTCCGTCCTGACGGTTGGATTTACTCACTTTGAATCATAAAATGATGAAAGTTTAACAGGACTTGGCGTTTATTGCGCAATCGCAGCATAGTCTGTAGTAATAGCTGAATGAAAGTACCTACATTCGTTCATTCATAAATCTAAGAAGCCTCGACTTTGGGCTTTTCAGTCAATATAGTTGTGCTCTGACGTTCAGTGAAACGGAGAATGATACCCTCAGAGTGCTAACGCTACCGCACGATAATTGAAACTATTTGAATTGTGAAATCGACCGGAATTGAGTCAGAGTGCCAAATTACACACAGTGTTGCACAATTCTGAGCCTGGGCTTCGCAGGAAGGTAAATTGAATGAAGAGAAATAGGGCGTTTCCATTACAAAGAAGCAACAGGTGAGGAAGGGGTTTCCTCGTTCGATCACCTCAAAGACTCCGGGATTTCCATTTCGGAAGTTTAAACTCAAACTTGGTACAATTCAGTCGATACCCTTTTGATCGACGAGTTTACCAACTCCCTTTCGCTCTCATGAAAAGTTTGGGGTCCTTTGCATTATCGGCTCTTTGGGAGTGAGTTTGGTGCGTTCCAAAGAAACCATTATGTCGCCGAGGGGATGGAAGAACGGTTCATGAAAGGACAGGTAGATTAGCAATCGTTTGTATCGAGTCTAATCGATTACGTACGAGTATTTGAAGACCTAGACCAACAACTCCACCGTATTTGACTGACTGGGGATCCGTTAATGGACTCGAGCAGCCATAGGACTGCTGAAAAGGACTTCTCACGGTGAATAACGATGGCAAAATATATGATAATTCCGTACCTCAGGATAAAGTCAATTCAGGGAAAAATAAGAGCTGCTTACCGCGATCAGCTCATTTCAAAAATACCTACATGCACTCACGCCCTGCCTCCATTCAGGCCAACCGGGCTCAAAAGTTCTGAGAACCAAACAAAAACTTGAATGAGTCTTAGTCCAAAATTTCAAATTTTCAAAAAAATGCCTACTGTCAAAAACGGCGTACAGCGGACTGACATTTTTAACATGTCGGGCCGAAAAACAGTGTTATCGGCATGAACTTATTCTATATTGCACAAAGGGTTACAATTAACCAAACCCCCGTTTTAATTGTAAAAAATTTAGCAAAAATTTGAAATTTATGAATTTTTCATTCAAGGACTTTTTACGGCTTGAAATGGCCCTTGAAACGTTTTAGCCCGATCGGATCAAATTCGGGTGGGGTCAAAATGTGAATTTTGAAAAATGGATTTTCGAGATTTTTTGCGATCTAGGCGTATGGGGTATCATTTTCGACTAATTTTCGGACGCTGAATGCAATGAAATGGGTCCGGAACCCCTCCACATCCACTGTTTCCCCCATTTTCCCCACGTTGAAGAAATGAATCTCTGAACGCTTGGTCCGAGGAATAACCAACCCATGTGTAAGAATTTGCAGCGTTTTCAATAACATTTGGGGAACGATTGGGGTCCACCGTAAGAGGTTATGGACGCTGAATCGATTTAAATTAGTATCCATGCGTCTGGTCCAAGGAATTACCAACCCCTGTAAAAGAATTTGCAGCGTTTTTGAAATTCGATTTCCTCGAAATTTTGTACGCTAAATCGATTGGAATGAGTCCTGAACGCATAGTGGAACAATTTGAAGCGTTTCATGATTCCGGTTACCCTGAATATCATTGTACTTGCGTTCAATACTTCACTGAGATGCTGTTCTACGCACTCTCAGGTCTAGGTGTATATACTTACCAGCGGAAGGAGCATGATGAACGTCATTTGACAAGATAAAGCCTCCTCACATTCATAGGACTTCTAATCGTCGCACAGCTTCGATAAATTGCGCTCGGTCGATACATAAATGGCATTATCGAACATCATAATTTACACTTTATCATCAGAATGTCTTATGCGAGTTTATATGGTGGGTATTACTCACGCTTCGTGTTGTGCATCTCCTCAGTATCGGAGTGTAGCCCTGTTAGGTTGATCACGCTCCCTGTGGAATAGGGTTATTTACTCGTCGGTGAGGAGCCATCCACCGCAGCGCGACCTAAGGGCTCGTTAGGATGGGAATCCTCACCCCATGTCGACGTTATCCCTTATCCTTGGTCACATGAAGTCAGCATTTCTCACCAGGTCTCAACCATGATTGAGAGTGGACCTAAACCTGTCTTTGAAGTGTCATACATTGTAATGTATCATTTCTTAGGAAGTTGGGAAAATTGAACGTCCAAAATCGTCCGTTTCAACTTGCGATCTTCAAAACCTCTACCTACCGATTCCATTGCCACAGAGGCAACAAAAGCCCTTCAAAATCGTCTTGTTGTGTTTCACTGAGTAGGTATTCTCAGAATCTCCGTGGGCTAGCGTTGCAGCCAGGGTTACCAGGTCTTCCGTTTTACGGGGGAATATCTCTCTTTATGGCTTCTGAAACCCGAGATTTTTGGCGATGTAGGCGAGTGGGGTATCATTCTCCACTTAATTTTGGACGCTAAATCCAATGAAATGGGTCGTAGTACGATTGGTGCCCACTGGAAGAGGTCATTGGTCGAAATGGGTATCTATTTACGTATTTCGAAAGTGGATTTCCGAGATTTCTGGTACCTAGGCGCGTGGGGTATCATTTTCCACTAAATTTTGGACGCTGAATCCAGTGGAACGGGTCCCGGAACGATTGGCGCCCTCTGGATGAGGTTATGGGCCAAGGTGGGTGCCTATCTACCCATTTTGAATGTGATGTGTGCGATTGGAATTGGTCTGGGGCCCACCACACCCACTGTTTTCCCCATGTTGAAGAAATGAGTCTCCATGCGCCTGGTCGAGGAATAACCAATGCGTGTGTAAGAATTTGCAACGTTTTGTCTTAGTGTTGAAATGAAGGAGAAATTCTTATCATCATTCGTTGGTTTATTTTCAACCATCGGTGAATCAGCCATGTTTGAATTCAAAAATGTGAAATCCCTCCCACCGTCCCAATATCCCATTTTGTCAACCAAAAATTTTCCCTTTCCCCCCTTTTTCTGGACCAAGACTCTCTCTTTCAACTCAAAGATTCCGTCAACCTCCAATTTGAAAAAGAAATTATGTAAAGACCTTCAATTGGACGTGAAAATGCTATAATGCATCTCAGAGCAAGCTCCATAAGGAAAATACCAGATAATTGACCTCAGCCTACTTGCAATTGAATTGAAATGATCCAGTGATGATACTACTTAATAACCGGTAGACGGTGATTATCGCGGTGTCTCAGTGAGAATAGTGTCGGCTTATTGAACCTCACCACTAACCCACTTTCTATATCGTTATATCAGTTTGAAATCCGCCCCGACGGGGTCAACCTCGATTTTTTACGCAATCGGCAGCATAATAATTATTTTTGACGTGGAGCGAAAACGTGTCTTCTGAATCTCGGGCGACTCCTTGCGTAACCGAACCGCGACCACCTTTGAAACACCAACTTCGTAACGCAGGTAAATGCGATCTGATGGCTACAGTTCTCCAACATCCAACACCTTTCTGCTCGACTATTTACAAGACGAGTTTCACGGGTTGAAACTGCTACTCGCGCCTGAAATTCCTCTGACAAACCACGTAACGATTTCGCCTTTTCCGCGACGTTTGATTTTCGCGTACCTAGTTCTCTCTGGGTCGCATTTATTACCACAATCAATTCCTGTTGTTCGAGCAATTTTCGAAGCAACGACTCGTTGGATGTAGTTTCCTGGGGTAATTTCCACCGCTGTTGAGGGTCTTCATTGCTAAACCGAGGTTTTGTACCGACTGATGTTGGCAGTTCTGGTTGCCAACCTTCAGCGATTCGAATATTATCTCTGTAACCTCACGTCTTCAGGGAAGATTCATTTCTTCTATTCGTCGAGGGTCCCCATGTTATCATAGAGAATGAGCCCCCATTGTTGCTGCAGTAATCTCCGATTTTTCTATTCAATACTATATCATGTACGATTTATGTTCGTATTAATTTATACAATTGTTCGACTACTCAAAGTCACATTAGCACTACACTCCATCACGATGTTTGTCGCACTATTTACCGGCACGCAGATTTTAACCCGAAGTGTTATATCTGGACTACGATTGATGACTGGGGGCCAGGGTCTGTTTATTGCTGCTGCCAGAACATTCTGGGACGAACGGGGAGGTTCCCGAATGTTCGAGAATGGTCCCTTAGCCTTCCACAGGTCGTTGACCTTGCGATGCCGGCAGCCCATTTGATGGGCACAGGTGCTAGCTCGCAACACTATTTAGAATTTTCCTTTCTAAGACCTAGGAAGCATTATAAAACTATTCTTCAGTTAGGACAGCTGGAACGGGATTGGCAGGAATTGCAAGTCAATCACGATTTAAGGTTTTGAACTCATGCCACTCCCAATACCGAAGATATCCGTGGAATGAATGTTAAGTTTGCTATCACTGGTATGATATGGAATGTGAAAATCAGTCGAGATTCTGGTTTGTTGTTTCTCGCATAATCAACCTATACTTTCATTACAGAGGTTAATATCACTGATTTGCCCCCAAATTTGACAGCTTGCGATCCAAGAAGTCTTGGATCAAAATTACTTGAAAATGATACCCCACAGATCGCCAAAAATATTGAAAATCCTTTTTTCGAAAAACACATTTTGACCCCACTCTCCCGAAAATTCAGTCCAATCGGGCTGAAAAGATGAATGATTTTTATTTATTTATTTTTTTTAACTACTACCAAAATCGGTGTGGACGGCGGACGGACATTTGACTTTTATGATCTAGACACCTTGAGAAGCTCAGAAAAAAATGTTGGGCCAAATCGGAGAGATTGACTCTTTGAATGAAAACCTGGGTTGATAATTCAAGGAATAGGTACTTAACCAACTAAAACCAAAGTGTTTTCAATAGTAGAAAAATTTGTAGAAATTAAAAATGTTGGTCAAAAACTTCGTTTTGGTTTTAGCTGGCCATCAAAAATTGTCAGCCCTATTGGACCAAATTTGGGGAGGATAGTGGTTAGAAAAACATTTTTCTAAATCGATTTAGAATTTTTTGGGTATTTGGCATGTGGGGTGTGATTTTTCTCTAAATTTTGGGCGCTGAATCGATTGGAATGAATCCGAGACACTTAACACTCACTGTTTGTCCTTACTCATTCTCCAATCAATAATAAACCACTGTGGTAAAATCTCAGTTTCTCAATCTGATTCTCTTCTTATAGGACTCTTCTTCTCTAGGACTTATTCGGAAAAATATCTCATGGGATGAGGTGGAAGAGAACCAGAAGAAACCTTTTCAAATTGCTATTTCTTCCATCTAGTTCACAAAGCCGGAGGTAATCCAGAACTCAGCGCGTCTAAAACGATGAAAAATTGTTTTTTCACGCAGTCAGGGAGGATTGAGGAGGTGGCTAGTGGATTCACTATTGAACATTATGTGAATGTTGAGCCAGTAACATAATATTCTTACAATTCAATGTTGCCAGAACCATTTGGACTGGAATATTTCTAGTTTTATCGTTCTAAACTGTCGTGATTTTGGTACTAAAGATAAATTATAATGTGCCATTGAAAAGTTATGACTGCATGGTATATCATTCTAGTTGTAATTTCGTATTTTTTAAATTTAATCAATTAGCTGCAGGCAAACATTTGAACGCGAACAAAATGTGATTACACAGGCGTTTATGCGTTGAACATGGTGTGGAGTTGCTAATTTATTGTTTCTGACATTGACGGTGAGCGCTAGATGAATATAAGCCCACACAGAGGGAGAAAGCGAGCCTGGTGGTGGGATAACCCTCGTCAATTATAAACGCGTCCCCGATAATCGTTTCTTGATGAATTTCGCCTTCCGCTCGAGGGAAACATTTATCTTTCCCAACCTCCCAACTCGCGTGCGCTTCATATGACCACTTGGAGCCTACTTACGCAGACCGCAGTTCAATATGGAACGGATTTATCGTTTATGTGAAACTCCGGTTTTGGGGGCTGGTTTTTGGTTTATTATTCAATGAATAATCAACCTATGTAACCGTGCTTGAGGTCAACCTCTCCGATTTGCGTTCCAAGATGTTTAGATCAAAACGCAGAAAATGCTTCTTGAATCGTTGATTACTGTTAGGGGAAAACAGTTAGTTTAAAGTGTATTGGACTCATTCCAATCGATTCAGCATCCAACATTTAGTGGAAAATGATACCCCACGTGCCTAGCTCTCTAAGTCTTGAAAATCGAGTTTCAATAAAACATGTTTACACATACCCTCCCCAAATTTGGGCTGAAAAGTTTTTCTAAAAAAGTAACATTTTGGCCAGGGACCTTTTTTTGGCTCTTTTTGGTGGTCAAAACGTTTTAGCCCAAATTTGGGGAGGGAATTTGGTGAAAATATGTTTTTTGAAACACGATTTTCGGGATTGTTTGAGAACTAAGTGTGTGGGGTATCATTTGCTACTAAATTTTGGACGCAGAATTCATTGAAATGGGTCTCGGGTCTCGGGCCAATTGGTGCCCGCTGGAGGTGGGTATAGGGCAAAATGGGTACCTGCCAACTTATTATTAAAGGTATTTTTCGGTTCCATGTTTGGTGTCATTTTCCACTAAATGTTAGACGCTGAATCGATTGGAATGAGTCTGGATTACTCCACACCCATTGTTCCTTACTCCAAGCCATTGTGGAATAATCGTCAGCATTTTTTATGTCAAACGAACACTGTCATGATTTTTGGCGGCGTATTTTCGTCCTTCATCACCATGTAGCTGTGAAAAGACGCACTTTGTCCGTAGTTCTTGAAGCACTGAAAGAGTATCGGAGTGAAAATGAAAGGCGATGTTAAAAATGTAATAAACCTTTATTACGCAACAATAATGTTGAGGGTTAAAACTGATCGTTGTTCTTAAGAACTAAACAGCCTTTTGACGATGTTCTTCGAATAAATTTTAACAATCGATCAATAGTTCCAAATCCACCTAACTCAGTTATACGCTCTCGTAAATTTGACATGAAGCCCTTCGGGGACTTGCCGTTGAGCGTAAAATCGAACATTAAAACATAACGGAAGCGATTTGAAAGTAATTGGTAATCCACTATAGAAGATACGCACATTTAGTAAACCAATAAATCGTTAGGTGAGTGTGAAATGAGGATGAGGGATTGGGTTTGACTGTATTTTTGCTTCTGTATCTGAGGCATTCCACCTGCCATCCGATGTATTAAATGGCAAGTTGAACGCGTTAAGTAATCACCATTAGGGGAATTCAGTTAAATATCTTTGTTAGCCGTAACATGAGGGTTTGAACGACGTCCCTTTCTTCCCGTTCTTTGTCTTTGACGTAAAAGAAGTGAGGATTTTAGGCGGTCAAGGACTTGCCCTCGTATTTCTTGCTGAATTCTCCTTTAGGGTCGTATTTGTTCTTGAGCCTGGCCCAGTCACGTGGTCGGTTCTTGCTCAAGTGGCGGAGAACTTTTTCGGTTTGAGCTTTCTGTTTCTCGCTGCATTTGGTGCAACCAGAAGCCAAGGCGTCGGGGAGGGTTTCTGAAACAGAAACGAAAAGTAATGTCAGACGTGCTGAAATGGCTTTGAGTGGTTCAACGTTGCCAGGAAACTCCAACGACACAAATAGCAAGTTTTGGACAATCGATAGAAATGTTCTGTTGTCCGCAGTAGTCCCTAGGGCCTCATACAGCCCTCACAACATACAATAAGATAATACGAGAAAGGATTACGTTGTATTCAAATGGACTGGAATATTACCAGTCGCTGCAGCCATTCATCTTACCTCTTTACCCCCTTTTGTTCAATAATAATTAAAAACAAAGCACTTCAAGAGATGGAAATCTGAATTGGTATTTTGATATCAATAACTGATAACGTAGTCATCAACATAATTCATATTCCGACAAGCACGCATGGAACGGATAGGTACGAGTATAATACAGGCATTGTGAAAGGAGTCGTATTAAGCTGAATATTAATTATGCTAACAGCGTTGGATAAATAGTGGAAGCCCTGGGTAATTGGATATTTATAATTGAATGAAATGCACAGAATGAAATACCGAGGTAGTTAGGTTGCTTCTCTAACAGGATGGAGTTCGTGAATGAATAATGAAAGATACGATCTTTAGATGGATTCTCTCGGAAACGAACGTGAACTCTAGTTGAATAAAAACGTATTATTTGCGAGCAAGTATCTCTTTGAATTAAAAAAGCTGGAAGTTATTATAGTTCTATGGCCAATTTCTACGAAGTATACGGTTTGAATTTGAAGTAGAAATGCAAAATCGGTGCCCAACAATCGCTTTTCAAAATCGATTTTTAATTAAAAGCTTACAATGATTAGACCAAATAATTGGACTAGGAAAATTGGGAAAGGAAATTTTGCATATATTTTTAAATTATTTGCAAGTTAAAGTACTAAAAAATCACGTAAATGTGGAAGCGATGGATGTTTTACCTACCAAACAAGCTTGTGCATGGTGATTAAGATGAGAAAGTTGAGAAATTAAAAATCTATTAGCTCACATTGGAGTCGAGAAATACATGAGGATGAACTCACATCATGTATAACAACTAAAAATGGTTCATAGACGTTTTTTAAAGATTAGGTATTTTGACATGAAACAATCACTTTAGATTTTGGAGGAACATTTGTGACACATCAATGGATTAAGACAAACAGAAAACCGGAGGTAAAAATCGATTTTTTTTATTTAATCGAAAATCAATTTGCAATCTAGTGTGAAGGCTTTCGATAAATTTGTTCTTGCATATTAATGACTTCACTCTAATCTATATGATTGAGATCAACATCGGCTGAGGGCTGAGCACCAAAGATTGGAGGATATGTTTACCAACATTTACGATGTTTGCTGTCAATAATACATGTAGGTCCTTATAGAGAAATCCAACCGACCTTTGTCAACAACATCCCCTCAATGTCGCCATCATTAGCTCACGTCAACATGGTTCCAATTATAATGATGCGGCTTTCGTACAAATGTTGAGTACTAAGGATTTATCCAAAAACGTATATTTCTCGAGTCTAATTTGAATGGTTTTCAATCATATTACAATTTTTCGTTTCAAATCATTGGTTTTCAAAATACTAATTGAAGGTTCTTCATTCCAAATTAAACATTAAATATCACTTTGTTTTAAATTCTGAAAACAAGTAATAAAGTGTGCAAATTTGCAAGTGAAAAGGAAGTTAAATTAAAAATAAAATTATCATTTCATCAGCATTTTTACGACTTTGAGGATAAAATATTCTGGGTTTGTTTCGATTAGTACAGGTACTAACTAAGGTTATTTCAAGTTAGAAATTTGTGTCGAAAGTTCTGTGTATTGTTCCAAAATCGCGCTCCAATTGTTTATATTACAATCGATTTATTCCTAAACTTCACATAAGTTACGGGATATCATTGAAAAAGGAAGAGTAAAACTTCATTAAAGAGACAGATCAATGTTTCCGAGGCGATCATCACAATCACAAATGAGATCCTTTTAGTGACAAAGAGCAACGAAGGTACTGACTCCCGCTCATTTGTCACCGCCTGCAGATGAAGTTTTTTTTTTTTTTTTTTTTTTTACTATTGTAAGGAGGAATTTTTATTTCTTCCTCTCTGGAAAGAAACAACCGTGTGCCAAAGTCAACAGCAAGCTCATTTTCCGTCTTTCTCGTATATGTGCAAATGAGTTCGTCCTGCCTCCTTCCTTTGAATCTTTCCACTAAAGAGTCTTCTGACTAAATTCCATCAATATGTGTGTTTAAAAAATGATTCTCTCTAGTTCTTCTCACTAATTTGTTTATGTTTCCCGTACGATGATTCCTGTAATCGACAGCCCTGTAAAAAAACGCAATGATTTAGTGTTCCTTAGAGCAAGAGTGACTGTTCTAGACTCTTTCCAATCGATTCAGCGTCCAAAATTCACTGAGAAACGGTTCTCACACGCATAGGTCCTCAAAAAAATTATACCTGAGCTTTCATGCTCTCCGATATGCCCCAAAATTTGACACTTAGCGTTTCAAAGAGTCTACATCAATAACTCTGCAAATTCTCCCAGCATGATGGGGAAACAAAGAGTATCTAGGACACATTCCAATCGATTGGAATTGCAATTATCGATGAGAATGTGTCCTGTATACTCTCTGTTTTCCCCATCATGCTGGGAGAATTTGCAGTGTTATCGATGTAGACTCTACGAAACCCAAAATGTCAAATTTTGGGGCAAATCGGAGAGCATGAAAGCTCAGATATAATTAGGTAACATTTAAACAAATTTATAATTGCCTGGATTGCGGAGTAGCCCTTGGAAGGGTTAAAAAGTTGTAGAGAAAGTCTCCCTAAATAAATAAATATAGCGTTTCATTCCTTGGAATTCTACTTCTATCCTTCTCTTGATATCCTTTCGTGTCACGTCACGAGATAAAGCGATATTTGCTGACCTGTGACTACAGCGAAGACACAATCTTCAACTACCACGAATCCATAACACTCGGGCTACGGCGTATGAGCCCAGTATGGCGTGGGCCGTAAACTCGTAGGGAAGGTCGTCCGATAAGTTTGTATCATCACCGATAAACGTGAGCCTGAAGTCATTCTAGCGTCACACCGATCAACCGGATATCGGGATATCAACAATATCGGGATGATTCGACGCAATGACGCGTTAAGAGCCGGTCACTATGCTTGTCGCGCGTATTTCGGGAACGTCATTGGAACTTTCTTTCTGCTGAGGAATCCTCTCTTCAGATCCTCTTTAAATTACCCCGCCGTCAAAGAGAGTTTTTTGGGGACTTTTGGCCTCAGACCTTTACCTCTAGGGACAAAAAGCGGATGAGCCGGGAAAGAGGATCGATGATGCGGGAGAAGGCGTTTCAAGTCCATTTGAAAGTTAGATTCAAACGCGGTATAAAATCCGACTAGCGGTTAATCCCAAGGGTTTGATCCCATTTACAAGGGCAGCTGACTCGGGGCTTTTCGAGTTGAAACGCCTTCCAACCATTGATTGGCATCGAGAGAAAAAAAGATGTTGAGCCGGATTATAACGATGACCACGAAAATGAGGAGGGTTAGAGAGGGAATAGCAAACTTTTTCGCTGTTAGAGTTTTTAAGAAGTAAAGGTCAATATTTCTTCCAAACTTTACAGGTATGCCATCACTAAAACTCACTGTACAGCACTAGGGGTAGGAAGAGTTTTTACGTTGAGGATTTTTTTTTTCTGAATGAACATTTTAAAGTCCTGAAGGATTTTATCTAATTTAGAGAGACCCTATTCGGAGACGCGTAGTTTTACTGAGAACCCTACCTACCTATCTACCTATTTCGAAAGTGGGTTTTCGAGATTTCCAGGGACCTTGGCCAAGGGGTATTATTTTCCACCCGTCAGTCCTAAACTGTGTTCCCCATAATCTTGCTCCAAGGAATAATGAACCATTGCGGAAAATTTGCAGCTTTTTGGTTGGTTATTCCTTGAATAATCAACCTATGTTTTCATGCAAAAGGTCAACCTCTCCGATTCGGCTTAAAATTTTTTTCTGGACGTTTCAAGGTGTCTAGAACAAAAGAGGTCAATGTCCGTCCGCCATCCACGCCATTTTCGGTAGTAGAAAATTTTCTAAAAATCTGAAATTTGGGTCAGGGGTCTGATACCGGCCTAGGACGATCCTCCAAACTTTTCAGCCCGGTCGGACCAAATTTGGGCGGGGTAGGGGTCAAAAAGTATTTTTTGGAAAATGGATTTTCGATATTTTGGGCGATCTAGGCGAGTGGGGTATCATTTTCCACTAAATTTGGGACGCTGAATCCAATGAAGTGGGTCCCAGAACGATCGGCACCCACAGGAAGAAGTTATGGGTCAAATAGGGTATATACTACCCATTTTGAATATGTGTTTTGAGATTTCTGGTACCTGGGCGTGTGGGGTATCATTTTCCACTAAATCATGGACACTGAATCGATTGGAATGGGTCTGGGACCCGCCTCACACACCGTTTTCCCCATTTCCTCCATGTTTTTAAATTAGTTTCCATGCGCCTGGTCTGACGAATAACCAACCCCTGTGTAAGAATTTGCAGCGTTTTATATCAAGTCAGTGATTCAAGGATGAACATGTACTTTTTTTTGTACAGCCAAGCAAAGAGAGACTTACTGAAGCACTAATGTAATATACGTATATAAAAGTTCTATAGGAGTACACGGATGGGCCTCACAAGTGATTTTTGTTTGCATGCCCGCTACTTTATCGTTTTGACAATTATTATAATGTACGTGAGACAACACTGGCAATTTGACGTTAAATTATTTACAGAGATACTGAATATTTCGGCACGAGCTCGAAAAAGGTTCGTTAAAACCAGGTCGTCGTTTGCCTCAGCTATTAGCAACTTCTAAAAAAGAAAAATCATCAACAATGCATCAACCGACCAGAAAGAACTCCCCGACTGCTCGAACGGCGTTGCCGGGAACCAGTTGGCGAGCGGGTGCCGACAGGTTAACAGGGCTATTAATCACATCCCCAAACAAGACTTCCAAACTGTTGCCTATTTTTCCTCACCCCGCCGGAAAAAGCGGACCGTTTGTCGATTTCTGGACGGCCCAGAAAACTATGTGACCAAGCGAGTCAAATTCACTGTGTCATGAATTTCCCGATGTATTCAACCGGGAATTTCACGTAAACACGTAACACTTCTTTTTCACGTTAAAAAAAAAAAACTTTTTTGAACTTTTGACGTGCGCCTGGTTCAAAAATTAGAAAATTATCTCCCAAATATTCTTCCGAAACTCGTAACTTTTTGAACTTCCATGTCCCCACGTCCATGCAGAAGGTATTGTGGCTAAATGGGAGTGGCCACCAATACTACCACATTACCAATGTAGCTCCTATCCAAACTAGTTTTTCAGGGTAACTAGAATAGAAAAGGAAGAGGAAACAGAACCTTTAACTAAAACGTTGATAAACCGAAACATAGATGTCGGTTTGCTCAAAACATCGAAAATCGATGCTGAACCCTACAATATGTACGAACTCTTCTGGTCCAGAACTGAAGTAATCGCGTGTTCAATACGTTTTCTGTGAGATAACTCGTTAGTGAATACAATCGAGTGGTCCAATTCGATGAGTTTTGATCGATTTTGATAATACGAGCTCATGTCAGGAAGGTATTGTGGCATGACTGAGTAGCCAACTGATTTCGGTAATTTCTCGTGAAAGTGAATCTAGTGAAATATTTTACCAGGTATTACTTCCCCTTTAGTTTAGCCGCAAGTAACCCGAAGCGAAAACATTTCGAGAAACGGTACCCTGATATTTAGAAGGGTAGGAATGTGGCTTCTAGGGGTGTCCACAATACCAACCTTTTGCATTGACATGGTAGTGTTCCCTGAGTGGCTTCTCAGAGTAGAGAGTAATCCTTAGAGGGTTACTTCACCCTTGTTCTACTCTACAAGTTCATTTGTGTATCAAACGTGTTACTCCTTGCTTTGGATAACTGAAAAGCTGTTAATCAGGTAAGAATTCATAAATGTCAAAATTAATTGTGTAAGCCCCCAGGCTGCTGCCTCCAGAAGGCCAGAAGGGTGGGAGCATGCGCCAGGATGCGCGCGCAGCTCTTGCCCAGACGTGGCATTTGGAGAGAGCTCCAGCGCTCCACTCATTGCCGAGGCGCCCAACCTGTCAGAGTCATATATATATTTTTGTAACCCTGTGCAAGTGCATCTCACTCAGTCCATCCTGGCTTTGTCCTGTGCTCGCTCTGAAGTGACCTGCTACCGTGCTGAAGTCGACCGAAGCTGTAACATTGTGTTCCCCATGAGATAAAGGACTCAAGTTAATTAAGCCTCAGTGTGTACCTTCGGGACAGCATGCCCCCTCCAGTTTTCCCTTTGATGTCGACGCCGTTTTTGTCAGCCGGTATCGTTGCGCTTGCTCATTAAATTGTATTTCATGTATATCATAATTTCATGTATCATGTATTAATTGTATTTTATGCTCCACATGTTGTATAATTTACTTTGTCGAGTTACTTTGTCTTGTATCAATTCTAGCCTAGGTTGAGGCATATTCTCCTTTGCAACGTGTCCTTGATTTCAATTATAATTCATTTTGTATCAATGTATTTTATGCTCATCCTTGGTATCCCTAATTAACGCTCAGTTGTAAGTCTTGGACTTACCTCTCGCTAGGTCCATTCAAAACCTCCGAAGAAACCCGAATTAAATTATAACAGATTTTAATTCGAGAGAGGCTTACAATTATTGTCCTCAATATTATTGGATTGGTCAATTTAATTCGCCCTTCTCACCGAATTAATCAAGCGAAACGCGTACCAACCAAATGAGATCAAACTCTTCCCAAATGGATTTGAAAATGCGTAAGATTAATTACGCAACAGGCTAGTCCTACGGCAAAGAACTCCAAAAAAGTGTTCGCATAATAACGACTTGGTGATGGGCCAACACTTCTTACTTATTATTGTTTCCACAGGCCGCACAGCAGATGGAAGGGAGGAAAATGTCTCAGATGTTTGCACATTCTTGGGGTTTACCGTAGCAATTACTTGCGAAGGTTTGTGCGGCCCAATACCACATTCGCTGCAGTACAACAGAAGACAAAAGACGCAGGATAACCGCACACTTGGAGTGTTCTATCCTTTCCGAATGGTATCGTACGTACCTGCGTGGTTAATTTTTCCAACTGCGTACTTCCCTTCTGGTCGGTTATTCCTTGAGTAATCAACCCATGTTTCCATGCCAATCTCTCCGATTTGGCCTAACTTTTTTTTCTGGCCGTTTCTGGCTCTAGTTGTTTTTTGAAACTTTCCAGCCCGATCGGAACCTCGGCGGGAGGAGGGGGTTAAAATGTGTACTTCGAAAAATGTATTTTCGACGATTTAGGCTTGTGGGGGTACATATCATTTCAACCGGACCCTGAATCGATTGGAATGAGTCTCCTAGCTCCTGATCCGAGGAATAACCAACCCTTGTGTATGAATTTGCAGCGTTTTTTCAAGGAACTGTGTGTTGGGAGAAAGTTAAACGTTGTAGTTAAACCCTTCAATAAATTCATACTGAATGAAAAAACATGAACGGACCCCTAACCAAAATTTCAGATTTTTTGAATAATTTCTACTATCAAAGTCGGCGTGGACGGACATTTGCTAATTTTGATCTAAACACCTTGAAACGTCCAAAAAAAATTTTTGGGCCCAATCGGAGAGATTGACTTATTGCATGAAAACATAAGTTGATTATTCAAGGAATAACCAACCAAAACCAGAACGTTTATTGGGAATGTTTGGAATCGTGTTACTGATTCTCGTTAGCTCACGTTCAAAAACATCTGCGTTGACCTCTCTCATGGAAGATCAGATGCCAAAAAGTGGATACAAAGCTAAATTCGTATGCTTCAAAGTACTCATGTTGAGGAGGCATACAAGTGCAACCCCTGTTCCACTCACCCCCTCTCCCTTTGCGGCCCATTATGATGTAAAAATAAAAAAATAAAATAAAATAAATTATTGCGGGGTAGTGACGGTTTTGAGCTGGTAGTGAGTACGCAGAGACCCCTTTCCTCCACGTTCCTCCTCTCAGATCCTCGCCAGGTTTCAACTTTTACTGTACTTGATACACGGTATCATTAATCTGCCTCAATCATCCATTAATGTGTCAACGGTTCGCCGAAGTTCTAAACAATGAACCTCCATGAATCCACTGAAGTAATGTACCTTTCGTAGAACCTGGATCTTTCCCCTAACGACGAACCATTTCCTGGTGAAACTTCACTCAGCCTAGAAAGTAATCTGAGATATCACGCGGTTGTCTTTTCATCCCCTTTCAGTAGCTTTCATTTGCTTAGAAATCCGTTTCTACTAAGTCTTCGCCTAACGACGCCTTTTCCTCTTCCATCTTAATATTCTTCAAAATACTTCTAGTTACGGAAATCCCCCATTCGCCTATTGAGAATTCGTGGATCTTAATTCCGGAAGTTTGGTGTTCCGCAAAATCGATATAACTACTACTGAACAGTTGAAGGTAGAGTATGTACTGTAATTCTAGGTACACTGCGACCAAACACGACATTCGCAACAGGGGTACCAAGTTCCTGACATGACAATACATGAGTGCAGTCTCAACAAGGGAAAGGCTGCGGACGAGCTGCAGTCATGGAGAAAACGCCCTTAATATTCCTGTTAATGCCACTTTTGAGCGGTAGGCGGTGCTAGTGCAGCTTGGAAAAGCGCATTCTGGTGGCAGGACTTGGGATCTTATAAAGAGGCGTTTCTCAGCAAATACATTTTAATGCGTCTTGTACATTTTGATTTCCTATTGTGAACTTTGTATTGTTCATCAAGAAGAGGAAAACTGTGATGATCCACAAAAAGCAAAACCCGATTCGCAAGCTCGCATGTTAAACAAGTCGCGTCATTCCAAATATAAAATACCAGTGCGCTGTATGTTGGTAGGTTCGTATAAATATATGTCGCGGAGTCGAGTTGCTCCCTCTCTCGGCTGCTCACGGTAAATCTCCTCATTCAATCTCCCTCAAGCAGATAAGGGATTCGAGAGGGTCTTTTGGGGTCGCTAACTTCCTCCAGAGTACCTTTTTTGCTTGCTCAAGTAGGTAAAGGATCACATTTCCCGAGGTATGAACGGGAGGAGCGCGAGTGATGGAGAGAATTCGAAACTCGACTGAATAATAGGAGCAATACAGAAAGACTCAATTGATCAGGTACATCAGAGCCTGCTCGGAGGGGGGTTGTATCGACCACCGAAAATTAATCGAATAGGAGTCGTGAAAGGTGAAAGAGCAAATTGTTGCAACACAACTCTCACACTTAAAAAAAAATCTAATTCATCTCCTCATAGCTTATTATAGCAACGAGGTATGTACAGCACAAAATACTCATTGCCTGTACCAATTAAAAATACAGCGAATTCTTCCACCTTGGAGCAAGATTGTAGGGTAAAACAGTGGGAATTGAGTGTCCCGGACACATTCCAAACGATTCAGCGTCCAAAAGCCAGTAGATATTGATACTACCAAAAAATCCATACCCATTTTAAATTTGATCCGACCGGGCTATAAAGTTTCGACCAACTAATGCCAGAAATTGGTCCCGGACTAAAACTCAAGATTTTTTGAAAAATTTCTTATTATTAAAAATGGCGGACATGCAGTTCGGTTTCTTGATTTGGACACATCGTGGAACGTATGCTGTCGCATTTTGGGTCAAGCTGAGACTTTGACCTCTGGTATGATTACGCAGGTTAATTATTCAAGGCAAATTAATCAACGACGGTGTATTACTCCAAGTCTAGCAGGTGTAATCTTTGAGGTCTTCGTAGTAAACGCTCAAGTATTAGAATAACTAAAAATTGGACAAATTCTTTTTCAAAATGTTCACACCGACCCTGCTCGGTGATTGCATCGAGACTCCCATCTCGATTTGGAGTCCACAATTGATAGAAAATAGTATCCCCTCACGTCCCAGTTCTAAAAATTCTCGAAAACTAATTTTCAATGTACACATTTTTACCCATACACTTCGTTGGGCGAAAAAGTTTCGATGAAGCGCCACCGCGAGAAAGGCACGCCGCTAAGTGCGCAGCAGACACTTGAGACCCTAGGAATGCCTCGTCCCTTTAGTTACGAACACACGTCAGTGGAAAACGGCGCCGTCGCTGCTACCTGAGGTGAGTCTGTTCTTTATTCTCGTAAACATAGTACGTCGAGTCGACGTGTAGGTGGCTGTAGGGGCCAGTTATCTGTACGTCGGACCAACGTGTGAGTGGCTACAAGAGTATGATAAATGTACGTCGAAACGACGTATCAGTGGCTTCAAGTGCATAGGTTTATGTGTTTTTTCAGACGCTAAATTTATTAGAAACTGTGATTATTTCATAGCTAAATATTTGTTTTTAGCCATACAATTACATTGTCCATTGTTCATTTAGTGTTGCTTCATTTCCCCAGAAGATGGAGCGAAAACGAAGAAAGACTTACTGATGACGATACTCTATCGACCCACAAACTGGGAAAGCAGTCGACACTTTTGACCAAATTTGCACCAACAGAAAAACTCGTCATTGGCCCCTTTGCCTGTTTTATAATATGCTCAACATAGCGATTCACAATTCCTACGTGATTTATTTAGACATCTTCCATAAACAAAAAAAGAAAGGGAAGCCACTTAGTGGGTTTGATTACGAATGTTGTGGCCTTGGCAAATGAGCTGACCAATGTGTGGATGAACATTTTGAACTGCAAATTCCCAGGACGCTTCGCATCTCCATCACCAAGTACTTTAATTTGATTGAACCAACGGAAGAACAACGTCAAACTGCTGCACTGCGTCATATAGATGGGGAAAGGCACTACTGTTCATTCTGTTCGTACAAAAAGAAAATAATGACTAAATCTTACTGTTTCGCATGCAAAAAGTATGAGTGTGGTGAACACTACTCCAAAATTTGTGTCGACTTTGCCAGTAAGTCAAAAAAATTTGTGATAATATGTAAGAGATTCGCAAAATTTGAATTATTCTCGATTTTGTCAGTTCCTTTCTGTGTCTTTGATTTTCTAAATTTGAACTCGAAATTTTATTTGCTCAGTTCAAAGAGCACTTTTGAGACTGAGGTATAACTGGTTCATAGTCGTTTTGAGAAGAATATGCAGTAAACCTACTGTGATTTACCCTCGTCTTATAGGTATGTAATGTAAAATGCGTTCGAGTCATTATAATATTGTTTACTAACTGGGCCAAAATGTTCACCACTCAATTTATGAATAAAGTCTGTTCTTATTTCATTCGTAATAATGTCATATACTCCCCACTTGCGCTTTCAGCAGGCATTTTTCGGGTATGTACGTCAAATCGACGTGTGGGTGGCGTCTAGTAGTGGGAATTTCAGGGTGGCCTTCTAGGGTTAACCAAAATTTCAGATTTTTATAAAATATCTATTGCCCAAAATGGCGTTGTACGTCCAAAAGGTGAGTCGAGACGTTTTGAAACACAAAATGCCACTTTCTGGGGTAAATTATAGAGATCGACCAACAAAGCTTACTGTGATACAACTCTCGTGCGGCTTCCACAAAGAGAAGTAAAATCCAGAATCTCGTACAATGTTCAATAACTCCAATTTTGTGGCCTCAAGTGACGATCGAACGATGAACTTGATTCAAGAATCTCAGTGAGATGAACCACAAAGGAATGAAATATTTTCACCATCGTCAACTTCAATCCGGAAAGAATGTGGGTCACCATTATTGTTTTGAATTTCGAAGCGTTGTGACGAAATTTGGAACTCAAACATTCTGCGTCGAGGTTGACCTTTGGAAAACTGCCATGAATGTTGTCAGGTATATTATGTTAATTATGAAACTTTGTTGGACGTGTTTACTGTGCTGGCCTCGTTTTCAACGCTGGTGAACTGGTCTCATTGCGTTGTCATGAAATTTGGTGGCTTGCCGATCACATGAGTTTGTCATCATCAGAGCAAACATCCTCGTTACTAGCATCAGTGGGAGGAAGGGCAGTTGGTAACGGTGTTATTTTCGGAAGTTTTATAGGCCAACGCGAACTAAAGAATCAGGAAGAAGCTGATCAAACGTGATGGCCAAGGGGTCGTCCCCTCTACAGTCCTCACGGCCACTTTACGACACTTTCACTTCTTTGTCATCTCGTCGTCGTCACCGGTTGTATGTCTGGCCTGTGTAGTAAAAGGATAACCTCCCGCCCCCGGTGCCTAAGAACCCCATCTTCACCCTTTGTCCATCGTTCCTCGAGGGGGGCTCCCACTCATCATCTTGAAGTGGTTAGCTTCCTCCTCCTTCAGATTCTCCTCTCTTGGCTTTTAAGACAACTCTACCGGATAATAGGCCGCCATCACTTGACGTAACAATCCCGACGGCCCCGGGGGTCTCTATTGGGGTCAAACCAACACAGCTCGTGCCACCTTTTTCTCTTATCGTCCCAAGATGTCCTCGACAGCGCGTTATTCATGACCCGATGCTCAGCTCATCCGTCATCCTTGTGACGCTGAGCATCTGAGTAACACGCTGAACCTAAACATAAAATGCTGAAGTAATACGAGTGAAAGAAAAAAATTCATAAATCTAATGCAAAACTGAAACCTTCAGCAGCTGAGCACCCTACTCGTGTCCCTACGTCCTCATAAACAATCTGTTCTAGTCATTCATGCCAATTCATGCCCACTGTGTACCCATAACATGTACTCGTCATTAAAATGCCTGAAGGGGCACTCAATTTGTTTTTACTGGGAATTCGAGAACGGAACTGGAGTATCCTGTTGAACAAACCTCGCGTAAACAAACCGAAAGATTGAAATTCGATAGTTTAGCTTGCGTGCGAGAATAACGCTCTCCAAACTCACGGTGAACAACGTCAACGTCGGGTTGGCATTTTCCCCTTAATAGACTTCGATAATTCGATACAGGATGGGGTTTGTGTATTTGTGGAGACCCGGTGCGTAGAGTTTTTCAATTTCCCTCAAGAGAGAGAGAAAAAGAACTCGAGCGCTTTTCAAAACTGGCGGAGGGTCGGGAATATTGACCTTTTATTGTGAAACGCTCAAAAACATGCTTCGCCACTTATCTCTGGTGGAGAACAAATGAGAGGAACCGATTCGCTCTTCTAAGCCCTTGGATAGACATCGGGTTACCGCGCTCGATTACGCCCTGGAAAAAACATGGCGTCGGGATAAATTTGGCGAAGGCGGATTTTGCAATACGTTCAAATCGTGCTTGCATTTCATGGAAATATGGACGGTCGGTCAGTATATTACTTGTGGGGGTTGAGAGAGAAGTAGTACGACTTGAAAAAAAACCAGAAGGGAGCTCAGATAGATCGATTCACTCATTTAATTGACCTGAGAACAGTAAGGTCATGACGCCCTCCCTCCTGTTAATCTTCTCAGCGCCAATAATATAATCAATTTCAACTTTTATAGTATTAAATACTTTTACTATCGAATTCTGATTCTGCTCGATATGATATCATCATCATTATAATTACAATTAAATTTTTGCTGTTTATTCTAATCTCTTTTGTAGATTGATATTGTCTTTATCGGGTCAAAGATGTAAATCCATGGCAATGTAAGCACATGCATTTTTGACACTCCACATGGACGCAGATTTAACACTGGCGATTACCAGTTTGACATCGCTAGCTCTGAATTGCTTCTCAAACGAGTGAGGCAGCTCCAGGACAGGAATGAGGAACATCAGTCGTGGGTTCGACTGCATGGGCACTGCGGAATGAAAAGAAGCACTGAGCCCACAAATGAAAAACGAAGCACGAGCTCACCCTGACACCCTCCAGCAGAATTCAGTAAGTATGCATGCCGAGTACCCACAGTTGGGACGTGCAATATAGTGCAGTCTGGATGGATCAGTCAGTCTTTAGGAAGATACCTCTGTAGCTGAATGAGAAGTCTCCTGAAATGCAGCTCTGGGCAAGCCCGAAATGATTTTGCCGAATGAAAGTCCATAAGATATGACGGGCAAGGCACTCAAAATACTGTGCAACGCTCAGCAATCAATCTCCATTAGTCCTGCAGCTGATAGCAACTCCATCTTAGAGGCACCCAGGGCGTCTCCCAGATGCCATAACCAGTTGTAATCATGAGCCACTTCCTGGCAATCTTGACAGAGGAAAGAGATGCTCCATACACATTCTGGGCAAGCTGTTGGGGGACAGCCATTGAACCCATTGAACCATTGAATGGAATCTCCAGCAGAGGATGGCCATTGATTGTGCACCCACCTCAGCAGTCACCACTGAGGGGTACCTTGAGGGAGCAGTAGGATGCCTCTGTAGAAACTACATAGAGGAACCGTTCACTAGGACTCTCTTCACCATTGCCCCAAATAAGTTGTCTGATCAAAATCCAGCTCTTACCAAGATGTCAACAAGTGCTGCTGACGCTGAGTTGGTTCTGCATACAATGTGACAGCAAACCCCCCAAAACACAACAGAGCTGGAGAAGGCCACACCCAGGTACGTACACGATGAAACCTGTTCCATCTCCACATTCCCAAACATCACTGGGTTTCCAACTGTAATCTTGTTTGTATTAAATAAGTCCTTGCATTTTGCCTCAAACGTTTTGGCGTTAGAGAATTATGTTCTCTACAATAGAATCGAGGCTTGTACCAGCCACGGCCTTTTGACTCTTTTTGACCCCTGTTAGAAAAGAACACGAGTCGGCTGTCGTCGGTATGGCCTTTGAAAATGACGTTCTCACTTCGCTATACATTGCTCAAACATCACTTTGAAAATTAACATATCAAATCGTCAGGCTTGTTTGTTCGTAAGTTAGGTATTCCGCGAGTCTCAAGCGCGAAATCGCGTTTCACGGTGTAGTAGACGCCTTCGCAGCGTTTTGACACCCATCTTCCTGATCCATCGGATTGAAAACCTCGTTCATTTAATGCAGGAAACATGTTCAAATGAAACAATAGCGACGTCGTGCTCGGATTCACACGTTGGTATATTCCACTTTTGTTTTGGAGCCTTAGAAGAACTTCTTTGTTGCTCTTTCAATGAACATATTGCAAACAACGCTACACTCACGGTCGCTCACAAATGACACATTTTCCAACCTGAATTTTTTGATTCGCCAAAATGAGAGCAGTTTGACTAAGAGGCGATTTGATTCCATTGAAAATTGGGAAAATTACTTGGGTTGATTAAACTGTAATCGTAGAGTCTCGATAGTAAAATGCGCTGACCATGCCCAGTCTTGCTATAAATTTCACATGATTCGAATGATGAATAATTCATGGTCTCTTTCGAACGGAGAGCACGTGCACGTGTGTCGGCAACCAAAATGGTGAAATTACGACCCTCGACGAAAATTGTCCCATTTCGATTCGTCAATAGGTTGTGAGCGTATCGACGGTGTGGGAATGATCGTTAAATACACGGCTGGATGTGAAGAAGATGTGGATTCTGTCTGGAATAGTCAAGAAGGATGGAGAGACGACGTTACAGGTCGCGCTGTCGCCCCAAACTGGTCCGAAGACAGAATCATTTCTGTTAAACAATAGCAATTTAAGCGTGAGTTTTCATGAGGAAAAGATCAAAATACCTATCATGACCCCTGTGTCCGTATTTGCAGTCTGCAGCGATCGGTTCGGAGTCCGCCTCAATCGACTCAGCTCGTAATATCTAGAGGAAAATGATGCCCCCATTGGCCAAGAGTTCATACGAGTAATTGACACGAAAACCCATTTTGAAAACTACTTCTTCTGACCCATATTCTGCCTCCTTTTGCGGCAATCGGTCCAAAAATGAGTTAGGCACACCTAGGCCCATCTACAATAAATCAATTTACTCAATTTTTTGTCGAAACTCCAAAATGTATAATGAATTAATTTAAAAAAACCTATTGGCGTAGTCTAACCACCATCAACATAATTTCCCCAAAATTTGCGTCAATTCGAGTTCAGAATGTTGAACCAAGTGACTGTACAGCTTTCTCAATTCCTTATTGGCTTGCGCATTTCAAACAATGCCTTCTGTTTCTCGATGTTATCAACAACAATATATTCTTGTTTAAATTCTCTTTATTCTTATCGTTAGTCCTGTAGGCTCTACGAGAAAGGGGAAACACTGTTGTAACAAGAAAAAATCTGTGTATTCCCCATTAGAGTAACTGGAAACTGCCTGATCACTATTGTCTTCCATTTTGAACGACGCCCGGAGTAATTAGGGATAATTAAATGACTCTTGGGTGAGGAAGAATAACTCGTGATAGAGTTGGAGTCTTCTTTAGGAAGTGCGGTTGACTCAATGTTCGCAGAGGAGTCATAGGGGTTGGATTTATATACACGTAAGTCACGTCGGCGATAAAAAAGGCTTCTCCTGTAGGCTTTACTACGCAGTTCCCTTTTGTGATAGTTTTAGGGTAAAACACCTGCGTGAACTTCCGTATAAAATCATTTCCCAACGACCTCGCTCAATCATCCCCGTGAGTCAAAAGCTCGATCAAATGGAATCTCAGGCCCGTTCCGTTTCAGAGCAAAAAGCTCTTCACTCAGAGGTGGTAGAGGGGGGGGGGGGGGTCGCCTCGTAAAAACAAGCAATTTTCCATCTCAGAACGCCCGCACAGTGACGACGGGGTGAAAATACACGGCACAAACACGATACGAGTCATCCCACGCTAGGGAAATGGCCCTTCAATCCGAGAGAGAGCTCAAAATACCGTTTAACGGCGCATAAAAGTTTTACTGCAAACGGCGCTATTAACGATAGAGAAAACAATCGTTAATGTGGAAGCAAATTATTTTCCCGGGAAGATGAGAGATATCGTTACAAAAATATTGGAGAAAATCCTATCGGAATTTACAGTAAGTCTTATAAAAGATGTTTTTGTTTGTGACAGCACAATTTTACGACTTTCAACAAGATAAAACTTATTTGTTTCTGCTCTGATTACATAAAGTACCTTCACTCAAACATCAAAATACGAGTATGTACAAATGTATTTACTGTTTTGGAGTTCATGGTTGATATGTACGCGCATTACATTCCAGAAGAGCATTAAAGTGGTGTGATAAATTCAGGATTACCCAATAGGTATCTACCAAATTCCTAAAAAGAACGGGCATAATTGTTGTACCTTTTGAAATAAGACTTCGTCAGCCATTAATTTCCACATTATCGGAGTCAAATTGACGATTTTGATGAACATTTATAAGCAAATTTCCTTCCCTAGGAGCCCATAGCAATAGTGAATCGTGAAATTTACTCATTTAATGAGTAAGAAATTATTATTTAATTAACACGTGATAGTTTCTTTGAGGTCTCCGGTGTAATGTTCAAGAGCCCCCTCACTATTTCAAAGTACTGATTCTACTTCAATTCAGAATCTGAGTGCGACAACCAAAGACGCTGGAATTCTTCCTTAATTGTTGATTATTACTTGAAGCAAGATTACAAACAGAAAGTGTGGAGTGTCAAGGACTCATTGCAATCAATTCAGCGTCTAAAATTTCTTGGAAAATGATACCCCACACGCCTAGGTACCCAAAAATTTCAAAACCCCTCATTCGAAATAGGTGAGTTGATCCCCATTTTGACCAATATCCAACTCCTGCGGTCCCCAATCAGGATCCAGGATTCAGCATTCAACATTTAGTGGAAAATGATACCTCACACGCCTATGTACTATAAAAGTTCCGAAAATTGAGTTTCATAAAACACATTTTCAACCTAAAACCTCCCAAATTTGGGTTGAATGACCTGAAAGGTTCCGAGGACCAAATAGAACCGAGAAGAGGTTCTAACCTAAATTTCAAGAGTATGGGGTAAAATCAATGTCTTCAAATAATTTTCCAAATATATAATTTCCAAGTACCTATTACTATGCCTGGTAAAGCGTAATTTAGCAATCTAGACGTCTTTAAACTTAGAACACAAAATCGAAAATGATGATGCCCATAATCATTTTTACACGTACATATAAACATTACTAAGAGTTTGTTTGCCGTCGGCTGGATATGGATGTCTGTGTTTGTTTATCACAAAAATTCCTCCTTTACCTTTTGTTTATCATTTCATTATTATGCCAACCAACAAAACCAGCACCTCCCACAGTTCCCTTCTTCGAATTGCTGATGCGGCATTTCCATTTTCGGCTTCCTCACTAGTCTGTCGTTAGAATGTCTGAGAAGGGAAAATTATTATTTATCTACAGCCTCAAACCCTTGAGGTTTGCTGTGGTGTGCGATGAAATTAGGGTCGGGTTGGGAACTCTACGGTACAGACCTATATAAATAATTCCCTTCGTAGTGGAACAACTTCGTTCCTCAACGTTCGCAAATTCGTTTAGCTTCTCACATACTTATCAATGATATGAGATTACTAATTTAGTTGAACCCATCCCTTTTTGGTTTCATCTTTCCAGTGAACTTTCCGTTATTATCTCATTTAACCAACGACGTTATCCGTCTTGTGATAAGCTCCGCCTAATGCACCCTACCTACGTTCGCTGGTTATATTCTACCGTGGGTGTAAAAAAAGGGTGAGAAAGGTGGTACCTAATGAGAAATTATTACTTCGCCTGCTCCCCCGAGAGGAAGTATAGATATTATAATGTGCCTATAAACCCACTCACCGAGAATGAAAATTTCATAGAGCCCTGATACTTTGTTTCAAACTTCTTTTGGTGTATAAAAGCAAAAACGCTACAGATTCTTTCACGGGGGTTAGTTTTTCCTAGGACCATGGAGACTCATTCCAATCGATTTAGCGTCCTAAGTTTAGTGGTAAATGATAACCCACACGCCTAGGTACCAGAAATCTCGAAACCCCTCTTTCGATGTTGGTAGATACGTACTCATTTTGACCCATGACCTCTTCCGGTGGGCGCCAATCGTTCTGGGACCCGTCCCACTGGATCCAGCGTCCAAAATTTAGTGGAAAATGATACCCCACACGCCTAGATCGCCAAAAATCTCGAGAAAAAAAATTCTAAAAACACATTTTGACCCCAACCTTGTCTCCCAAATTTGGTCCGATCGGGCTGAAAAGTTTCGTGGACCAACTTGAGCCCATAACGGGTCCCTGACCAAAATTTCAGAATTTTAGAAATTTTCCAAAATTGGCGTGGACGGCCGACAGACATTTGCTTATTTTGATCTAGGCGCCTTAAAACGCCCCGGAAAAATTCAAGTTATTTCAAATTGAAGAGATTGTCTTCGTGCATGAAAACAACGCGTCTACTCATCAGTTGTTGACAAAAATTACACATTTTATAAACCAATTAGACAATCCACATCCGAAATCCAGTTGCCGTTTTCAATTTACGAATGGAGGTGTTTAAATGCTGGTCATTGCGTTGAGGGGGGACATTAGGTATTGTACGATACTGCTCTGTTTGTGAGTCTGGGTTTTCTTTTAATGACCTGATGGAAGCTACACTCAATTGTTGCTTGTTATTGACTTGCCTCCGCCTATCGACCTTCTAAACACGTAAACTTTCCAAATGGAAAAAAATATCCAGTTTATGATGAGACATTAAATGTCTCATTCATTTTAGAAATTTTCTAAAAACGAATTTCCTCTTACTTTTAAGTTCTTTCCCTTCGTTGGTGCAATTGCCCTCTTCCATGAGGCATTTGATGTACTGGGTGAGGATTCTGTCGTTGGAAAGAATTTTGTCCACGTCAATGTTGTCGTATTTTGACGTGTAGACGTCCGCCGACAAAGCGACACCGACGCACAAAAGAAACAACGCGGCGACTTTCATTTTTCCGAACGGAATTATTATTTTTTTTAATTCCCGCGACGACCGATCAAAACTGGTGCGTGTTTTGAATTCCGTCGAGAAACTGTTGCGTGAAGAATTGAGGTGGCCCGACTCGAGACTGATCCGTACTCTGGAAGGTCTCCATAAGGCTGACGCGGCTTTTATAACAAGTGGCCGGTTGGGGGCGTCCCCTCTTCAACACTGTCGAGGGTAGATGAAGACGTAAACTCCCATTCAAACAGCTCAATTTGTGGATTTCGAGGAATTCATCGCGATGTTTTTGTCCCTCTCAACAGGAATTTAAACGTTTACCTGAACGGAGAAGGAAAACACAATTCTCCCAAACCTGCTAATATTTACTTCCTAGAAGCGCGGAATCTAAAACTGAATCCTCAAACAAATGAAATATCATCAAGTCGCAAAATAAGTCGCATTCCATGCTAACAATTGTAATTCGCAGGGGCTGTTTTAATTAGAGCCGGTCATTGATCGTGAATTCAAATTTCGGTATATCCCGAATTACGGATTACGTTCATTGCTGGCTGGGCTCATATAGGATTGGTGCACCCTTGTTTTTTGCGCCCGGAAAAAAAGAAACAAGTTGCTAATTCCTCCTTTTTGGTTGTTTATTCCTTGAATCAGTTTTCATGCAAAAAGTCAACCACTTCGATTTGCCTCAACAATTTTTTCTGGGCTTTTCAAGGTTTTTAGATCAAAATAAGCAAATGCCCGTCCGCCGTCCACGCGTTTTTGGTGGTTGACAATTTACTAAAAACCTAAATTTTTGGTCAGGGACCGGCTTCCAGCTCTAGATAGACCTCGAAACTTTTCACCCAGATCAAACCAAATTTAAGAGGGGAAGAAGGTTTTTTTTTTTTTTTTTTTTTTTTTTTTTTCATGGATTTTTGAGATTTTAGGAGTGTGGGCTACAGAATTTTTGGTGATGAGTCCAATAGGACGGGTCCCAGAATGATTGGCGCCCACCGGAAGAGGTAATGGGTCAAAATGAGGATTTATCTACCCATTTCGAATGAAGGTTTTCAAGATTTTTGGTACCTAGGCGTGTGGGGTATCATTTTCTACTAAATTTTTTTTTTTTTTTTTTTTTTTTCTCTCTGTTTATTAGAATTGCACCAAGTTATAAACTTATTAGCAATATTTTTGTGACTTAAGTTAACTAGGTTACATCTTCAGCCAAGGTACATTGCTTAGCTTTTAATTATTCTAACAACTGATTTTATTGTCATTGCATTAGCGAACTAGTTCATGTGGTTTCGTGCGTTTAAGCCTTCTGACGAGATCATTGACGTCAAGAAGTCGAACAGCCTCTTCGTTGACATGATCTTGTAGCCTTTGGAGATGGGCAGCTGCTTGAAGCCTGATGGTTTCGTTTACTGTCTCGACTTGTAGGTCATGGTGTAACCGGTCGTTTCTGAAGTACCACGGAGCGTTCGTGATGCACCTAAGTACCGTATTTTGGAATCTCTGTATCATGTCTCGATTGGTTTGAGCGGTGCAGCCCCACAACTGCGCTCCATAAGTCCAGACTGGCTTTAGGACTTGCTTGTAAAGGATCATCTTGTTGTGGACGGACAAATTTGATTGTCGCCCCATTATCCAGTACATTTTTCTGAATTTGACTAAATTTTGAACGCTGAATCGATTAGAATGAGTCTCCATGCTCCTGATCCGGGGAATAACCAACCCCTGTGAATGAATTTGCAGCGTTTTCATCTAGTCATCAGGAAACGCAAACTATCAAGTCTTCGAGGCCAATCGAAGGTCGTTACGTTTCAAAGTGTAACGATTCAAAATCCAAAATGTCCGTCTGCCACCCGGGCCAAAAAAATGCTTCAATATGATACGAAAATGTGATATTCATCTATTGAGGCTTTATTTGCTCCCTGGTTGTAGGTGACTCATTTTCAGCCCAATCGCTAAAACTGAAGCAGGGCAAGGGTGAAAATGGGGATTTTGTAAATGTAGTTTCCGAGATTTTTGGAGACCTAGACGAATGCGGCATCATTTTTTGCAGATACTCGGGCTTGCAAAACCGATTGAGATGATTCCCAAAGATGATTATTTTGCTTTATGATTATTCCTTCAAAATTTATTGATTTTCTGTTTAATTCGGTTCTTTTATTTATCAATGAAAAAAAGTATAAAAAGTTAAATATCCTGCAATGCTCAAAAATGAAGCTGGTGGGTATATGATTGAGAATCCTGTAATTTTGCTGCCTTTCACCTCAGGTTGCATTGTGAGGACTCATAGAAGAGTATTGTGAAGTCAGTAAATAGCAGGATCTTGTTGACAACCGATTTTCGACAATATTTTTTCTTATCCATTCGTACGTCCAATTGATTGTGCGTGATAATCTATTGTGAGCGCAATAGTGTGGTGAAATCATAATGGGGATAATGAGCCCAAGTAATGTTTCCATGATATTGTCATGAAGAGTGACAAGACCCTTCTGTACGCATGTCTCCACCATTAGTGAGCTGCTGGATGCAGGACGTTGAGCTGATGCGGTAAAAGAGGATCTTTTGCTTTTGAGTTCGACTTCTTCCTTCGGGGAAAGATGTAAGGGATGCTTACGATCTCGTCATTCCTCTTTCTAGTCCCTATTCCCTGTCAACTAGCGAGACCGATGCCCTTTCCAACGTGGATGCGATGGCAGGTTATTCTCCGCCTTCTCTCCGAAACCAATTCCGCAGAAAGGGCTAGAGAGGATTAGCGGGTGGGGACATTCTTTCAAACGCTGTCATCGCGAAAGAAGAACCACATAAAGCCAGCTACAAATTCTTCCACAATGGTTTAGTATTTCTTAGAGAAAGATTATGGGTAAAACAGTGAGCTTGTACTGTTCGGGACTCATTCCAATCGATTCAGCTTCCAAATTTCAGTGAAATATGTCAACCCACCAGTCTAGAGGCCAAAATATCCGTTTCTTTTTATAAAACACATTTTCACCCACACCCTCGTCGAATTGGGCCCGATCGGGCTGAAAAGTTTCGATGTTTGGAAATGAACCGAATCATGCCACTCTATTAATTACATTTTAATTAATTATTAGTCTGAATAGAAAACATTTTCCGTCTCTCAGATTTTCTACAGTTCTGTGGGAAACTTCTTTGTGAGTTTTTCTATTTTTAGAATCCACGAGGTTATTCTATGATGATGAGGTTGATTCGGTTTAATCTCGTCCTTGCACATTTGCACCCCCCCCCCCCCCACCTCTTTCTTTCCGATCTTCAAAAAATCAGCACTTTTCTCAAGTTTCCAAGCACAAAATTCTTCAAAAAATGGCAAATAATTTTTTTTTTTTTTTTTTTTTTTTTTTTTTTTTTTTCAAGATGAGAAAAACTCCAATTTAATAACCAACTAATAGTCTGAAATTATACAAATAAATGAGATTCGCATTCTGTACGGTAGACTGCTCTGCTTCCTCGGTTGGCCGCACTGTAGTAACTCATTTTGGTCCACTCACATAAACACGTTTAATCTACTCATTTAATCCTCTGAGTACCTCGATGCCGTAAAACGTGAAACTTGAGTGACGAAAGCGACATAAAATTTGTCATTGCTTTGAGTATCGCCTTGCTCACCTATCAACACGGTCTTCGTCCTTCGCGAGTGCCGTTTAAGATAAAAGGATCTTGATAGAGCTTCCAAGGGCTTAACCTACTCAGCGCTTTATGGGTCTTTGTGGCTTGTTAAGAGCCTGTGTTAAGTTTCACTGCTTTGGTCCAATATTTGATAAGCGACCAAAGGGGAATAGATGCCGCTTCGCTAAGATCGTCAACTTTGACCGTCAAGGAGTTGGTTGGTTTGCAATTTCCGCTTTTGATGTAAACTCCACGTTGAGCGTATCGAGATATGTTGGTGTTCAAATGGCTGTATATTTTTCCTAAATCATAAAAGAGAGGGGAAACGCTGAAAATTCTTCCACAATGGTTGATTATATTCCTTAGGATAATATTATGGGGAAAACGGTGAGCGTGAAGGTTTCTATTAAATTTTGGCCGTTAGATGAGTGAGTCTCCAAATCCGAGAAATAACCAACCCCTGTGAAACAATTTGCAGCGTTTTCTGATCTGGACGTAAGCTGTTACATTTTAAAACTAATCGGAGAGGTTTATCTCTATTGAATAATCAACCAAAATTAAAGAAATGTTATGTATTTGTAGAGATCATCAGTTCGAGACCATTCTAGGTATAACTAAGCATCGAAATTTAAACACGAAATTGTCAAGAAGTTTTTATCTTTAATAAAACTGTCATGAATTGGAAAAGTTAAAAATCAGTTGGAAAAATGTTAATTGGCTTGGAAAACAGTCAATACAATACGGAAATTTCATATAATAGAATACTAGACGAATACATGATGTTCCTCTCAAACGATCGTAAGTCACTAGATTCAGTAGACCCATTATATTTAGTCGATGATTATTCTAAGGCGTTGGTGGTTATACCATGGGCTGTGACATCGGAGATTCCCTACAATGTTTCTTCCAAGGGTTTTTCAGTTTTTCCCATTTTTGAAGGGTGAAATCAGTGGCTTCCAATAGGATTCGCTGTACAACACTGATCATCTGTATCGTGCGATAAGGTGATCCAGGAACCGCCCTTAAAGGAAATCCCCGTGATTGGATACTCTCAGAACAAAGCTAAAACCTTCGCCGGGGTCTTTTTCCGCCTTATGAACCCACTTGTTCGTAACCGTGACTTTTCACTTGAGTGAATAAACAGTTGAAGTGCCAACGATGGAGTCAATAATTAACACCCTATTGACACGGGTGAGTCGGTATGTACTTCGAAAAAAATACGGCGAAAAGGGGGTCAAGAACTTTACATGAATGAGATCACCGGTCGGGTAATGTGCGTGATGGTTTTATTATGGAGTAGGTAAATCATTTTTCCTTGTTCAATCATGCCTTCAGCCGTCTTTCCTGCATTCGCTTTTCTTTTTCGGCCATTCCTTTTTGTTTTCCTCGTAATTGAATAACTCATTAGTGACTCTAACCAGTGCCCATTCAAAACTACAGGGCAGACTGGTTCTGGACTTTATGGCCGGTATCCCACGCTTGCAAAAAGAATGTGATTAAAATCAGGAACAAAAATGGATTTTTTAGATACTTTTAAAACAATTTTTATTAAAGCATTATAGGGAAAAAGAAAATGAAATAGTTATTCAATCATAACATTAATATCTAATTAATATGTGACGAAATCAGAAGCCTCTCGCTGTATGAATATTTTGCGGGGGGATTAATTTCCTGGGGTATTGGAAGATTATCGTGCCATTTAGTTCACCTGAAACGAAGTTGAGGACACATTTGTGGCCACTGCCACTAGAATAAACGCTGCAAATTCATTTACTTGGTTGGTTACTATGACCAGGCGCATGGAGACTCATTTCTTCAACATGGGGAAAATGGGGGGAAAGTGAGTGTGGTGGGTCCCGGACCCATTCCAATCGATTCAGGGTCCAAAATTTTATGGAAATTGATACCCCACACGCCTAGGTACCAGAAATCTCGAATACACACATTCGAAATGGGTAGATAAGTCCACATTTTGACCATACTTCCCCCCCCTCCTCCCCAACCCAAATCCAGACCGATCGGTTTGAAAAGTTTCGAGGACCAACTAGAGCCAGTAATGGGTCCCTGACCAAAATTTCAGATTTTTAGAAAATTTGTGTTCTTGCGTGGACGGCGTACGGCGGACGGACATTAGACTTTTTTGCTCTAGACACTTTGAAACTTCCAGAAAAAAATTTTGAGGCCGAATCGGAGAGATTGACTTTTTGCATGAAAACATACGTTGATTATTCAAGGAATAACCAACCAAAACGAACAACAGTACTTGGTCACGTAAAAACTGTCCATAAGTTAGGAGATGGTTAATGCGGTCGTGATCATTCAATTTGTTTCATTGTTCGAAAGCTATAGAATACTATGAAAGTTCACCTTATTGAATCCTACGTTATACAGAAGTTTATCATGCGTCCTGAGAGCTAGGAAAGATGAGAAATGACCCACCAGGGTAAGGTTCTTGGCCGAAAGAGGTAACATCCAGCCATGTTCATGGCTAAGGTAAGCCATGAACCTTTCCTAACCTTTTACTGCTTTTGCATTATTTCGTCTTTACACCTCACGCCCGCGCAACCCAACCACAGGTACCTACTTATTCTCGGAGAGAATAATAGTAAAACAGAGGTAGAAAAAATATTTTTGAGATCCCTCGTCGAAGGGATCGTAAAGCTCGAGACATTCGCTCCCGAAAAGGTGGGAAAAACGTGAAACGAAAAAAGGAAAGAGGATTGAACGAACGGAATAGGAATCCTTAGCGAAAGGCACTAGAAAACGGGACCCTTTAAATCCACCGGCGAGCCCTCTTTCAACGATATAACAGTCTCCGGGGTCAATATCGACGGTTTCCGGAGGACGCGGATTTATTCTGACGTAACATTTTCTGCATTTTCGTGCGAGAAGGAAAAATCCCTGACAACTCTTGAATTTATTTTACCTAAAAGTCGTAGTTACTATCAACTCGCTCAACCACAGGCCGTGTGAGCAGTCGGCGTCACAAGTTTCTTCAAAGATCTATCTTCTACGTTATATCAAAACCATAGAAGCCTCTGACTGTTATCTAGCGAACGAAGTCACACTATACCAACCAATTAACCCTCCCTGCTACAACAATAGGAAATATGGCATCGATTTTGTGAAATTCGGCTCATCCTGCTTCGAAAATGTGGGGGTCTGGCAGGTCAGTCAGAGCGAAATTACATAAATATTGTTGCGAGCTGGCACCTGCGCCCGTCAAATGGGCTGCTGGTGTCACAGGATCAACGACCTGTGGAGGGCTAAGGGAGTCATTTCGAGGAATTGTGCATTGTATCGAATTGGCTGGAACCTTCCCGTTCACTTGAGACAACACGTCGAGTTCCCAGAACCAGGGAAGGTTCGAGAACGTTCTCGGCCAGGCAGCAAGTATAAAATGGACCCAGGAACGCCGCGCGAGTTCAGTTCAATTCAGAGTCCGAGTATAGACGCTTCGGGTTATAAATTGTGCCATGCCGCGGTATAAATAGTGCAACAACCGCGTTACAACCGCAAATTGTGCTTTGTGACTGTGTAAGTGCGCGAATGTGAACAGTGTATGTACTCAAGTGAACAATAATTGTAATAAATTATTTACGAAGAATATAAATTGTAACAATATCTATAGATAATGGTTGATGGGGGATTATTGATGATACGTATTTATGGATTCATGAGGACAAGAATCTGTGGGAATATTAGACTCCTTTAGAAGACCTCTACTTCTTATAACAGGAAAAAATTAGGTTTCTCCTTAAATTCGTTAAGGGAAAAACTCGTTTTCGAGCAGGAAGAGTGAGGACTTAGTAGATCCACTCACAGAGAAAAGTACCGAAAAATGATTAATTCGGGCATTTTAAATACCCTGCATATTCATTCACCATGGTTTATTATTACTTGGGGCAAGACTATGGGGAACAAGTAAATTTGTAGGACTCATACCAATCGATTCTGCGTCTAAAATTGGTGGAAAATGATACGCTTCACGTCTGGGTCTCCAAACATATCCAAAATTAATCATTAGAGTACCCATTTTGAACCTCCCAACCTCTTATGGGTGCCAATCGGTCTAGAACCCATATTATTTGACTCAGCGTACAAAATGTAATGGAAAATGATACACCACATGCCTAAATCTCCAAAAAATCATATCTTTTTTAAATTTGGCTGATCGGGTAGAAAGTATCGGATCAACTAGAGCTGTATAGTGATTCTTGGTCAAAAATTTCAGATTAACAAAAAAGTCTACTAAATGTCTAAAACGGTGTTGACGGCGAACGGACACTTCAATTTCTTGATCAGACATCCTGAAACGTAAATTCTGAAATTTTGGTGCCAATCGGAGAGGTTGACTTCTAGTATGACTAGTGCATAGGATGATATTTCAAGTAATAGTTGATCAAAATATGCGTAGAAACCAACAATAGATAAAAAGTAATTCGTGTTTGGTGGAATATTCACCTGAAACATGCTTGCGCTATCCTCCAAGATCGAAGTCCACCTTGCTGGGCACAGCAGTCATGAAATTTTAGTGAGGATTTCTAAACATCCAGGATGAAAGGGATGAAACGCATAGAAGACCCAAGCAAATTCCGACTGGGCCTAATTAAGTTATGCAACTTGAAGGAGTTTGAGGTCGAGCAGTGGGTGGACAGGACTATTTAGTGGCGGAGGGAGTGAACTAGGGTTCTCAGCACAACCAAAAGCTCAGCAAGAGAGCTGCAAAACGTGAATTTGTTCACCCTCCGTTTTGGTTGGTTATTCCTTGAATAATCAACCTATGTTTTCATTCAAAAAGTCTATCTCTCCGATTTGGCCCAAAAAAAAATTCTGCTCACTGTTTTTGAAATATTTGCTGTTTTATATAATTAGTCCTTCAAAAGGTTTATTTGAAGTATTTTCATAAGATACACGAAGGTTAAAAAGTTGAATTGTATAGGCCTTGGATGTTGTGATTCATCGGTATATTCATCTCAGCGCTTCTTATTTCGAGATAGGATGGTAGAGGAAGAAGAAGGGCAAGTGAACAATATTTTGACATTGGAAAATTCCTTCTTTTTTGTTGCCAAACAGTCGAATATCGGATACGAAAATTCTTCTGTAAAAGTTTGGAATCGGAAATCAACAGAAGCCTAACTAAATGTAAGGAAGCGTCAGTGAGAAAGTTCCCATACATGAAAGTACTTGACTTTTACTGACCACCTTCCGTGAAATCTGTTCCGACGTAACCTTTTGATCGTTCTCAAACTCGAGTCAAATTGGAAAACAACAACCTCGGTTACATGCTGCCGAAATAACTGCGCCCAAATTGAGCAAAGAACCGCTAACCGCATTTTCATGTCATCTCCAGTGCCGTGGCCTCTTCCGTGACAGTGGCTTTACTCGTCAAAGGGTTCATCCCGATGCCGATCCCGACGAAGGCATGCTTTTGATAGCCCAGCGGGAAAACCTCATAAACCGGATCACTACCGCCGAACAATCTGAGCTTATCGCCTCAAAGTGCACAAAGGAATTCTGTTTGCGGACCACGGCTGAGTTTTAGGGCGTTTACGGACGCCAACTGTTGATTAATGTGCGTCGAACGACTGCAGGATTGCATTGCGCTTCGGTAAATTCGCCCGATTTCGGGCTGTTAATGATTCATGAGGACGGAAGCGCGATGATAGGCCGAATTGATCAATGGTATACGTTGGAGTCTGATCCGTAACTGGCAGTAATTTGGGAATATCCGAGTCGTGGACCAAAGACACGACGATAGGCCTTCGCTGTCCACAGAGGTGAAGACACCTGGTACAGCCGAGATAGCAAGCCTGGATGCTCCCTTATTGGAGAGACGGTGATGAATTCGCGACTTGCTCTTCCACCTTACGCTCCCGCGACGTTCCTTTCAAAATCCGTAGGGTGGGCGAAGGGCCTTTCGATCTAATATTGGATACCGATATAATGTGATGGCATCCTCCGGATGAGGTCCCTTTCGGCTGGTGTTCAAAGCTATACGATCGGACCGCCGCAAAGCCCGCAATAATTATGATTGTGACGGGAATAATTAAATAGGGAAGTTCGAGGGAGAAGCAATTTCATACCAGACGCAGTTGTTGTGGATAGTTTTCTCCGACATTTACATCACTCTCCAATGCCAGTCATGTATCCCCTTGTAAGTACTCTATACAGGGTGGTGACTCAAGTCACTGACACCAGCCATGTACCGTGAACGTATGAAGTTCGTATTTATGGCCCCAACTAAGATCACAAAGTACCCATTTGAACCTATTTTTCATTCATCATCAGCACTCTGGGCTTGCATGTACCAGACAACGAAAAACTATAATTTTGGATACGTTACATCAATAAATCTGTGCCATATTCCAATGGTTTCAATTAATTGAACATGTTGATGCATCTTGCTGTGGTCGTAAAGATTTCAAATAGTACATTACTTCGTGCATAATCAAGTTTAAAAAACTCCACTTCCATTGGGGTCCCCAGTCAAATTTCTTTCGTTCATATTGAAAGCTCTTAGGACCTCATACAGTTCTTTTTCGTTCTCTGAATAAATTCAAAAATACACTGAAAATTGAACACTCAGAGATTTGTCAGTCAATTACTTTTATGTAACCATAAAAATAAATAATTGTTGATATTCAATTCATCCTACCCATTTGGATTATTTGTATAAGGTTTTCGTGTAAGCAGTCAGCTTAGCCTGGGTGGGTCTTTACGTCTAACTACCACGTATTATGTCGCTGACGTGGCCAGCCGTCCTCCAATGATAGGATAGCTACTCGTGGCCATTTCACTCATGGCTTTTCATTGCCTCATCACCTTGAAAGAAGCAGAGTTCAGCCTGCAGCCAGTGTGTAAAACTTTTTGTGAAAAAATCCTCTCACCAGAGGTCACCCATCCAAGTAGCAACCGGTAGTACAGAGGTCGTACGGTTGATTCGCGATCGTACGGCTGTAGTCAGGTGGCTTGCGCCAAGGCTGGACTATCAACTTTTCTATTTGTCTCAACTATGAAGTATTTTGGCCCAGATAAATTTTGGTTGGTTATTCCTTGAGGTCAACCTCTCCGATTCGGCTCAAATGTTTTTCTGGACGTTTCATGGGTCTAGATCATAAAAGGTCAATGTTCGTCCGCCGTCCATTGTAGACCGCCATTGTCCGCACCGTTTTGGGTAGTAGACAGTTTTCTAAAAAAATTTTCAAAAGAAATTTTTCTTTTCAAATGGCCTCCATGCACCTGGTTTGAGGAATTTAATGATGTAAACTAGTAGATTCGGCAACCCTATTTCTGCTCAACGCTGACGCAATTCATTTCTGTTTTGGCCCCTTTTCAAATTACGACTTAAAGGACACTTCAAGATCTTTAGTGTAGAAGTTTTTTGTACCCAATAGAATGACAATCACTCCACATTTTATCAGTCAGGAGAGAAATAAACGTCCTTACATCCTTCGGCCATCATAAAACAATAGTACCTATTAGTTCAAACAAGATCGGAATGATTTTCCCCTCCGATTTCCTTCTGTTACACCTAAAAATAAGGATATTCATAAGGACCGAGGTCTTTGTGATCTAGCGTGAGGCTATTTCTCCATAAGAACTGTACATATTACATAAATTTTACATTCTCCGCCACTCGTTGGTGGAACATGATCTGCGTACGTGCATACCCGAACGATTCATACGATTATAATATATATTATAATAATGATATTATATTATTTATTTTTTACGATTTTGGTTTATTATTTCTAAATGAATAATGCACCTATTTGTTTTTCATGCTCCCTTCAACATTTGATCTTAAAAATACAAATAAATGATACATAAATGCATGCCTAAGCAGTCCAAAATCCTCATATTTATATTCCATTCACGTGCCTCCGAATACGTGTTCTCCACCTCATGTAATTGCAGTCAGAAACCACTCCTTTTGTCGCGACAACGTAATCCTGTGATATTATATGGTGAAACTTCAGTACAGAACGCGCTATTCTGTTCATGACATTCCAATTTGAGCAAAGGACTTTCCCCCAGCTACTGGAACGATGTGATTTCGCGGAAAATATTTTCGGTTTTCAAAAACATTAAGGGGCAACTGCAAGGGGAAACGGTAATTAAGTTTGCACGAGTTGGCGTTAGGGTGGGATCACGACATTTTCAATTCCGCTCGTCCAATGGTGGAGCAATGGCGGAACGGCGTAACCATGATTTTGGTGTGTTCTGGATAGCGAATGGAACTTATCCATTTTACAACAATATTCCGAGTTCAACAAACTTTTCCGAAATGAATAAAAGACTTTTAAAAATTGTGAGAATATGATTTTGGTCCTCATTAGCTTTCATGTGGTTATTTATTTGTAGGTGTTTGTACCACTATTTACTGTACAACCCTTATAATTCGTTTTCAAGACCAACCTACTTAATAATAATGCCCCTTGATCAAGTTCTATGTCCTGTAAGCATGATGTCCACCCTCAGGTACCCTCGTTTTTAGGGTTGCGATCCAGCAAGCTTTAAATGAATAACAGGCCAGGTTTGTTGCCCTCGACGAATTGTATAATGTGTGCGACGGAACAATCCAATTGTGGAACAACATCAACGTGGTCAAGTTGCGCCAAAAACAAAGGCTTACCGTGTCAAAAATGTTGGTAGAACGCGCTCGAAAGAGGACATTTAATTGGTTCTACCGTATGGATGGATCCTTGGGTTAGTGGAAGAATACAGGATCACGTCTGAATTCATCAGCCTCTTCCTAAACGACCAAATTTGATTTCTTCCATTAACAATTCATGTTGGGGTTCCCTCTCCGGCTCTCGCCCCATGTACAATCTTGGGAAAACTTCTTTAGCACACACTGAGTTTCCTCTTTTTTTCGACCTCTCTCGCAGCGCCCTATTTCAAAATCGAATACGGTATACATAATATATGTTCCCCTATACATATGTATGTTATGTTGATAAGGATGGCAAGGTAAGATGAAAAGGAGGGGGAACGGGGTCAGCTTTAGCCGAAATATTCTTCATTTTCAATTTTGTTCCATTTCCAAGGGAAAAGAGTAGTTTCTCTCTGCCGTATCCCTTAAAAAGCCGCCACCTTCACGTCTCCGTTTGCGTCCCTTTGAAAGTTGTTTTGCATACTCTCAACTTGTTGAATGCCTTTAAGCCCGTCACTGACAGAATTCAGTTGAGCGGGATATTTCTTTCCGTTAGATCGCACAACGTTATGCGTCTTATTTTTTTCTCTAAAAGGGAAATATATTTTTCCTAAGAATGATTTTGTGGTATTTTCTAACGTGTTAAATAAATGCAATGACGTTCTTTCGGCGTCATCATGAATAGCTTACGCATGAGGCAGAGGACGATTTCTCAGCGGCACCTCGGATTGTTATGATGACCTCGTTATTGTGCCTCGAAGTCATCGCGCAAGGCTAATAGCAAAACAAAAGGCCTTTCAAGCTCTTGGGTTGCTCAATATTGAAAAGATAAACCCCGAGCGTTGCACAAGAAGTGAAAACAAAAACCCGATCATCCCCAAAGGCAAGGTCTCTGTACATCCGCTTTCACTCTCGGTGGAGTCGAGGTGGCTGCGAGCACCGTTTCGATAGGGGGGAGGGGGTCTTCAAAAACCTATTCCACCGAGTGAAGCTGACCTCTTGTTATGTAAGTCTCCATAGTTATCGGCCTGCAGGAAACGAAGACGATGAATAATACCGCAGTGCAGCGACAAAGATTGACTCAAGCTAGTTTGTTGGAGTTGCGTAATGGTACCATCTACTGAATTGGATCCTTCGTTCACGGAAGCCATCTTTGATTGCCCCACGCTTTCAATTGTCATTTCATGTTGAGTTTTAATCCCAGACTAAAAGAGCTCTGGGGCTAAAGCTCATTTTGGTTAGAGGTTGAAAAACAACCCTCTCTTCAAATGACCCTTCAATATTTAATCAAAAAATTTAACGATGCAGAGTGCCTATTTGAGAAGAATAAATTATTCGTCAATGGTTGATTATTCCTTAAAGTAACTGTATAAGAACACAGTGAATTTAGTGGCAAATGAATACGCCGCCAGCCGTCCGCGCCGTTTTTGGTGGTCACAAATTTTCTAAAATCCCCAAATTGAATCGAGGATGATGTCCAGATAGTCTGGAACTATTCTAACTGGAATAATTACATTGGTAGTCCCCAAGAGATCAGAAACATCTCAAGTACTCTTTGAGGGTCTCTCCCTTCCACTCGCAATTGCATAAACTATACGTTTACTGACTCTCTACATTTTCATTCTGTTTCTACAATTGTAAAGTTAACGTTAACTTGTACCACCGTGTTAAAAATCAGCAATATCAGCTAATTTATCCCCCACAAATCAATAATTACCACGTGAGTACGTAGACCGCAGCTAATTAGTGGGCTCAGCATCATGGAAAGTTGAATGAAGTGATAAGATGAATACTGAATGCATAATTAGCATTTGGAAATTCATAAACAAATTCATTATATTATCACAGACTTTAAGTAATGAGTGATACCCCCACTGATCCAAGCTTAAAAATTAATTTCGGTTCAAACGTGGCGAACCCCCAAAGGTTTACTGGATTTTGGTTGGTTATTACTTGAACAATCAACTTGTGTTCATGCAAAAAGACAATCTCTCCGATTCGGTCCAAAAATGTTTTCTGGGCGTTTCAAAGTGTCCAGATCAAAAAAGTCAAGGTAGTAGAAAATATTTTAAAAATCTGAAATTTGGGTCAGGGGACCGTTCCCGGCTTTAGTTGGTCTTCAAAACATTTCAGCCCGATCGGACCAAATTTGGGCGGGGTATAGGTCAAACGGTGTATTTCAAAAAAGGGATTTTCGAGATTTTTGGTGATCTAGTTGTGTGGGGTATCATTTTCCTCTACATTTTGGTCGCTGAATCCAACGAAATGCGTCCCAGAACGATTAGTTATGGATCAAAATAGGTATCTATCTACCCATTTTTAATGTGTGTTGTCGAGATTTCTGGTACTTAGGCGTGTGGGGTATCATTTTCCACTTAATTGCACCTTAAATCGATTGGAATGGGTCCACACTCACTTTTTCCATTTTTCATTTTCCCCATGTTGAAGAAATGAGTCTTCATGCGACCGGTCCGAGGAATAACCGAATTCGCAGCATGCAAAACAATTCGCAAATTTTGTACAAATGATCCAAATTATTTCCTCAGGTTGGTTTCGCCGTCAAAACATCGATTTCATTGATGTTGTGAATGAAAATGATGACTCAATATAAATGAATATTCTCCTAGCCCGTTGAGTACACTCATCTCACTCTATCGATCAATAGTTTTCCCCTCGTTCCTTCCCATCAAATTGCCACCGTATTCCCGCGTATTCAAATCGACATCATTTATTACAGTTATGTGTGGGAACTCTCATACCGGTAGGAACGCTCCTCAATTCACTTGAGTGCTCTTCTGCTTAGCACGTGATTTCCCTTTACCCCTCGACGACTCCCGATTATAGTGCGCCTTGAATATGGAATAAACGCGTACAAGGAGCATAACTGAGTACATCTCGGTACTTTTTGAATAAAAAATTACGTTATAATTATGATTTCACACTGTCGGGGTGTTGACAACGGCCGGTTGTACGCTGTGCATGTGACGAATTTGTATTCATATATTCAACTGAGCCAGACATAAAAGAAGGAGGTGGCTCGTCGACCGAATGGCCTCTTCGTCAATGAAATAAAGCGGCCATTATAGTCAGGAGCAGACGAGCCGGGAGGTTAAATTGCCGAACGCTTGACCGTAATAGTCAAGGGTCGTGACGTCACAAAAATTGTTTTATTCTCGCCCATTGTCGTACTCGTTGACTGGCGCTCGTGCGAACCAAGATTTGGTTGAATTCGCCCACGACGATTTATTTATAAAAGAGTAAAAACTCTGCAAATCATTCCACAATGGATTATTCCGAAGAGCAAAAGTATGGGAGAAAATAGTGAGTGTGGAAATTCTAATCGATTCAGCGTCTAAAATTTTGTGGAAAATGATACCCCACACGCCTAAATACCCGAAAATTTTGAGAATCTTTTCGAAATAGGTAGTAGGTACCACTTTTGACCCACATTCACCTCCCGTGAGCACTAATTGGACCGGGACCCGTCTCAATGGATTTAGCTTACAAAATTGAGTGGATGTTGATTCCCCTCATACCTAGTTTCCGAAAAATTCCAAAAATTGAGTTTCAAAAAACACATTTTTACCCACAACGTACCCATGTTTTTGGTAGTAGAAAATTTTCTAAGTATCTGAAAATTTTTAGTGACGTCTGTCCGACTGTAGTTTGTCATTGAAAAGGTTCAGCCCGATCGGACCAAATTTTGAGAGTAAGATTGAAAATTTGTTTCATGAAACATGATTTTTGGGTCTTCTTGGGAACTAGGCATGCGGGGTATCATTTCCACTAAATTTTGGACGCTGAATACAATGAAAGGGGCCCTGGTAATGGTCAGAACGGAACTATTGAAGTGAGTTCTGTATACTTCTCACTCACTGTTTTCTCCATATGCTAGCATATTCTGCATATTCTTGCTCTATCTTTTGCTCCAAGGAATGGTATATCATTTGATGTAAACATCATGGAACGTATAAGGACAATTTTGGGAGCTAATCGGAGAAGTTGACCTCTGGCTTGAGCACATAAGGTGATTATTCAAGGAATCTAACATGAGCCTACTCGAGATTGCTTTTGAATAACTTTCCTCCTACTTCATAATCCCTTGTAGATAAACGATACTGCACATGAAGCCACTGGCACGAGATTGAACCATCTCTCTGGACCCTCTTTTTCCTGTCTTCAATTCATCAACCTCGTTCAGTGAGATGTCTGAGGGACCAAGTTGAGTTTAATGCGGATTAATGGAATAGAACGATCCGAGCTGTCGGATTCAGTTTATTTCCACTCTCCACAGAGAGAAAAAAAGAATTAGGAACTTCTTTTAGTTTTTCTTTGTCATCTCTCAGCGGCTTTACGGCCGTAATTAAGCGTGGAAGAAAATTAATTTCACGTGAAACTTATCTCGGCTTCTTCATTGCTAAGCGCTCATGACTCCACCGGATAACTTTTTTTCCTTTCTTGAAGCGTCTATGCGATTAATATTCATCAGAACTAAACTTGCCTGAAAATAGGATTCGCAAACTTTGAATTAGGAAGTCGGACATAATAATCTGGCTCAAATAAGCCGGTTGAAGAAGTCATTTATCACGTGAACACGGAGCCAAATTAGGGCTCTCAGATCTTGCTCGGCTTCGTCTTGTTTGAAGGGGATGATGAGAATCAGTCAAATCCTACTCAACCATGTTTCATCATGGTTTCACATTCACGCGTCTAATGAACTCCTCGCGGAAGTGGTACCGACATCGTGGGGAGTATTAACGTCTCAAGCGAGATCACAAGAAGCAAACGCCGCTCTTTGTTGGGTCCTTATTCAAGGTGTTTGATACGAAAAACAATATTAAAGGTTTCAGCCCTCATTTTGAGAGGGGAACTCTTTCCTCTTTCGTCTCTCTCTATTCAGTTAAGACATGATTTTCAAACTAAGTTTTCTTCTTGGCCAGAGAGATAACATTCCCAGTAAGGTGGGGGGAAGGATTATTCAGGGAGTCCAACATGTTAAAGAATTTAAGGAGGTGAAATTGTCCATAAAATACTCCTTTACAGCAGTAAAAGCATCCCCTTGTCTAACCCCATGGTGTGTTTCGACTTTTCTGATACCTAGGCGTGTGGGGTATCATTTTCACTAAATTTTGGACCCTGAATCGATTGGAATGAGTCCGGGACCCGCCACATCCACTGTTGAAGAAAGTAGTCTCCTTGCGCCTCGTCCGAGGAATAACCAACCCCTGTAAATTAATTTGCAACGGGATTCTGGTTGGTTATTCCTTGAATAATCAACCTATGTTTTCATGATAATGGTCAACCTCTCCGATTTGGCTCAAAATTTTTTTCTGGACGTTTCATGATGTCCTGATCAAAAAAGGACGATTGGCGCCCACAAAAGAGGTTATGGGTCAAAATGGGTATCTATCAGCCCATTTTGAATGTTTGTTTTCGAGATTTCTGTTACCTAGGCGTGTTGGGTATCATTTTCCACTAAATTTTGGACGCTGAATCCAATGAAACGGGTGCCAGAACGATTGGCACCCACTGGAAGAAGTTATGGGTCAAATTGGGTATTTATTACCCATTTTGAATATGTGTTTTCGGGATTTCTGCTACCTAGGCGTGTGGGGTATCATATTCCACTAAATTTTGGACCCTGAATCGATTGGAATGGGTCTGGGACCCGCCACACCCACTGTTTCCCCCATTCGAGGAATAACCAACCCGTGTGTAAGAATTTGCAGATTTTTTTTTTTTTTTTTTTTTTTTTATCATGCGCTGCACAATTTGTGGTTACCAAAGCAATTCGAAAAATTCGGCCTTGCTTCAGTTTTAATGTTATTTCTCCAAATAACCATCAATTCTACTATCAGCGATTGCAGTGCAATGCTGTGTGCAAGACAATACCGATTTGATTCCCTTTGGAATGCTAGTAATAATCCTATTTTGAATTAATTATCTAATGTTAATTAGAAAGGAAGTAAGACGGCTCACTTTTGGCGTAACAGAGCAGAATGTTAGCTTTAAAGGTCTTAAACGAGCTGCTGTGAGTGATGAGTTTGAACGTGATTTGGACCCTTTCGATAAGTAATAACTCCAGGACATCCTACTATACGAGGACAGTTATTTCACGCCGGATTTTCCCAGGAAGTCGTCCTCGAATGGGGCGGAAGCACACCCCTCCGACGTGATTTGGCGATGTTGAAAGAACTATGTGACATTCCAACTCCCCGATGTTTCAAACAAGTGCCCTCCCCTCGCCACTTCAATAATTCACCGGAACCTTCCTTTTGTTCCAAAACGCTCAAGAGACAGTTAGGCCACTGTTCGAAACAAAAGCTTTCATTGTGCGAAACATCCGCGCAGGCACCTATTAGTGTGGAAGAGGAGGTTTTCCATCGTGTTTGCGCCCCAAGGCTCGTGCAACTCCATTCTGTCAAGTTTCTCGGCGCAATCTGCTCTCGCTTTACCTTTCGTTTAATGTGCTCGCAGAAGGGAATTGACAGTGTGGCTACGTTGCATTATTGAGTTTGAGAGCATTGGGACCTTTCATTTCCGTTTTTGGCTGGAAATTCAGTCTTTAACGAAGGCTTTTGGCTTAAGTGGCTTCGTTGTTTTCTTATCAGGTTACTGAACACAAGCCTAATGTCTCTTCGTTAACGTCTGCGGATGAGGGAGATAGCAAAGGGGAAGTCAACCGCAATCATTTGGTACTTGCAAGGGATAAACCTTGTTCCGGAATCGTCTGCGTACTCTTGAACCTCTCATCTCTTTTGGTGATTTGTTCGCTTATGGAGCATCATATGAACATTATGAATGCTCTATCTCGTGTAATACCATGAGCGTGGTTTTGTAATGATATTAATATACTCCTATTGGACTCTGTACAGACTGGGATAGGTTTTGGAACGATTGCCGCGAGCAAAGGCAGGTTATAAGTGAAAATTGGTATATTGTAAATTGCACACTTATATTTATAGAATTTGTATTTCTCAATTATCATTATTAATTAATTTTAAATTGTATTCCTATTAAGAATTAAATGTGATGACGTCGACGATGCGTTTTCGTACACGAACAAGTACTAATTTTAGAATAATAAATCGTTCTGGAATAATTGGCAGTGTTTATTACAAGTGATGGAATTTGGATCTCTTCATGAGGTTTTTGAGCGACTGATAGCATAATTCCGTAAATCGCCTTCAGCTGGAGTGTAAAACCCGTTATTCCTACTATGGTTTTCACAAGGATCCGTCTCATGGCCATGCATCATAGAACGCACAACGCAGAAAACCGCCCCAATATGCGCTCGAACGCTGAGAATTGTCGATGAAGGATTGAAGGAGGGAACAAAATGATCCCAGCCGATAAATACTCACCCGTCGGAACCCGTTTCATTGCCTTGACCACGAAACGGGAGGAAAAAGGAATTTTCCGCGGGAGACTTATAGTCGGGTGTTAGCGGTCACCTTTAATACGCGGGCTTGGATGAGAATACAGTCGTGCGGTTGTGGTCCTATATGAATGGATGAAAGATGACGGGGTATTAACCTCGCGTTCAACCTGTCACTTTGGCCAGGAAGCTTTGGTTGTCCGGTTCCCTGCGTCAAGCTCGGCACTTCTGACGAGGGTGTGCGCATCTGCTCGTGACGAGGATTCCAAATCGTTCCACGTCGCGACCCAACCCTTTTCGCTGATGTAGAGTAATCTTATTCACTTGCTGAATTTTTCTTTTCTTTTTGCTCTCTTTTATTATCACACAATGAGATGTATGAACCAACCTTACGAAATACCTGCACCATGTGCTGAATTGGAAGAATTTATTATTATTATTTTTTTAATGTCTTCAAACTCTTAAACCACAAAACGGAAAACAGGAGCATGGCTCTGAAATGGAGGGCATCGCATTACTGCAAACGACTTGGTGCTGCAAGGAATCTAGAGCTCTGGTATTTTTGAGCAGATTTTGTAGACATTCCTTAAAATCCGGTTCTCTCCCTCTCAGCAAGGAGAGAAAACAACTGTTAGTACTTCATCCAAATAATCTTGCATTCTTCTTGATGTTTTTGTTGAATAATTGTGTCTAATCTACTCACAACTAACAGGTTTGAAAAAAGGGGATGTTGAATGTCTTGAGCTGATAATGATGATTGAAATTGAAATAACTATCCATTTTTGACACAAGTAGATGCAATCATGATCAAGAAAACAGTAGATTGAACCCAACACAAACAATGCAGAACTTTCTGACAACAGTTCAAATTCTGGCTCCCAAGCGCAATTACCTACTAGTGTTGATAGCATTGAGAAAACACTGCAGAACTGCACAAACCCTGCAGTGACTCGCGGAATGGACTATTACTAGACACCACACACTCACACTAAACCATCTTCAGGTCACTCAGACACATGAACTTTTGTCACTGCAACAGTGCATCCCAAACTGCCACTGACTAATGCCAAATGTGTTATCCCTGCATCATTTCTGCTTTAATTGATACTGCTCACCTCCATCAGTGAAGTTGTATTTTCAACTAATACAAAGAAGTCATTGATCTCGCTATGAACCATAACCATGATGATGAAACTTGTTTTTAATGGAATTCATCAATTCACCAAATTCAACTTTTTGGAATTTTATTCCATGAATAATCAACCTATGTTTTCATGCAAAAGGTCAACCTCTCCGATTCGAGTCGGTCCAAAATTTTTTTTCTGGGCGTTTCAAGGTGTCCAGATCATAAAAGTCAAATGTCCCGCCGCTGTACGTCATTTTGGGTAGTAGAGAATTTTCTAAAAATCTGAAATTTTGGTCAGGGACCCGTTTCTGGCTCTAGTTGGTCCTCAAAACTTTTCAACTTGATCGGTCCGGATTTGGGGAGGGAGAGGGGGGTTAGAGGTCAAAATTTGTACTCATCTACCCAAAAAATAATGTGTGTTTTCGATATTTCTGGTACCTAGGCGTGTGGGGTATCATTTTCCACTAAATTTTGGATGCTGAATCCAATGAGACGGGTCCCGGAACGATTGCCGCCCGCCGGAAGAAGTTATGGACGCTGAAGCTATTTTTAAATTAGTCTCCACGCGCTTGGTCCGAGAAATAACCAACCCCTGTGTTAGAATTTGCAGCGTTTTTTTCTTGTTTTTGTAAGGGATTCCCCCGCTACCCGCGGTACCCCTGAATCTACGCCTCTGGCGGCAATGAATGAAGGCATTTCCTATTCACATTATTTTACACTTCACTCTCACTGAAGTTTGGACCAACTATTCCCCCCACTTAGTTCCCTGATATATTTATCTATGAGCCACCGAGTTCCCGGTTGTACACTTGAAACTTGTAACTTGAAAAATTGGCATTAGACCCTTTATTGATAAGAATTGTAACTTCCAAACCCGAAACAAAACACCTAACTCCACACACAAACTAAATGAAAAAGTGTTTAACCCTAGTTTTCTCTATATGTTTCAGATCAGGACAACGAAAACGTCAACGTTTGGCAGCTTTTTAGCGGAAGGTTCGCCCATTTGAAATCATCGCGTAACAAACAGGAGAACACGACTGATTCTCCCAGGTGAGCTGAGTGCACGTATAAACGAACCTTTTCTTTAGCTGTCATTCGCAGCTGCGCAACGTTTTATTTATTTATTTATTTTTTTAACCGCCTAGATAACCAGGTCCCTTTTCAAGGTTCCTACGTTAGGACGTTATTGGATGATTTGTTCCTTTAGCGAAATTGAGCCAATAAAATAATACAAGCAAAAATAATTAATGAATAAATAAGAAAATAAAATAAAACGACGAAATTACTCGGACAAATTATTAATGGGAATAACATTCTTCCATTTGTGTAAAAACTACCTGTTGAATGTTGATAACTATTGGTTTCGGGCTGATCCCTGTATTTCTATCCTCTTTTTTCACAATTTTAGGTGAGCTTAATTGAAGTGCTATAAATCAATAAATAAGAACCTAGAATATGAAGGCACACGCCGAATATTCATAGACGGATTGAGGAGTAAGTTGGCTCATTATTTTAGCTCCGAACTAGACAAGTTTTCTGCAGTTGCTTCATAACTATCAGGTCGTCAGTTTGAGTCATTGCACATCGATTTTCTCACGTGTTTAACCCTCGTCAAACATTCAAATATTTGATAAATAGCCGTCCACTCCGCCAAAGGCTAATGTTGTCAACTCAACCTAAAAGCAGCGTAACTTTTCATGTTACCTCTAATTTAAATGCAATCACTACCTCCGACGGAGGAAGTCTAGAAAAGATAATCATCGCTATTTTCTCCTGCTCGGACGAGGGGAAAACAAACTGTCAAAAGTTAGATGGCTTTCCTCCCTGGTAAGCCGCTCGAAAGTTGTCCCTTGCCCCATCCCGTGCCATTTTGAACAAAGCATGGGCACGGGATGATGAAAATGATGCGACAAGTTGTCATGCAACATTTCACGTCGAGCTTTTTCAGCTCCCGCGAATTTGCTGACAAAACCTGAAATGTGTTGGTTTATTTACAAATTCCTTATTAGTTAGTTGAGAAGTCATTTTCGTTGCAATCATATTACTTGCTAATTTCTTGCCCCGCAGCTAAGATTGTAAGTGTCCTTCCCCGAAATGTGCACCTTTTGCAAAATGTGTGTCTTCTTATCAGAAAATGTTGATAACGAGGAGTTTTAATATTACTATACAAATAAGCACCTGAAAATCAAGCAAGAGATACTTTTAAACTTCGTGTATTTATTTTTGCAAGTTTTGTTATCGTTTGTTTTATTACCTATTCCTTGAAAAGCCAATCTTTTTTTTTCAAGCCAGAGGCCGATTTGCACCAGAACTTTACTTTTGCGTTTCATGATGTCCACAAACCTATATGGCGGCGCTTGGAATAAAATTTGATTTGCTCTCTCAAACATGAGCTCAGTGCGCCTCCAGGTCACATATCATGAACTGTTGTACACTGGATGTCGATCGGAGTTTACCAAAGTGGTCCGTGAGATCGACTGTCTTTGAAAACTCATCTCTCTAAGCGGTAAACGGGGCGGAATGGGGATGAAGTGAACCCACCTGCCCCCAGGAACGACTGACAGATGTCATTCCCGGCTTGCCAATCCCCCTTGATCCTGCTTCAACCCTATGAGCACTTCCGTCATCGATTACTTCTAATAGGATTTCAAAGCGACTTTGTGTCCTCGCTTTAGTAGGAGAAGAATTTCTAAACTGGCCTTTTTACGTGTTCAATTTCCGTGGAGGTTGTCGATTTCGTTCGCCTCCAAAATCGTCATCTCTTTCAGTGCCCCCCTGAGTGTCCCTCCTGACCCAAAAACGACCATAATGGTAATTGTAAGATTCAAGTAGTTGTTGTCCTAAAATAATTTGAAATGAAAGTTGGAATCACGAGCAGGCTAATCGTTGACCGTAGTCGAAAACTATAAAACTCCACCACACTGTGAACTCACGTAAAATACTAACCAGCACGACTAGATCCCCCACCAAGATCAGCTTTTCTTCCAGATTCACTCAAAATGTTATAGGAAAAATTAAAAGTATTTTGTCATTCAGCATAGCTGCAATAAGAGCAATTTTAGAAGATCTTTTAAAAATGGGAGCATTTTTTAGCCGTTTTTCATCGAAAAAATCGTAGTGTTTATCAATTTTCCGTAAATTGGCGGTCTGGGACTGGTTCCATTTAGTTCAGCGTGAGAAGATAATTACAAAATTGCTCTCTGGTTGTCAAAATTCAGCTGAGCGCCAACGTCGCGTCCTCAGCGTTCTGGAACAATCCTTTCAGGACGCAAATATTGCGTCCTACGCAGTGACGTGCTAAAAGTTCTCTTCCTAACAAACAAAAACAGCCCTATCTGACGCCAACTTCCTCCAATCTGTTTACTTAACCTACCCTTAAGTTCCCCAATATCAAAACAGGTTGGAAGAAAGGGGAAGATATTCTAGAAAAATAAGTATCAAAATAATTTCTTCCGAAATGTATAATTTATTGGCCGTTAGATCTGATGCCTACACTCGTTGGAATAATTCCGGCAAATCATACAAATCAGCCCTTGCACCAATCACGATTTCTCCTTTTCTAATTGAAACCGTGAGTCTTCAAACTCAATCAAATCTTTCCTAATAACTTGCAGTCGCCTCAATTTCCCCTCTCTTAGAGAAGAACGATACTTGAACTTATTGTGACTTTGGACAGAGAGGGCCAGGCAAGTTGCCAAACTGAATAATTGGACCTATTATCCTTCTCAAACAAAAGGAACTTGACGATAATAGCCAAAAGGAGTTGGAAACGGCCATCAAGTCGTTTCTGAGCCCTAATGAGAGTCTCTAACTGGAGTCAGGAATACTTATGACATAAAGGAGTTTTCTGAAGTGCGGAGTTCTCGAATCTGCATTCTCGTAAAGGGAGGGTCATATTTGTACTTTGTGAGCCCTTTTCTTACTGGCGATTGGAATGTTTTTGGCTCCTAATAAAATGTGACGTTTACTTGTCATGTGAACTGTGAGTACTAATGAATTATGCTATTGAATTAGGTTTCACTTTTACGGTAGTTGTTTACTCGTAGGAGGGGAGAAAACAATTTTGATTACGGATCGTGAAAGGTTTTCCAATCTTCAAGTGCTTTCAGCGGATTTCGACTCTCGACGATTTTGGGGAAAGAGAAAGATACTCAGGACTTTTCTATTCTAAAACACGGAGGACCTTTCCCTCTGATAGGATCAAACTGAAGTCAGACGGACGGTTCCACGCGGATGCCCAAACGTCGGCCATTGTGCGGAACTTGATTATTTCGAAATCCCTGAGGGTGGAACTCTCTGGGGCAGTTGAAATAGAGTTAAATCCGGCATGAAATGGGCTTCGCCGTTTAGTTCTCCGGTAGCGTACGGGGGTTAAAACACGGGTCAATGATCGTCAGCCTCACTAACGCGGCTTGGCCACTTCGATGTCTTCTTCTAAATTGATCTTTACTCAGCAGCACGAATTAAGTCGTCAAGGAGAACGGCAAATGCCAGGGTAGGTCAGACAAAGGTTTCCCCTATTCGCCATTCCACGACGACAAATAAACCAGCTTCTCAAAGGGCTCCTAGATGGAGGGAACAATTCCACAATTCCAAACAAACTTTTTTTTTTGTGTCCAAGCTGTAGAACTAATCACAATACGATATTATTTTTAAAAAAAATTATTGGAGATCGGCTCCCTTGGTTCGCATAGAAATTCTCTCCAACAGGTATCTGAAGAAGAATTCATACTTTAACACCATTTTGATGATTGGGCACTACAAAACATGTATTTATAACACCATTTCAAATGGAATTTTTCGTTCACTCCCAATTTGGAACTTCAGACAACGTATTCTGTCAATAGGAATATTTCTAAGCAATCGGGGTACTGCCACGCAGTTGGAAAATGGTCATTTTCGACTAATAACCCTCAAACTTCACTACTTTAGCTTTAGAACAACTACTTAAGCTTTAGACTTGATATTTTTGGAATGCTGAACCTGGCTTGGAGGGACAGCAGGTTTGGCATTCCACTGTTTGTAATACTGCGCTCAGTTGCAGTGACGATTGATCATTGGCAAGGCCTGCTTGTCCCCTTAGCTTAGTAATGATGGTTTAGTGTGAGTGTGTAGTGTCTTAGTAGTCCAGTCAGCGAGTCACTACAGAGTTTATGCAGTTCTGTACTTCAGATTGAAGCTGGGGGACTGGAGATCAATTTAGCCAAGTCTGCGTACCATGCTGTGAGTTGTATTGGTGTTATATTGTTATTAAGTAAATGAACATTTTATTCATTCATTCATTCCTATTGAAGCTGGTGAATTTGTTTAGAAGATGTTGAAATGTTAAGTCTGAAGGTTCTGGCTGTGTTTTTGTTCAACCCCATCGTTTTCTTCATCCTGAGCGTGTCATCTTGTTTTGTTTGCTATTTTTTTTTCTGCTTTCTCCTTCAAAAGCTGTTGCGCGCATGGTTTATTTCTTAATTGTTTAGTTCACTTAATTTGGTGTAGAAATGAGAAATCATCAAGTTTGGCCGTTCAACTTCTTTGCTTTCAATCATGTCGGCAGTCGGAATATTGTCTGTAGGATGATACACCTAAACACGCCATTTTTAAACCAAAAACTACAACAGGTGTATCCAGTGGTTATCCGGCAGTAATGCCAATATGCCAAGCATGGAGTACTGGATTTTCAAGTGCCTCTACTTTGAGGAAATCTGCTCAAATAACCGAAGCTGTCACTCACATGTAACTTCTTCTCTCGTTTTATTGACAATTGGAAGGAGCCCCAACAAAACAATTCCTTTGAGAAAATATTTTGGCAAGGACTGCATCAATATTCGGTCTTGGTGTAAGTGAATAATGTGCGTAGAGGTAATATAAGCAGGAAACCTGAGATACTTAGGGGGGAGGGGTGTGGTGTAGAGTGCGCCACCATTTATCGCTCCTGCTTCATTTGAGGATCTTAACACACGGGTTGTCGGTGAACCAAATGCTATGAATTGTGAATAAATCAGTTCACGCCATGATATTTTTTGTTCCAGCGCTTTACAATCTCAGGTCATTGCTTTTCTGTTTCCTGCCCTCTGTGTTCTCTCAAAATCCCGTTTTTGCGTCATCTCAAGACATAGACATGCCTGGGTACATGCGATTTGGCCGTGATAACACCCAACAGTGTTCCCCTTGGCCCTGTGTTCTTGGAGTTTAATTTCGTCCTATTTTTCCTTCTTCAGACTCACCGACAAGACGACCCTCAGGCAGCTTCACTGGGTGGACGACGAGAGACATCACATACGTCACGGTCACCACAAGGGTCTTCGACGAGGAGGTCATCCGGCCACACCACCTGCACCCTTCCCGTCCTGCTACTCCGGCAACGAAGTTCTCGCCATAGTCGGCCTCACGTGCCTACTAAATTTCGCCTTCGTCTTACTTGTGATGGCCTGCGTTCATTACTGTAGCTCCAACCCTAAAACCGATCAGTTACCAAGGTAAAGAAGAAGAAGAAATTTCAAATAGAATTTCAAACGAGAAAAACTGTTGTTACAACCTGCGATTTTGGTTTGTTAGGACGCCAATGTATCAAAACAAAATCCTTCCCGAACAACATATTCATGAACCGAGACGATATTTTAGCATATTCAGTTTTGGGGTTTGTTTATTACAACCCTGTTTGAGGGTTTTGAGCCGCAACCATTTAAATGCAATTCAATTTCACATAATTTTTCACGTGTGAAACCAAAAAGCAAATTTTTGAGTTTTCGAATATTTTTCAAATATTTGGATGGTTTCAAGGGAAAAAATTGCCAGTGAACAAATTGTTTTTCTTCAACCACTGAATACTTTCTGTTTAACTAAGAACAGAAATATCATTGGGCCCCTTGCCCCATCTAAATTCCATCTATCTCAACCATTAGGTGAAATGTTGCAAATAGGAATATCCTGTAAATCCCCTAACTATACCTAAGAGGGATATGTGAGAAAAATTAATTAGGCACAAGCAGGGGTTAAAATAATATAGTGGTTCTGCCACTCATCAGCTGACTGATAAGAGCTGATATCAATCCCTCCTGTCATGTCATGGCTGCCATGATAAATTATGTTACCAACACAACAGGAGGACTGAGGGTTCAAGATGTAGTTATCTTTTCACTCGCCAGGTGGACAGGTATTTTCCCCAGTTGATTTCAAAATTAGGGTCGCCCCTACCCCTACTTATATTTTGATTAGGTGGGTCCTAATTTTTTTTAGGGTCAGTGGTGGAGGGGGAGATATTGCAGGCAATTAGTTTGACGCAAATGGGTCGTGTTTGAACATTTTGGAAAGCATGTGACTACCCAACCACAATTTTTATGAAGTCAAAGTTAACCTGAAGTTGCTGAAAACTATTTTTGGCGTAAGGCCAATTTGTTTATTGTTGCTACATAGTTGTGCCAAAGGTGTAGCTAGGGGAGTATTCTTTATTGAGGAGGTACCCCCTTTCTTCCCTTCATACAAACTTCTTCTCAAAGTTCATTCAGTTCAGTTTTTGATTCTCTGAATGTGCTCTTCCTTTCATTAGCTCTTCTAGAAAGAATATATTGAAGAATTTATGGGTTATAAACAGTCATAAATGAGTGCTTAAACTGGATAAAATTTTAGCAAATCGATCTTGTCTCTATTCATAAATGTCCATTAGCAATCCCGGCCGAACAAAATCATTAAAATGCTCGGAAATTTTGAAAATTATGAAGTGGGAATAATTTTATGTCTCTACAATATTATATTTTTCGCGCATTCACTCTTATCTGAACAGTTCATCCTGGGTATCAGATCATCCCTTATAAAGGACGTCATTTGCTACCGGAAAAGAGGAAAGTGAGTGAGCGTTACTCGAAAAAAAAGCCTACACCCGGTCGCCGACGAGTTTTCGGTTCGATGAATAAAACATGGTTCTCACTTGGTGAAGTACTTCAGGTGATTCGAGCCTTCCCAGGTTCCGACTACAGGTGACGGGAAGAAAATGTTAGGTGGTTACTGCTCACCTGCGAGTTCTTCGACACTTTTCCTCGTCACACTTTACAATTCACATTGAAATATCATTGTTATCGTATAGATAAATAGGAGCATTTTCCACCGAAATTTGGTTCGAATTTTCATGTCCAAGCCGAAAATAGGCAGACTATGGGTGACAACGGGTATTTTGAAAATAGTGTCTTGAGATTTTGGGGCACCTAGGCGTGTGGGGTACCATTTTCCTATAACTTTAGATTCGATTTTGAACCAATAGCAGCGCATTGAAGTATGAGGGAGAAAAAGAGTATTTTGCCATCATATTTTTACCATTATACATAAATCCGGGGGATTCGCAGTGCTTTTATAAGATGTTTTATTGATTATCAGAATATGTCAAGAAATTGTCTTAAAAGACATTTAGAGCTCATGTCAAAGGTTGACGGAGAATCATTTCGAATGACGGTAAACGTTTGACTTTCATAGTTTTTTCTGTGGCCAAAGATGATAATCCACCTATGAATATAACAGGAGGTTCAGTGGGTGTGAAATCGATTTTGCTTTGGTTTGATCCTAAGACCACGATTTGTCTCCCGGTCACGGATTCAGGATGATATCCCCTCAAGCGAGGAAGGAGAGCGACCTAATTTCATATTATCGGTCTTATCGCCAACTCGCAACCTGTCAGTCTTAATATAAACGTTAACTTACTCGTTATGATTGGAAGAAATCCACTGATGAATAATTTTGTACGAATTACATAGGATCTTTGTCGAACATTTTGGTTGGTTATTCCTATGTTTTCATGCAAAAAGTCAATCTCTCCGATTCACCCCAAAAAAATTTTCTGGACGTTTCAAGGTGTCTAGATCAAAATTAGCAAATTTCTGTCCGCCGTCCACGCCGACTTTGGTTGTGGAAAATTTTCTAAAAATCTGATATTTTGGTCAGGGACCTATTTCTGGCTCTAGTTGGTCCTCGAAACTTTTCAACCCGATCGGACCAAATTTGGGCGGGGTAGAGGTGAAAATGTGTATATCGAAAAATGGATTTTTGAGATTTTTTGCAATTTAGGTGTGTGGGGTATCATTTTCCACTAAATTCTGGACGCTAAATCCAATGAAAAGGGTCCCAGAATGATTGGCACCCACTGGAACAGGTCATGGGTCATAATGGGTATCTATTACCTATTTTGAATATGTGTTTTCGAGATTTCTGGTACCTTGGCGTGTGGGGTATGATTTTCCACTAAATTTTTACCTTGAATCGGTTGGAATGGATCTGGGACCTGCCTCAACCACTTTTTCCCCCATTTTCCCCATGTTGATACACTCAAAGCCTGTTTTGAGTCGTCAATCGACATATTTGTTCATTAGACAAAATAAATCCCACAACAAGCGCAGAACATTCATCTCTTTTGCGGAATTTGTCTTGTTAAGTGACAACAGAGACCATAGGCACAATTTGAGGCCGTGCTGAGTTCATATATTTGACGAAATGCCGTGTTGAAATGCAATAACGTCGTCCCAATCTTGGTACCTTATCATCACAACCTCGCTTTTACTTTGGAAAATCTCTTGCGTGAAGGGAACTATTACCGACTTCTGATAAAGCGCTAGCAATTTACTATCGCCAAAATTTCGGGGTCCCATGAAAGGACCATTTCGAGAAGTGTGTAATGTAGCGCACTTTCCTCCGCTTTCGCCGCGCTCGAAGAAAAATTGCAGACGAGAGCAAAGATGCTTTTCATACTCGGAAGTCATCCCTTATACCCGTCTTCTGCCTAGAAATATATTTTTTCGGAAGCCGCGAAAAAAAAGGGGGAATGTAATTGGACGAGGGATGTGTACCATCCACGTATCCTTCAGCTCGACGCTGCCTCTCTTTTTTCGTCGGGAATGAAGCAGGACGGAAAGAAACATTCCAGTTCACTCTCACTCAGTTATTTCCTCTCAGACGAGGATGAATACGTGAAAAGGGCTGCCTCATCATGAGTCCGAATCGCCACAATTACAGGATAGAGCTCTCCAATTTCTTTCACTCACACGCGTCTCGTCAGAGCACGTCAACAATTTAAGTGATGGGTCCAACTAATTTGGGACGAGATGTCTGCGCTCTTGAAGTTGCCAGTTGACAAATTTTGATCTCCTTCATTATTCCTGTTAAACTTGACAAAGCTCCGAGTGTAGGAAGTTTTATTATTGGCATAATTCTGACGAGCAACCCTCAAACTAACTCGACAATCTCACAAAAAGCGAGAGAAGTGAGTTCACCAACAACTTCTACCTTCCCTTCGTCTTCCGATCCTTCCATTTTCTTCCTAAACTGAGGCTGTTTTAGAGTGTTTCCGCAGTTTCCATGTTATTTCGCTCTCAACTAATGACACTTCCCATTAGCCTAATGTTTAACAAGGTGAAGCTAATAGTATTGAGTCTTCAAAATGTTCATTTTCCAGGTTGGAGTCGGTGGTTATCGAAAGCGAAACGGACAGTGACGACAGCCGAAGATGCTGGGACGGTCGAAATTCCCTTCTCAGCCTTCATCACCTCCCACTCTACAGGCACAAGACGCCTTCCCACTCAATGGAACAACTTTTGTTCGTAGATTAACTAAATTTGTGTGAAAAAATGACTAGGAAAGTAGATTTTTTTCTATCTTCTAGCAAAGGACGGACATTAGCTGAATGTGACTCTTAAAGTTCAATACCTCGGCCTTCAGTAAATCCTCTTCATTTCCTGGTTTAGGTAGAATCGAATGTTTACCTTCATTCTTCTGTTACAAACTAACTGAAGGCATTGATCCGACACAAAATAATATCGAAAAACTTCAAAAAACTTGTACTTGTACATCCCAGAAGAACCCAACAGTTTTTCTAACTTGCATTCGCTATCAAACAAACACAATTCTGAACTACAATTACTACTACTACCTATTGTAATTCCGTAGATTTCATATTCGGGGGATTAAAAGAGCAATAAAATGAATCGAGTGCTTCTTGTTGGCATTTTATTGTGAAGATGATAAAATAGGTTCCACCTATGAAAAAATCAATATTTTAAAAATTAATTCATACAATGAAGCATTTTGCAGTCGCCTTTCAACTAAATTTCTCTTACTACTTACAAAAAATATGTCGTAATTATTTTAAAGAATGTGAATTTGTAAAAAGTGGTCCATTGATGTCAAACCCAGTGAGGACGTTAACTGAGGTCTTAGCCTTTGAGCGGCCTTGGGTCTTGATACGTTGGATGGAGGGGTTGCCAAATTAAAAGAGGCCAATGTCTACAACTAAGGCACTGCGGAGATCTTGTAATAATCGATCTTGGTGAGACATAATTGTCGTCAGATCCACTTAACAAAAATGTTATTGTGAGTCAATGATCAGCTACCACTTGAAGGTAGCACAGGTGCCGCAGAATAATCATGAAAATGAAAAATAATTTTGTAATATGTACTATGAGAAAAATTTAGGCAAATAAGTAAGTATATTGGTTGAAAGAACCTACTTATTTTTCCTTCAATACATATAAACCTAGGAAAACTATTGAAACAAGTTTTATCCTTATATTGCGTAAAAAGGGTAGTTTTCCTGGTAGGTTACATACAGTTCATAATCTAACAATAAAGACTTAGAAAGTTGGAGTAGTGTAGGATGACAGGCTATTTCTCTGACATCACTCATGTTGAGCATTCCAAGGATAGAGCGACATCTGCTGCTCACTGAGGGGAGGAAAAGGGTTGGGAGTAGTGTAGAAGCTGCCAACGTCCACAATGTCCCTTCTGCTCCTGTGACGTCATGTTGAGCTGTTTCTGTATAGAGCGCATTGAAATCTGCAGTTCTATGAGAGAAGGACATCTGTTGTGTTGGGAGTAGTGTAGAAGCTGCCCACAATCATGACGTCAGCCCCTACCTTCTGATCTTGTGATGTCATGTTGAGCTGTTTCTGGATAGAGCGCGTTGACATCTGCTCCATGATGGAAGGAAATCTGTAGATTTGTGTTGTGCATAGTGGGAAGCTGCCCACCTTCATGACTTTAGCCCCTACCTTCTGCTCCTGTGACGTCATGTTGAACTCTCTCTGGACAGAGCGCATTGACATCTGCAGTTCTTTGAGAGAAAGAAATCTGTTGTGTTGGGAGTAGTGTAGAAGCTGCCCACATTCATGACGTCAGCCCCTACCTTCTGCTCCTGTGATGTCATGTTGAGCTGTTTCTGGATAGAGCGCGTTGACATCTGCTCTATGATGGAAGGAAATCTGTGGAGTTGTGTTGGGAGTAGTGTAGAAGCTGCCCACCTTCATGACGTTAGCCCCTACCTTCTGCTCCTGTGATGTCATATTGAGCTGTCTCTGGATAGAGCGTGCTGCCATCTGCAGTTCTATGAGAGAAGGACATCTGTTGTGTTGGGAGTAGTGTAAAAGCAGCCATCGCTCCCAATGTCAGCCCCTACCTTCTATTCTTGTGATGTCATGTTGAGCTCTCTCTGGATCGAGTGCATTGAAATCTGCAGTTCTATGAGGAAGGACATCTGTTGAGGTGTTGGGAATGGTGTAATAGCTGTCAAAACGTCAGCCCCCATCTTCAATTCCCACCAGTTGACTGTGACTTTAGTCTAAATTCTTTCATCATATTTTTAATGTAAATGGGAATTCAAGTTACAGAATGGTTGCACAGCGGTATTCTTGAGTGTTTCTCTCTACAAGCAATGTAATAAGAAAATAAGGAGACCGACCTACTTAATTTCCCTTTTGCTTGCAAATACTAAGTGAATTTTATGATTTAAGGATACCCCTTACTGACTACGATTATTGGGTTTGATGAATTGTTTTCTGATTAATTATTAGATTATTCTCAGCGAAGCAGATATTCCCGGGGGTCAAACTTTTCCAGATCTTATAAGTAGGTTCAGCAGTCACCGAGTAATGCTGCTATTCCTAGCATCAGTTTGCTGAAAAATCCTTATTCCTTGAAAAATCTTATCCTGAAAAAAGCAGTTATGAAAGAAACTAGAAGGTCGTGTGATATTCTAGTTGAAGGTTTCAAAATAATAATAATTTGAAGGGAATTTCGCCTTCTGCTGGCACCTAGGGAGTGCAAAATTGAGCTGATCGCTCCAAAGCTCTAATAATCGAGGTTGGAGAGCCTGGATATTACAGGTAGAATTCCCAGCATTTCCTAGGGGGAATTGTGACCCTCTTTTCTTAATTATAGTTGAATGAATTGATATAATTGAAAAATTGTTTTTCGGTGTTATGAACGGAATTTGTGCTCGAATGCATCATCTTTACCTGAACAAGTATCGATTTCTGCATAGTTATAAGTCAATCACACATTTACGAATGGCATGTATTCTTTTACATAAAAGGTGTTAGGTCCAAATAAATGTTTTTAACTAATCAGGCAACCATGTAAAGATTACAAGTGCTTGGCCATCCCAAATTGAGCTAGTGTTTTCCATTTTATGGGGTGCAGGTTTGAGGTTATCTCCGACTCTGTACGGATCGATACTGCAATGTCCAATTTCGTGCATTTGCTGACCGTTGGACAAATTGTCAATTAATTAGGAAATATTCCTCTTTTGTTATCAATGTGAACCAGGTTCAAATTAAAATTATTTCTGCGAATTGCTGAGGCAGATCGCTACCACCCGTTCCTTCTGTGAAGTAGACAGAAGGATCAAAGGGACGACCTGTACCTCTCCAAAAATAAAGTAGCAAAATTTGGTATGCTTGAGCCAAGCATCACCAAGGCTCTATATTTTCCTTACTCATTAGTTTAAGGCACGAATTGGACACGAATTCCCGTGATGTCAGATCGTATTTGGCAAAGTTGGCGATGCCGGGAACTGAATTGGTTTAGGAGATTTCTATTAAGTTTTTCTTCCTAGAACGTTTCTAGTTGATTATATTTTGTTAGTTTTCCCATGTTGGAATAATCGTATGAATCACTGACTGGAAAACCCATCGAATGGGGAGGGTATTTGGTTTTCTGAGCTAAAGCACCACCTGTTGAGAGATGACGGAACAGGCCCGAGTTTAGTTCGTTTGAGTGACACCAGGTGGCTCGAGCGCTCCCCACCTCAACACAAGGTTGCTTGAGAGGTAGAGTTCATATTAGAACTCTGGAGAAATGTGATCCCAAAACAGCCTATCAGCAAGTATTTGAAGCAGTAGAAAGCCTATATGTAACCCCTCCAATTAATTTATACAACAAAATGATAAAGAAATTGGCAATGTTTCATTTACCAGCATTTTTCAGCAAAAATGTAGTGATTTTTTTATCCCAGATATACGTTACGTTGTACATTCGTCATTACGTTCTGGTTATTCTACGAAAATGATCATATGTATTACAATTTTGGGATGTGCTGATTGGCCCTGCGTAATTAGACAACTCAATGCATTGAATATAGACCATATTCCATCAGACAGCCTTCAGTATTAACAATAACCATGACAAGCCTCCGCAGTGCAGACATTGTCTCTCTCTTATATGAGAGACAATTTTGGCCAAGCTATGACCCCCTATTTTTAATGAATCTACTTTACGAGCAACGAAAACGTTGAGCATAGAAACCTAAAAGGTATTCTATTGAACACAATATCGAAATCATTTTCAACTGGCGTTAAAATTACGAAGAATGAACGTGTAAAATATTATATTTTAAGATTTACAATGTTTTTAGAAATCTAACACATAAATTAGCACGTATTTTTCTGTCTTATGATTGATGAAGGACCAAAAAATTTGGAACACCTACATATTCACTCACTTTCACGTTTTACTTCACTTCACTACTTAACTTTAACTTAGTTCCTCAAGTCAAAATGCACTTTTTAAAATGAAGCAAGCTTATGAAACAAAAGACGAAAACCATAAACCGATATAATATATCGATTATCGAATATTATTCCGGTCCTGGCGCGTTGATGGCGATACGTATTAAGGTATTCGGTCGTCAATTGACATTTGAAAGGTATGAAATATCAGTATCTACTACTTGCCGATTGTTCGAAGGAGAAGTTCTTATAAGTTATACTTACTATGTAGTTCTACTAGGTCGTTTAGTGCAGTTGTTGTAGAAGAAGTTTTTCGGAACGTTAAAACTATAGTGGCGGAAGTTTGTAAAATGAAACTCATTTGAGTGTAATACCCGCATGTTCTTAAGTTTCGCTCTATATTTTTGTAATGTATCTATATTTGATAAATAAACTATTAAAAAACTGTCAAAGGGATGTATCATTTCTAAATTATCCTTGATGTGGCATCAAGTAGCATGACAAATTTGATTTTTGTTGTGTACATAACATCTTTTGGTGGGTGCCAATCGTTCCGGGACTCATTTCATTGGATTCAGCGTCAAACATTTAGTGGAAAATGATACCCCACACGCCTAGGTACCAGAAATATCTCAAGCACCTCCGAAATGGGTAGATAGGTACCCATTTTGACCCATAGCCTCATCCAGAGGGCACCAATCGTTCCGGGACTCATTTCATTGGATTCAGTGTCCAAAATTTAGTGGAAAATGATACCCAACACGCCTAGGTATCAGAAATCTCGAAAACAAACATTCAAAATGGGCTGATAGATACCCATTTTGACCCATAACCTCTTTTGGTGGGCGCCAATCGTTCCAAAACCCATATCTTTGGAACTTACCGATACTTACGATCGAGTTTTTTCCCGTAGTCCCTGTACAATCCTCTGAAAATGCGATAGTGGCATGAATGACCCACATCAACTATTCAAATACCTACTCGGTGGGTGCGTAAAGTTAAAGGACGTAACCAGCTTTCAAACAAAACTCGCAGAATTGGTCGCTTTTGGCGCAAAATTTAGCTTTAGCTTGGTTTCCAAAACAGCCCTGGGTAATTCTATACATTCTTCTGTACAGTCCACGCACCCCCAAAAATGGATATGCCATGCCATGCCCCCTTGATAAGAGATTCCCACAATTTTTAAGAGATTCCCGCAATTTTCTAGATATACGCGTTGTTCCATAAACTCTATCATCAAAAATAAAGAAGAATAAAAAAAAATAAAAATGTATTTTAAAAAATGTAAAAAAAAAATAATAATAATAATAAAAATATATTTTAAAAAAATTTGAAGGAAGCAAGCGCAACAATCTCGAATCATCCTAGTTCAAAATGTCGATTTTTTGGGGTGCGTGCACTGATGTGTAGATTAGCCCAGGCCTGGACTAAACCAGTTTCTGAGAAAAAACGCAAACTTCAAACACCATTTTCATGAAAATCTAACCTGTCTTTATGAAAAATACAACCTCACCATTCGATAGTACTAAAATCAGGATGACTAAGATGTGAAAATAGACTACTACTCAATTGACTCGTCACAAAGCTGATATCGTGAATCTTTTTCAACAATTGTGTGCAATTAAAATAATATTTTAATATTATATTAATATTAAATATATTATATTTCTGTAACTGAATGTTTTAATGATCGGACTACCTAAGAACTGGAAATTTTGAGCGCACAATGCGCTAGCAAAGATTTATGTAAAAAGGATTCGCCCTGAACGAGTGCATCATGACCGTATTTCTATTAGGTATTTTATCCTGATTAAACATAATTTTTAAAATAAAATTTCCTAGAAAAAGAAAATTTTGGAAATTCTATCTGATGATCCAATGATCTCTTTTCTAACATGTACTTAATTTGCTGAAGAGCCCTATCGTAATTGAAGACCGCTGCTGCCTTCTTGGGGTACGTTGTCGATCTGAAGTGACTTTTTCCTATGATCTGAACCTTGGGTAAAGCAGCTAAGGCTCCTTCCATTGCGGTGTAAAGAAATGTGCCTCCTTTTAGCAATGTAGATCCTCCTTTGAGCCAGGTAGATCAAATACTGAAACATTGTACATAACGAAAACGGTTTAATTGTTCATAGAATGCACATTCACAAATCTAATAGGTAATTTTAGCTACACGAATTGGTCATTGCTTCAGTGTTCTTCATCGAGTAAAAACATGTCCACTGATTTCTTATAGTCCGGCCTCAACACTTGCAACTCACTCCTAGTGGCCCATTGAAAGTCCTTCTTTCGGTCGATAGTTCCATCGATTAGTTGGGCTTTGAAGAAGAAAATTTTGGCTCCAACGGCGTCTTTCCTGGCCGCTTTAGGATACTTGTACTTGAAGAATCCAGCGGGAGCGTTCCCCATCCATTTGACGTTCAAATTTGAGCCGCAAGAGTCGCTCAGGACGCGCTCGGCTACAGCGCGGAGAGAAGGCTCGCCCTGGTGTTTCCCATGAGGGAGCATCCAAAATTTGGAGTCGGCGTCATCCTTAACCAGCAGCAACAAACGGCGATCTTTGGCTCGAAGGAGTGATTTTACGTCATTTTCCACGTCCGGGCTCTCGAGACGTGAAGCGAACGGGAACTTTCTCAGTTCTTCCTTACAAGCGTCCAACATGTCTTGAGCAGTCTGCTGAGGCTGGCTGTCCAAATCCATGTCAGCACCGCTTTCGAGTTCCAACGCTCGTTTCTTATCGGCTTCTTTGCGCAATTCAAAATCAGATTTGGAACTCCGCTCGAATTCGACTTGGTGCAACATTTTGAGAAATTTAGCTTCAACTTCCTTCAACTCACGACTGATCGTGGGAAGCCTTTCGAGGCTGACGGCGCTGAAGAGATCCCATTTGTCGGGCGAAGTGGAAACACACCGGATCAGATGCGGTTTCTTGCTAACACACTTCACTAAACTCAACATATTTACGAAATGTACGCCGATTGCGGACGAAGTCGATTAAAATTTGAATTATCAAGCTGGTAGTTCAATCATCTTAAGCCCACATACAGATTATTCAAAAACGAACACCCAAATTATACAGATAATGCCACTCTTGAAGCTATTTCAATTTTCTTACATTATTTTTATGGTTTCGTACGGGAAGGTTACAATAATTTGAAGTGACGCTAACGTGCTGCTCTAGTAAAACTCCAGTGTTGCCTCCGGTGCTCAGAAGTATTCCCTCAATTCATTTACAGAATTCGAACATCATTTAGGTCCGGGTGGGTACTCTCCTCCTTCAAGGAAATTCTAAAAACAATTTTTTATGAATAAGCAAATTTTTTTTAGTCCCAATCACACGCACAAAACTTCGATCCAGACCACTTCAGTGGGGACAATGTTTATAATGTCGATTACCTACCTGAACGTTGAAAAGAAGCAACTGTTCAGGCTATGACGTCATTTATCGGACAGAACCTGGGGTTAACTTCAGATAAGTCTAACCTTGCTCCCTCCCGTCGCGGTTCACCCTCAGCTAGAGCGCGCCTGGCGGCCTAAACTCTCAAACTGCCGAACGGTTATTATGAGAACGGCTCCATGGGTTCGGTTCCTTGAGTTTTTGCTACTTTCACAATTATCAGGAGATCAGTGTGTGCATGGAAAAATTTTTTTTTTCCATGGTTCGTGGTCCTCGCGCTGCCCTACGCAATAAAACAATGTTCCAATCACATTATGATCAAATTTTGATTATTTCTTCATGTTACACAGCGTCACAGAGTCAACTATAACCGAGTCTGATAACCGTTCGGCAGTTTAGCATTTCAGCCGCCAGGCGCGCTCTAGCCGAGCTACTGATTACGAGAGACTTTCCTTCTTCTTCTATGGTTGTCCAGTTTCATTTCAGTTGAACTCGAGGCCGTACCAAGGAGGTTGTTGTCGCTTCCGCATTAATTCCCAACATGGCGACGCGTTGATTTTGAACCGAATTTTCAAGTGCAATATCAGTTTGATTCGTTGCCGATTTCCACAATTTTGTCCAACCGGCTGTTATTGCTTACTCCGAGAACTTTTACGGTCTCGTCCGTCCACAATTTGCCGACGCTGCCACGTTCCGACCTTTTCCAACAGACTGCAAACCGTTATTCACCAGTGCCTCACTTCCGTAAATCCAAGTTATCGTCGGTACCATCTGCTCGTCTGGTAAGACCTTATAATTACCGCGATTGTTTCCACGACCACTAAAAAACATACGTCATAGGAACCGAAAGACGCCCGCTGTCAGTTTCCTTGAAGTGTTTGGACTCCTAGTTCTAAACAAAACAAAAAAGTTTGGTGTTTTTATATTGAACACTATTTCCATACATTTTAAATTCAAGTCTTTGATTCTCAAGAGTCCCGGTTCGGCGTTCGTATTCACTTCGAAAATCTCGATCAAGAAACAACTATGGAAGACTGCAGTATGAACTACGCATTTGCGAGGAGGCTTCAACATCAGCAGATGAAAGTCAAAATGATTGGAACTGGTCGAGAAAAAGCCGAGAATATTGAAAACGAAGGAGAGAACTACGTCTTTCCTGCGAAAAAATTGTGCTTCGAAGACGAACGGTTGTTTGGGTCGAGAAGCAGCCCCGTTTCGCCTTCTGGAGGTGACAGGTAAGAATTAGTTGAAATATGTATTTCTTTGAAATATTTAAAAAGCTTTGTGCATTTGGGTTGCGTCACTGTTTAGTGACAGGTAAGGTATGATGCCGGTAGTTGTTGAGTCAAGTCGTCATTTGTTCTATGGCGTGTTTGTGCTTTCAAAATCCAAGAAGTGACGACAGAACGTCAACACCAGGGGCCTATTCCTAGAAACTCGTCACTCTCCACTCTGAATGTGTTAACTCCACGAAAACTTTTCGTTCCTAGAAAGTGCAGAACGTTAAGCCGCGTCCACACTATGTCGATCGACAATGTCGAACAAGTCTGGACGTGTCGCTAGACATTGCTGAGCGCTGTCGAGTCGAGTCGAACGCAACCCGAATCAGGTCGGTCCGGATCAAAGACAGCCGAGTCGAAGGCACCAGTGTGGACGTGTCGATCTTGTCACTGCCGTTATAAAAAATAGAATAGTGCTATACTGTTGTTCAAGTGCTTACATTTTTATTGAAATTGAATTGGAGTGATACCCAAACGTCGAATTTTATTGAATTGTTCCGTGATCGTTCTTACTTGTGGGATTCAAGTGATGTTGACTATAAAAACAGAAACAAACGGCATGATGGTTTGGTGGAAATTGCGGTGTCATTTGGCATTGAAAAAGTGGAGGTGGAAAAGAAAATTAGAAATTTGCGAAGTCAATTTGCAAGGGAGAAAAAGAAAGAGAGCGAGTCGAGGAAGACCGGGACTGGCGCTGATGACGCCTATACAAGCAAGTGGCGATGGTTTACTGGAATTGCTTTTCTGAATGGTGTGTCTTTTTTAATTACGTTAGGCGCAATCATTTTCAAAATCGGAACTTTTCATTCTAAAAAAGTTTTTAAAGCCCGCGTCACATCTATATTCTAGATTTAATTCGTCAACCTCATCCAGCAATAAATCATCCATAAATTCCTCCGTACTATACTTTTTTCTGCCTCGAACAAGGCTAGGCCGTACCCAAAATCTCCGTGGGCGACGATCTTTTTGGCTTCCCAAGATGGCAATAAGAATTGCAGCAGAAGCCGCTGCTCCAGCATCTTCATCATCACTCATTTTATATAAAAACTCGATTTATATTTAAAATAAAACACTCGATTAAATATAAAACACTCGATTATGTATGAAAATTTATGATGGTTGTCGGTCGACTCGTCCACATGTACTGAGGCAATTTTGTCGAGTTGACACAGTCGAAGGTGTCGAGCGACTTTATCGATCGACCGGGTCGACAGAGTCGATCGACATAGTGTGGACGCGGCTTTATGAAGATGTAGAGTGAAATGGAGAGTCGAAATTTACAGTTTTTGGTGTTCTACTCGGGTCCTGTTCCAAGAAACTCTTCAGTCATATGAAGAGTCAATACTGTGCTTTTCATGAAGATTCATCAATTTTTTGTGGAGTATCCAATGACTTTGCCAAATACTTGAGTACTCTCCAAATATCATTTAGGAGATAATTTAAAATTTTTGCAATTGTTCAGAAGAGTTCAAGAACCATAATTTAACTTTCTAAGGGTTCTGTTTCGTCCAAGACCACCTCATTTTTTGATAGAAAATTACTCTGGAGTCTTGAAACCCTGAAAATTATCAAAAACTGAGAGCTAGTGTTGCTGCTTTAGCACTGAAGTCTTAAAGGTGTGTAAATTTTTGAAAATTGGATCTAAGTACGTATCTAAATGAAGTACTGAGCCTTTTCTTGGCATTTTTGCCAGGAGGTCTTAGGAATTTGGGTATTTTTCGTCAAATTCGTGCGTACCGGCAATTCAATTCTTGGATTGATGGCCCCACGAAATATGAAGACTGGAAGAAAAGGACTCCGATATTGGCTTAGGTTTTGGGGTCGAAGAGGGCCCACGGTGCGCAGTTTAAATTTAAATGTCCCTCCTACGTCCCGTGATTGGACCATTCCATAATTAGAAGAGTCGTACGCCTGTATGCTGGAATTTCTTTCTATAACGTTTCGCAAAGGATAACTCAAAATGGTTTGAGAGGAGCATCATTTGAAAATGTCCCATGTCGTCCCCCCTTTTAATGGTGAAAATCACCTCGAGGAGGCTATTGGGAAGAGTGATAGTTTTGGCTGAAAGCAAAGAATACCACCAACATTCATACCCTTTCAACAATTAGAATCCTTCGTTGTATTCCTTGAAGTATTGGACAGAAATAGATGGAAATCTGTATCTCTTGAGGTGCATACTGATGGTTTCCACGTTTAACGTTGGCTAGTCGCAAGTTATCCTGGTTTAGACCTCAATTTTTACCGAAAATGACCTCTTAAATATCAAAATAGACGAAGTACGCTGCAATTTTGACCAACTTTTCATAGGGCTGTACGTTCCTAGGCTTTTATTTAGTAGCAAATTTATTCTATGCGAACAACGTACATAATGTTCATTCTCGTAAAATGGTTCCTTCATGTGCAAAAATGGCTCAAACAGAGAAAAAAACTCTGCTAATTCTTTCACACGGGTTGGTTATTCCTCGGACCAGGAGCATGGAGACTCATTTCTTCAACATGAGGGAAACTGTGGGTGTGGCGGGTCTCAGATCCATTTCATAGGATTCAGCGTCCAAAATTTAGTGGAAAATTTTACCCCACACGCCTAAATCGCCAAAAATCTCACAAATCCATTTTTCGTAATACACATTTTGACCCCTACCCCACCCAAATTTGACCCGATCGTTCTGAAAAATTTCGAGGACCAACTTGAGCCAAGAACAGACCCCTGACCCAAATTTCAGATTTTTAGAAAATTTTCTACTACCAAAAACCTCGCGGACGGCGGGCGGACATTCGACTTTTTTGATCTAGACACCTTGAAATGTCCAGAAAATTTTTTTGAGCCGAATCGGAAAAGGTTGACCTTTTGCATGAAAACATAGGTTGATTATTCAATGAATAACCAACCAAAATTCAGACAACTTCTGTATCTTATGAGTACTTAATTATGTCCTCTTAATTATGACACTAAACAACATGTTGATGTTGCAGTTGGGCTCTAAAAGATGCTAATTCATTTTCCATCTTGATTTGAGCTGTTGAAAAATTAGCTTGGATTACACATTTCCTGATTTTAGCTCAAGTTTATCCTGTGGTTTAACCCGTGTCCTAATTACACAGTATGGTGGCGGTGACGTCAGCCTGGACCGCAGGTTGGGAGGCCACTTATCGGTGTCCTTATCGGTTTCCTCTGAACAAATTATTTCGAACCGTTGCGAAGTTGGTTTCGTTCCTTGGTCTTAGGTATCATTTTTGGTGCTAATGTTCAGCTAAAAACCATAAAGCGCCTTTAAACTCACAACGATCATTTGACGAGTCGATAGAAAGATAATTGAGAGGCGATAAGGCGTTTATTATCTAAACCGTAGGTGTGTACTGGACGGTGACCGAAATAAACAATTTTATCGCTGTAGTGACTCAATTGGTTAGTTCTAGGTTGTAACGGCCGTGTAGATAACAGAATGCACTTCGATCTTCGTTTTTATAGCAACTTGCCGCCTCTAATCGCCATTTGGCTTCCTAACCGCTGTATATTTCCCCCCATTGTAATTACAGTATTGTTTTGAATTTCAACTCAGAGGGGATTCCTAGCTGGTGAAGTGAATTAATCAAAATTAGTGGTTTCGTCCACTTTACCCTCGATCGCCTTTTGTCACCACTTTTGTAGCGTAACGCCCCCTTTTGGGGGGTGACAACCGGTCTCGTATTATTGAGGGACAATAAAGATGGTGAGTCACAACTAATAGTTCCTTTTCATGCGCGAAAGGGCAGTTAATTCAACTTGAATCAGAGCCCTTCAGAGGTTGGACTGGCGAGGGGGTACGGGTCATTCAAGCAGACGGTATGAATGAACATAATAAATATGACTAACTCCCTTCTCCCAGTAATGTTCAGTTCATCTTCATTAGCTTTTAGTGAGCTTTCGAGGGTTTTTTTTTTTCTCCGAGTTGTTCAACTTTTTGTCGTTACCTGAAATAAAGTGTTAATGAAGCGCCAAGCGCATAAAATTGCATTATTATGTTGCTGGTCAGCAGGATAGGATGACTACAGTGAGCTTTTTGTAGCGAATTGGGAAAATTAAATTCTTTTTTAGAACGTTGCAGATCCTTTTTCACTCGGGTTGGTTATTCCTCAACCAGGCGCATGGGGACTCATTTCTTCAACATGGGGAAAATGGGCAAAACAGTGGGTGTGGCGTGTCCCTGACCCATTCCAATCGATTCAGGGTCCAACGTTTAGTGGAAAATGATACCCCACACACCTAAATAGCCAAAAATCTCGAAAATCCATTTTTTGAAATATACATTTCGACCCCTACCCCACCCAAATTTGGTCCGATCGGGCTGACAAGTTTTGAGGACCGTCCCAGGCCGGGAACGGACCCCTGACCCAAATTTCAAATTTTTATAAATTTTTCCACTACCGAAAACGGCGCGTACGGCGGACGGACATTTGACTTTTGGTTGGTTATTCCTTGAATAATCAACCTATGTTTACATGCAAAAAGTCAATCTCTCCGTTTCGGCCCAAAAATTTTTTCTGGACGTTTAAGGTGTCTAGATCAAAATTAGCAAATGTCCGGCCGGATTATTCAAGGAATAACCAACCAAAAGTCAAATGCCTGTCCGCCGTCCATGATGACTTTGGTAGTAGAAAATTTGCTAAAAACCTGAAATTTTGGGCAGGGGTCCGTTCCCGGCTCTAGTTGGTCCTCAAACCTTTTCAGCCCAATCGGACCAAATTTGGGCGGGGTAGGGGTCAAACTGTGTATTTCAAAAAATGGATTTTCGAGATTTCTGGTATCTAGGCGTGTGGGGTATCATTTTCTACTAAATTTTGGACGCTAAATCAATGAAATGTGTCCCAGAACGATTGGCGCCCTCTACATGAGGTTATGGGTCAGAATGGGTACTCATCTACCCATTTGGAATGAGTTTTCAGGATGTCTGGTACATAGGCGTGTGGGGTATCATTTTCCACTAAATTTCAGACGCTGAATAGATTGGAATGGGTCCGGGACCCGCCACAGCCACTATTTCTCCCATTCTCCCCATGTTGAAGAAATGAGTTTCCATGCGCCTGGCCCGAGGAATAACCAACTCGTGTGAATGAATTTGCCGCGATTTTCATCAATAGTACAGATTTTAACAGCAGTAGTCCTTCATGGCCAGCACATTGTCTAGGCTCATTCAGTGCTGAAATATTCCATCAGAATGTTTATAATTCAAGTATCAAAACGCTTTCAAATGTTCGTTTTTGGGTCAGATTTTGTCATAATCTCGGTCATAATTATCTGCATTTACGTGAACACCAGCTCCCTGCTTGTTTATCTCATTACTTCCTCACCTACTCTGAACCATTTTTGTCTTAACCGAAACATCGCCTTATTATGAACGTTTCGTCGACGAATTATGTCACCTCTCGCGAGAGAGCGCGATCACAGCTCAAGTTGACTGTTAGAAACGACCGTTACAACCCACTTTTCACTGACGTTGGTAGAATTCCATTTAACCCGGCGAAAATCGACTCCTTCATTGTCTGCTCGCGCTGCTGACAATTGAGTTTTTCTGCCGCTTCCTAAAAACAATCTTGCGTTTTTCTCGCGGAAGAAAAAAAAAATAAAAAAAAAAAAAAAAAATCTGCTTGATTGGTTCAAGATGGCCTTCGACTTCTCGTTCAATCGACGGTGAGCTAACGTTTGTCAAGATACGAGGAATTCAAGGCTCTAGGACGGGTTTTGATCTATGTAATTGGTGTTGCGAGTTCACATTTGAAATTGATTCTTGTGGAACTACTTTGGAATGGTAATCAGAAAGTTGTTTTGAAAAATGATAGGAAAACAATAATTTTGATGAGGAAACGAGCGCGTGAGGCAAACAAAATCACTCGTTCTTCATATAGCATTTCCAAGACAAATTCAAGGTTTTCCTGAACAAATTCAAGGTTCTTCTAAACAAATTCAACATTTTCCATTAAAAAATCAGTTTCCTTAGGAAATTCAGGGTTTTTTTTTTTTTTTAAACGAATTCCAGGTTTTCCGAGTCAAATCTAGGGTTTTCATTGAGAAATAAAGATTTACTGAGACAAATTCATTCAAGTTTTTTAAACAAAATTAATACTTTTTGAAACAGCTTCAAGGATTTTCGAAACTAAATCAAGATATGTCTAATCAAATTCAAAGTTTTTCGAGACAAATTCAAGGTTATTCCAAACAAAATGAAGGTTTTTCGGGACAAACTTATGGTTTTCCTCAACAAAATCATGGTTAGCCAAAAAAAGGCCTATAGTTTTCCGAAACAAATTCAACATTTTCTTTTTAATTAGTTTTCTTGGAAAATTTAAGTTTTTTTTTATAACACATTCATGGTTTTTAAAAACAATATCGAAATTCTCTAAATATATTCAATGTTTATAAAACGAATTCATGGTTTTCCGAGTCAAATCTAAGGTTTCCTTTGAAAAATCATTGATTTTTCAAAGACAGAGAAGAAAGAGACAAATTCAAAGTTTTTCGAGACAAATTCAAGGTTCTCCTTAACAAAATCATGGTTAGCCCGACAAATGTAAGTAAGGTTTTCCCAAACAAATCCAAAATTTTTTAAAAATCAGTTTCCTATGAAAATGTAAGGTTTTAAAGGCATAACACATTCATAGTTCTTAGAAACAAAATCAATGTTTTCTAAATATACTCAATGTTTTTTAAAACGGATTCATGGTTTTCCAAGACAAATTTGAAGTTTCCTTAAATGCAAGGTTTTTTAAGACATATTCAAGTTTAAAAAAAATTAAGGTTTGTTGAAACAAATTCAAGGTTTTTCGAAACAAATTCAACGTTTTTCGAGAAAAATTCAATGTTGGCTCAGCAAATTCAACGTTTTCATGATCCATTTCAAGGTTTTCCCAACCATTTCATATCAAGGTTTTTTTAAAAATTCAAAAATTTTAATATAACGGTTTTGTGATATTGGACAAAGAAGCGAGTGGAATAGGGCTGTTTACTCGAGTGTTAATAAAATTAATCTTCCCAGCAAGTCATTTATCTACCTAACAAAACATGTAGAAATTTTTGTTTGTTAACATACAAAATTTGACAGATCGCGTTGTTGGGAAACCTTGAATTTGATTAGGAAATGCTGCATTTGGTCATCAGGAGGAGAAAATACGTTCACGAAAGTATTTCTTGAAGGGAAGAATGCACGGGCTGCATTTCCGACCATAAGTTAATTGCCAAGTTCTTCGTCCAAAGGGCGTGGAATTAGCCGGCAATTGGTCGTGAGCTTTATCTAGGTCATCTTAACCGACGATAGATCGTCGATATCGATAGGACCTTTGAATGCCCTAGACTTCGACCCTTTCTCCCCGGAGATGACGCAAACTCGACGCGTAACCGTTTAAAAGGCGCCTTTTTCCCTTTCTCTCCACTTAAACGGCTCGTACGTAAATGGGGTGTTTAAAAGGCAAATACGAGAGTCATTAATTTGGTCATTTATCGCCTATTGAAATTCAACGGACGAAAGGGTCAAACCGGCCGTTACGAACTTGGGGCCCACGAAGGGCCTCTGAGATAAGCCCGTGTGAAAGCCTGTCTGGACACCTAACACTTGGGAATTTCCAACATTAGAGCGCCGATTGTTAGCTAATCAGCGATATTTGTCAGGCTGACGCTACCGGTGACAGCAACGTTCACAAGTGCCGTGTCATCGTATCACATTTACTCCAGATAAACGCAGATACAGTTGATATTTTTTCTAAATATTACGATGCCCTCGTTCAGTGTTATCTAATCGAAACACGGCGACTCTGCAGCACAATGCGTTGTAAGGTTATCAGCGCTTTTAAACGCGTTAAATAGCTTTTAAAGGGAATAAAGACACGTTTTTATCTCCCATCTTCATGAATGTAGACGTTATATCTTCACATACCGTCGTTAGTGTTGCTGTAAATTCCGCAATCGTGAATCACTGTTGACTTCCTATATTCTGTTGCATCAAATCTTCTCTATTCTGTTAACTATCCCGCAAAGAAGGTACTTACCTACATGAAATTGTCCTCCGTTATGGCCTATATTCCGCTCGGCGTATCTCTCTTGAGTTCGTGAATCAATCGTCTTAATTTTTTTTTTTTTTTTTCATTGGTATTTGTTTTTATTTCAGACAAACCGCACAATGCTTTTTTGGGTCAAGGTAAATATCAGAGGGAAAATATACGTCTCGAGTACCGATTATTGTAGCAATATGTAGCGATATGTCTCCATCAGTCATAGATGAGGGAATTTACGGATTTATTTTTGGAGAACTTTTTATTGTATTTCTGGGGAAACAAAGGATAATAACGACTTTTAAGTAGTCTTATGTATCTCAAATATCAAATTATTGCAAAAAAGCGCCTTCAGTTGAGTTGATTTCGCCTTAGTTTTTCCCTTTAAAACAAGAAGGAGGTGTTCAAACACCACCCAAACAGCAGTGTTGAGAGAATTTTGGCTGATGTCAGGTATGCTGGCTGCCGATTGAGTGCTGTATAAATCAGTTAGCGCTATAGTTATTACATGGGGCAGCATCTGTGGTTGTAGGGGGTGGGTTATAGGATCCCCACTACCTACGTGTTTTACGAGTATGTCGTATTTCTCTCTTCTTTTTGGTTATTTTACACTGAATAATCAACCAACGTTATCGTGCCAAAGGTTTACCTCCTCGATTGTCCCCAAAATTTGACTATAAGCGTTTCAAGATTTCTAGAAAACCGAAATGCCCGTATGTACGCCGTTTTTGATTGTAGAAAATTTTCTAAAAATTTGAAATGTTTATCAGGGGCATATTTCCGGCTCTTGTTGGTCCTTGAAACTTTTCAGCCCGATCGAACCAAATTTGGGCGGGGTGGGGGTCAAAATGTGTATTTCGAAAAATGGATTTTCGAGATTTTTGGCAGACGTGTGAGGTATCATTTTCCATTGAATTTCGAACGCTGAATCCAATGAAGTGGGTCCCAGAACGATTGGCGCCCACTGGAAGAGGTTATGATTTCAAATGGGTATCTACCTACCCAATTTGAATATGTGTTTTCGAGAATTCTGGTACCTATGCGTGTTGGGTATCATTTTCCACTAAATTTTGGTCCCTGAATCGATTGGAATGGGTCCGGGACCCGCCACACCCAATGCTTCCCCCACTTTTCCCATGCCATCCCATCATTTAAATCCCCAATCATTTAAACATTTTTGATATCATTCCGGTTCCAAAGCTTAGCGCTCAATATTGATATTATTTGCGGTTCGGAAATACCTGAAGAAGTAATCTGAATTTGCCTTGATAAATGTCGAACAAGGAAAAGTTATTTGAAAGTTAGTTGAAAGTTACAGATGAACTCAAACTCGGCACATTGCGAGTCGTGATCGTGATGCCATTGTCTTTGAGTAAGCTTGTTATATCAATACTCCTGGTTGTTTCATATTTTTTCGACGTCACCATTGCCAAACTTCTTGCCTTGGAAAAGCAATACAGAATTGAACCCGTCCTAACTGAATTGTTCTTTTGTTGCAGATACATTCCTTTGAGGTCGGGAAGTGACCTCAACACCAAATTCAGTCTCCTTCCCGAGCCGAAATTGAAAAGCAAGAAAAATTCTCGAGCAGCCGGCGACAACGATAAAGACACCACTTTCGGAAATCTTTTAAGAAATGAAATCGTCGGTTCTCGAGAACTTGACGAAAATTCGTCGCCGAGCCTGTTCACGTACGGAACGCCGCCGAGGAAAAACTGGTCGCGAGTCAATATCGAAGCTGTGGCGCCATATTCTTTGTCTCCCGTGTCGACGGCCAGTCAAATTGCCCTGCGGTGCCCAAGAAAACAGACGAGAAGAATATCACGGTGAGTGACGCGCTGCAACGCTGTATTTTTCAGTAAGGTATCCTTTACAGGGTCTGAGGAACTCACCTGTCACAGTAGGAGATTTCTATGCTTAAAACATGGCATCTCTTTTTCAACTGTTTTGAATCATGGTCGTATTTTCCATTGAGTAAGGAATCGACTTCAAATGTTGCTTTACATTCATGAATCTGACTCGTTCGCATATTTGAAACATTTGTCAGCCTGCATCTACCGACCAATCTCTCACTAACTATGCTAAGATTTTCTATAAAATAGTCAACAAAACAATTGAACTAACGACATTTTATCCCCATCCTAATATGGATTCAGGAAGCACTTGAACTCACAAGACGCAATAACAGATTATGATGTCTAAAATAGCAAATGACCCTCATGAATTAGAGGAAGGTAGTTGGCATATTTACAGATCTTACAAAACCATTCGACTCAATTGAAACTTCTAGAATTATACTGAAGCTGGAGAGATTTGTGGTGGTCAGTTAGGCTGTAAAGTGGTTCTCCTCATATCTCTCAAATGGGTAGCAACTGCTTCAATGATGAAACAAGTAAACCAGATTAAATAAACTATCAAGTTCCCCTAGGGTCAGTGCTCGGTCCTCTATTGTTCGTGGTACATATATAGACAACATATTTATGGAGTAAAGAAGTCCGTAACCCGGTTACCGGTGAGAACTGATAGGCGTGAGGTGGACAAAATCACTTGTCTTCATGTAACCGAGACAAATGCAAGGTATTCCTAAACAAATTCTAGGTTTTCCTAAACAAATCATCAAAGTTTTAGTAGCAAATTCAAGCTTTTTGTAAACAAATTCAAGGTTTTTCAAGACAAATACAATGTTTTCTTGAACAAATTGAAGGTTTTTCGAGACAAATTCGATACTTTTCTAAACAAAGTCAAGGTTTTCCTGAACAAATCAATGTTTTAGTAGCAAATTCAAGCTTTCCCTGAACAAATTCAAGGTTTTTCAAGACAAGTACAAGGTTTTCTTGAACAAATTAGAGGTTTTTCGAGACAAATTTGATACTTTTCTAAACAAAGTAAAGTTTTCCTAAACAAATCAATGTTTTAGTAGCAATTCGAGCTTTCCCTAAACAAATCAAAGTTGTAATAGCAAATTCAAGCTTTCCCTGAACAAATTCAAGATTTTTCTAAACAAATCAATGTTTTCGTAGCAAATTCAAGCTTTCCCTGAACAAATTCTAGGTTTTTCTAAACAAATCAATGTTGTAGTAGCAAATTAAGGCTTTTCCTAAACAAATTCAAGGTTTTTCGAAACAAATTTGATACTTTTCTAAACATATCCAAGGTTTTCTCATTCAATATTTTCCAATGTAAGGTTATGTGATATATTTGAATTTCGGATATGTAATGGGAGCGAGTGTAATGGGACTGTTGACATTATCAGTCCTCTGCCCAACAAAGTATCTACCTAAAAGTATAAGCAGGAACTTTTTCATTTGTTTTGGTAACATGGAAAATACTGACAGATCACATTTTTGGAAGATCTTGTATTTGACTTGATCTAAATTTGAATAAATGATAGATTTTTGGGGGGAAACGTCGGTAACTTGGCTGCTTTCGCTGATATGGCTGTAATTATAAATGAAAGAAAATGGAAAACTAAGAAATGTGTTCAGATGGTTTCCCCAAAATTGGCTTACGGTTCTCTTCAAATGTAGTTGGCCTGCTCTATAAGTTGCTAGCGCATTTTAGGCACTGAAATGTCACGGTGGAACCTGTGTATGCAGAAATTATTGAAATAGCACCTCGTTTTGGAGAAGCTTTGCTCAAAATTTTGAAGCTTTTGGTCGAATGTGAAATTGCGTAAGGGCACAAGAGGCCATAAAAGGAAGAGATGAATAAACCTAAATATTCGTCGCAGTACAAAACGTTGACCCATTTCTCGGTGTTTCAGAATCCCTTTCAAAGTTCTGGACGCTCCAGAGCTTCAAGACGACTTCTACCTCAACCTCGTGGATTGGTCGTCCCAAAACGTGCTCAGCGTCGGGCTCGCCAGCTGCGTCTACCTGTGGTCTGCGTCGACGAGCCAAGTCACTCGGTTATGCGACCTGGCGTCTGAAAACAACTCCGTCACATCCGTCGCTTGGAACGATCGAGGGAACCTCATCGCCGTCGGAACACACCACGGGTACGACATGCCAGCTCCGAGGCCGTATTGGGCCGCCGAACTCTTTAGAGTTTGATAGTCTAATTATTTTTTGAAAATTTACATACAAAAGAAAAGAAGGGAAGAACCCCTCTCAGGAGGAGCCATCGTGTCGTAATTTCAACTCGATTTCGACACTTCTTTCTTACGAGCGCCCCTTGGGAAGGGTTCGCTGTACTTATGACAAAATCTTCTGCTCCCATCTTCCTTCAACCATCGAGGGGTCATTTGAATTGAGCTGAATCTTGTAAATCACGCATTGGTGGCATTGGAGAAACAAACTTACCTTACATACAAGCAAAACTGAACTCACCTTGTCGATTAGGGACAAATTGTCAATTCAGACAAGCTGAAACTAACGAGTTCAGGGGTGAATTTCCATGCTTGAATCATTGTTGACCTCAGGGTAAATTTTTCCAAGATTTCGTGCCCATCGTGACATGACACCAAATTACTCTTTGGGTCGACGTACATCATTCATGTACTTACTACTGGCACTCAAATTTGTTAATGCACTGCCGCCGAACATTTATTTTAGCTCTCATAACTCAACTATATACTTCCCTTTGCTCCAAAAATCTGTAATATTTTACTACATATGCATTGAATATCTCACGATCAGACTATTCATGTCTGGCAGAAATGTTAAGTTGAATTACATAACTTTGAGGGTTTCTGTTAGGCAATGTTACTGCATTAGAGAGAGAGTCATCCTTACCAAACATATCTGGTGCATTCATGGCTTTCGACGTAAGCTCGTCATTGTCAAGTTCTTGGCAAGCGCTCGTCCACTGATATGTGTTAGGTAAGGCTCTCTAATGTAGTGAATTATTTGGGGTGAACCGTAATGGTGCACGTACACCCGAAAATTTCAGTCTGAAGTCCTAATAATGAGCCTGAAACGTTAGCAAAAACAAAAAAAATTGCCATGTGGTTTATTATTATTATAGAGCAATAGTATGGAGAAAGCAGTTTGTCCAGAACTCAGTCGATTCAGCGTCCAAAAGTTGGTGGAAAATGATACCACACACGCCTAGGTACCCAAAAATAGAGTTTCAAAAGTCTTTATTTCATTTATATCGTCCCCAAATTTCGGTTCATTGGGTTTTGAGGAACAACTTGAGCTCGTAAGAGGTTCCTGACCAGAATTTCACATTTTAAAGACAATTTTCTACACTAAAAACAGCGTACAGAGGGCGGACGTTTCGGCTTTGGTTGGTTATTCCTTGAATAATCAACCTATGTTTTCATGCAAATGGTCAACCACTCCGATTCGGCTCAAAATTTTTTTCTGGACGTTTCATGGTGTCTAGATCAAAAAACGTCAATGTCCGTCCGCCGTCCACGCCGTTTTTGGTAGTAGAAAATTTTCTAAAAATCTGAAATTTGGGTCAGGGGTCCGTTCTTGGCTCAGGTTGGTCCTCGAAATGTTTCAGAACGATCAGAGCAAATTTGGGTTGGGTAGGGGTCAAAATGTGTACTTCGAAAAATGTATTTTCAAGATTTTTGGCGATCTAGACGTGGGGTAAAATTTTCCACTAAATTTTGGACGCTGAATCCTATGAATCGGTTTCAGAACGATTGGCTCTCACCGGAAGAGCTTATGGGTCAAAATGGGTACCTATTTAGCCATTTCGAATGTTTTTTTTTGAGATTTCTGGCACCTAGGCGTGTGGGGTATCATTTCCACTAAATTTTGGACCCTGAATCGATTGAAATGGGTCCGAGACCCGCCACACCCACTGTTTCCCCATGTTGAGTCTCCATGCGGCGGAGAGGGGGGTGGGACTTCTGCGTGTGGGGTGTCTTTTTCGACTAAAGTTTGGACGCTGAATCGGTTATAATGAGTCTTGGTCTGTTTTCCCATTGCTCTAGGAAATGATAGACTCGCGTTGAAGATTATGCTGTCATTTTACAAGCCAATTCAATTTTCTTATTTTGCTACACCTTTACCGCCATTCGCTTACTCACTTGCTGTCAACGCCCACCACTCCATACGTCTTTTTTCTATATTATGTGTTCCTCAACGTCGCATTTTTCGTTCGCAGTGACGTCGAAATTTGGGACGCCGGTTCTCTCAAACAAATACGAAACTTCAGCGGTCATTCGGCTCGCGTGGGCACCCTCGCTTGGAACGGTGACGTCATCTCTTCGGGCTCCAGGGACAAAACGATCCTCCAAAGAGACATGCGCGTTCCTTCGACCGAGTTTGAACGTCGACTTGTCGGCCACCGTCAAGAAGTCTGCGGCTTGAAATGGTAAGTTCGCCGTTTAAATGACGGCATGCTTGAGTTAGCGTCACAAACACAATAAGAATTCTTAGCATCTTGTTCGCTGTTAACTATAATTAAAGTTTTGGGCAGTCGTGATGAACAACTTTTTCTCATTTTGGCACTCGTTTTGCATATGTTGCGCTAAATAAGCGCTGTATCAGCGCTCGTATGTAGACTCCGAAGTTGCATTATTAGTAGAAATTCTTATTTGAAATGAGAAAACTGGTGTCTATTGAGCATAATAGAGGTTTCCTATTTCACAATTTTAGGTAATACCGTGAAGAGGAGGGTAGGGGGAATGGGCCATGACGTCCCCTGTTTAATAGGGAGTTGTTCCCTGGTCAGGTAGGCTGCTTCCTTTCGCATTGATGCCAAGGTCGGGCACTTCGCCATGACACTCAAGGGATTAAATTCCTCCCCGCCCATACACAGAGCAGATTTGTATCCCTCTCCTACCTCATGGTTCATAATTTAGGTGCAGCAGCTCTGGCCTGCTCTTGAAAATCCTGATGATTTCGTCCAATGAGAATGTCTGGTTCGTGTATGAGGGAGGTTGCAATCTCATGGGTTAGCTCCTTCTATATGAGGGGTTGTATTCACCGGCCTTTGTCCGCAAAAAAAATACATTCTTTCTTTGAGGAGCCCCTAGTCTCTCCAAAACTGTCCCAATTCGCGCTTTCAGCGATCAGGGTTAAAAACAGGGGATGAAAACATAGCTTACGTGCTACCCATATCCTTTCCTATTGATACTCTCAGCACCACAAACCTACAAGTATTTTTGGATTTTCAAAGTTTTGGGCAGTCGTGATGAACAACTTTTCCTCATTTTGGCACTCGTTTTGCGTATATTGCGCTAAATAAGCGCTGTATCAGCGATTTTTGAAGTTTGTCAGATTCCTTCCACCCCCACATTTGACTGTCATAACACACTATGGAGACAATCGCAATTGTAAACCTTCAGCCTACTCGAAAGTGGGGCTTAGTCATCACGAAAAAGTGAATTCTAGACTCTGCTGATGGAGAAATGGAAGTCTAATGGGGGATTGTAGTGAATGTTCAGAGCCAAGAATTTATAATTTTTTACAACATCCATACGTTCTTTCCCCCAAAACCATTTTTCATTTTTCGCGTTTACCCATTGACGCCTGAAAATCAGGATTGTTGAGGAGTAATCATTGACGAACCTAGTTCGCAATCAATAGCCGTTCGATCGCGTTTAACGAGGATTTGTGGACAGGAATGTGCTCAGCGAGTCGTCCTTGATTACAAATTAGCACTTTAATACACCTTAAGATGATTTTATTATTCTCACTGGTCGTGGAGCATTCCATTAGGATTAAGGATGTTCACATTCCTAACAACCGTGTCTCAAACGTGATAAATACATTCCAGTGTATCCGGTTCGATATCTTATTTTTAGCACCTACCTTATTGTTTTTCATTCCTATTTATATGACTTGTTGAACCCGTTGGGCGAAAAAATACGTCTTTCGATTCGATTATGTGTTTCGATTTCGGTTTTCGATGTCCAGCGACTTTGCCAATGTCCTTTTTTTTGTTCATCGAATTCGAATGTACGAGTACGTAGGTATCAATGAGCACAACGACCAGATGGATAATTAATATGAAATATTTTAAATTAGATATTCGGGTCTAATAGAAAATTGATCAAAATATATTTCTTTTCTGTAGTATTTGACGCTAACAAAGAAAGCACTGCTGCAAGTGATTCCACTATTGTTTATCATTTTAGGCCTAAATCTTGCAGGAAACTGCATTCATGAGGTCTCTATGTTGTACCCTCCCTTATCGGATAAGCGAAAAGGAAGACACGAAATGTTGAATGTACCCATATCCGCCTCCAGTCTTTGACAATTGGACAATAACCCATCCGAATAAATTCGTTGAAAATCTAGTAAAAGTGTCCAATATTCTAGAGGACAATGTCCAAAATTCATTTTCAACCTTTTATCCCAGTTACGTACCTTTTATCCCCATACCTTCATACTCAGTCAGCCGGTCGGTATAAGTGGCCAAGTTTTCATTTCCACTCTGATCAAAGCCTCTATTGGTGACCCTCCATCCTGCCAAACCGAATTGATTGATTGATTGACCTTTTTTCCCCTCCAGGTCTCCAGACAACCAGTCGTTGGCGTCTGGCGGTAACGACAACAAGTTGCACATTTGGAATATGCACTCGACCAACCCTGTGAGCACATTTGACGAGCACTTGGCGGCCGTGAAGGCGATCGCGTGGTCGCCACATCACCACGGACTCCTCGCCTCAGGCGGAGGAACTGCCGACAGGTCTATAAGATTCTGGAACACTCTCACTGGGCAAGCGATCCAAGTGGTTGACACAGGTTAGTTTCGAATATAGTCTTACCTAATATAAGGGAGTTCTCGCAGCCAATGGGTTACTTCAACCTAGAGAAGCCTAAAGTGGGCCTCAACTGATGCCAGCAAGGAGGTACCTGTACTCAGATTGAATTTAGCTCTGAATCAAAATTAACGCATTGTTTACATGTTGGCTACTGTGTCGACGAGAAATGTCAGTTCAGTTACATTTAAGGAAGATTAGGCATTAAAGAACGACACTGGATGGATGTCAACGGGCAATGCTCAGGAGGCCAGTTCAGAGTCCCTGTTACTAGTCATCTAAGGGTCACTGGCAACCCGTCATTTTTTGGGAGGTTTAAGAGCACCCTTTAGTGGCTTGCAACAACTCTCTACACTCAGCATACGTCTTACCTTACATTCTTAGCGTCTGATCCTACCTAACCCACTGTACCTAGTATGTGAGGTTAGACGGATGCTCTCGCTAATATACTTACGTATTTAGTTATGAATTGAGCAAAGCATACTCGCCTACCGTTTTCCAGTCAATTCGCCGTGTCTTCAAAACGAAGAACTAACTTTAAATTTAGTCCCCTCCCCACATATACGAGAGGAGTTGCGATTCCAGTTTTTGATTTGTTTGATAGGCCCTACCCCTCAAAAATACTCTCTCAGGTAGCGAAAATTGTGCTATGCAACCGTACTCCTACCAGCTGGCTCGCATTTCCTGCGAATTCCTGAAAATTCAAACGAAATTTTATGACTACTGCGAACATCATGCTTGTAACGACAACATACGTAGACTTATGGGGAATTATGGGCCGACTCGAGATGGTTAGATAGTGAGAAATTCAACGATGACATATTTGGCTGTTGCCTCCTTCAATTATTGTGGAAATTCATGTCGCGTCAATCCCGAAAATTTGAATAAAAACTCATCAAAATAATTGATGAAATTATCGCTGTATGGAGAAGTTTGGAATATGCGGTACCTCTTGCTTAAAAGGTCTTGAAAAGTATTGATTTTAGAGCGCAATCTTTTTCCAAAAGTTGTAAAAATGTGTTCGTTACCTTGCAGACTTGATAGCTTAATTATTGAATGAATATAAAATTGGGCTAATAGTAGAGATGACCTAAACTCCTTTATATCCCCGTATTCCACTGAGAACCACGGTCGCAGAATTATCTGAAAATGTCGTAGAGGTGGCCACTGTTGCTGTTGCTTGAAGTTAGTGTTGTACATTTTGCGTGATATTCATTCGTTTTTTGTCGTCTACAGGTTCCCAAGTGTGCAACCTCGCCTGGTCCAAGCACTCGAGTGAACTGGTCTCCACGCACGGCTACTCCCAGAACCAAATCCTCCTTTGGAAATACCCGTCGTTGACTCAAGTCTCCAAACTAACCGGCCATTCCTTCAGAGTTCTCTACTTGGCCGTTTCACCTTGTGGCGAATCCATCGTCACTGGCGCCGGCGACGAGACGCTTCGCTTCTGGAACGTCTTTTCCAAACCTAACTACCCGGCGAGACAGCCCGTCTCGCCTTTGTCGCTCTTCCAAAACATAAGATAAGCAAATAAGCTCGAGAAAAATACGTCGAGTTGCGGTGGGTTGGATCTTGGACGATACACGTGGACACAGGGGGATAGTCATGTTAACGGGGGTGCCATTTATCAGTCGCCTTTGTTGTGACAGCCAAATTGGAGCACACTTCTCCACATGGCCTCAACACTTTTGCAAACATTTTCTGAACGCTACGAGGTTTCATATCTTTTTACACTATACATTTTTCTAACGTGTGTCGCCCTTATCCACCCTTTATCGCGTCAAGAAGCCAATCCCAGTCCTAACATATAACGAGGAAAATATTAACTATAACATGAAGTAACAAAGATTCGTTTTTATTTTTATATTTTGTATTGATTGATATCACAATTTGATGAATTCTACTATTACCTTTATGTAGGTTATTGTATTCACTTTGTACAGAAATTTATCGTAGTTGATTCGTAGTTACTTTTACATAAGAAATACACCCCCGAATTCTTGAATTTATGAATTTATTCATTTATAGTTTTGTTCTTTTCTTGAATCGCTGACGATTTTTCCGCGTTTTGTGCGATTTCGTTTCATCAAATACCGTTTTTTGATTTGAGGGGTGTTTGATCAAAATCTGTTTCCCTCACCGATTTTGTTGTGCAATTTTGGAAGACATGGATTTTCCCCGCTTTATCCGATGGATTTTATTTTCCGAAAAATAAATTAATTATTGTGTTGATGAACAGCGTGTTTATTGTATCGTTTGCGCCCTGTAAGTGAAACTACCAATCTGCAAATTCGCTGTAATTTAGAATTTAAGTTTCTTTGTGACTAGGTTTTCCTATTCTGGGTGATCTCGGCGTCATGTTAGGAGGCCAAACACCTAAAAAACTGGAAGAAATTTGATATCTTGATTTGGTACTTGGTTGCTCTGTCTCAAGTCTATACAGAACTATACGGGTTATTCACGGAAGTACACTGATATGACGGTTTGAATGTTGGTTGAAGTCTGAAGGATTTATACAAGTTTAAACCAACATCGGAACACCTTTTGGCAGGTTTAAGGGGATTCCTTACAGTTCGACAATGAGAGAAGAAAGTTTGTTCTAATGAAAATAAATTACGATTTAATTTACCTATATAATGAAGCAGTGCCTGAATAGAAGAGGGTTGAGTTGCTCCAAGATGAAAAATACTAATAATAATATGTGTGATTGGGTAGTTGTAAGAAATTAGCGAAAACGCTATCAAAAACAACCTCTCATCAAATAATCTAAACAACATAATATATAAACTCATCCATGTTTTCTGCATTTACTGGTCCCAAGACCAAGAAAAGACTAACTTTTAGGTGGCGCGGGTGATTTCATTCGGATCTTTCATATGTGGGGGCAAAGAATTATTAACTATGTAGATGTATTGAATATTGATGGACTTCTACTTTTCAAGGTCAAATTAATTCTAGAATTTACAATGTTCTGGAGGAATTGGAATCTAGTTGAATGTGTGAGTGTACGGTGAATTGACTTTGGACGGATTCCCGGTTGTAGAACGAACGCATTCAATGAAGAGCTGACGAATTGTGAAAAACTTCTCTCCTGGAGCATCAGATTGCTGGGGTACCTCCTTGGCCTTTCTGGCATCACCTTGAGAATGGTTTTTTGCCACAAATAACAAATAATTAATTTTTTCATGTGGCTACAAAAGGTCCCACCCCACACTAATGATCCACATTGCAGCAGGGACTGCACTAATGAAGGGTATAAAAGTTTCATTCTTCCGCCTAATAAAATGTGACTTGACATGGTAAAATAAGAACATTAATTTTCACAAAGTTATGAAGCCGGTTCCAGACCACTTTTTCAAGCGGGATGCCGATACTTGGTACTCTGGAGCGCAAGAATAAATCCGAGATTTCCATATTGCGGCACGTCATCATCTACAATGAGCATGTACTTAGTTTCGTTTATGTCATCAGATATAGGAAATTTCCTAGTAACGACTGCGTCCTGCTTCTCACTCAGCACAACCCTCCACTTGTGGCTGGGAGGGGAGTGTTATGAGGAAGGACTTTGGCCCCTGTTGTAAAGAACCCCCTCCCCCGGTTCCAGGCAGGCATTGAGAGGGGGGAGCACTGAGGTGCCTCCCCACGTTACAACTCCAAGCTGGATCAAGAGAGAAAGACAAAAATTAAATAATTCACGAAATCAATGAGTTGTGAAAACAAATTTCAATGAAGTGGACATCCAGCTGCTGCGGATGGTAACGTATAAAACGTATTCTTGACGTAATTGGAACAGTCATTGTGGGTTGGAGGCCACACTTTGCCTTGAGTAATACCTTGAAATGTACTATGAGTACTATGATTAACGTAAGCAAGCAAGGATTTTCGTCCGACTACCTGTGTCAGGTGTCGCAGACGTCGTCAGCCGTCCTCCAAGGAGGGTCGTAAATTGATCTGACGATTTCACTCATGGCTACTTATTGTCTCACCCCCTTGTAAAGAGGACGAATATTATGGTCAAGTCTAACAATTGAGTAGCTCCATCCAGGATCCAAACCCCGGTCACTTGGATTACCAAACCAATCCTTCATCTATACCATTAGATCACAACCTCCTCTTGTCGGATCAGTTCTTCGAAGCGGAGTAATCCAAAAAGAGGCATCCGAGAGGATTTTGAACCGACATGAACAAAATGTCTCCAACACAAAACCAAAGTGCTCCCCAACTTGTCCGGTAATGTCCCGTCGTCATAGGGAGACACCCCGATTGTTTAAATGTATTTGTCAATAGTTCAACTTGATATGTCAATACTACAATATTTTAGAAAGATTTATTACAGTCTCTACTCGGTCCCTGCTGCTGATTGAAGGGTCCGCGCAGGCCCCAGGTTCCCTCTTTTAACCCCTTCACTTCCTCGCAGCCTTGAAGTGACGTGTGCATGTGAGTGAACTTCACTGTCAGCTACCCCCTCATAAACCCTTCGAAAGCCTCTCTTCCTTCTTCGAACTCTCTGAATACGAATGCAGTCGTACGGCAGCTGAATCAACATCTCTCAGACCTAATAAAATGGCCAATCCTTGGACAGCTTGGCATCATTTTAGGCGCACAGCAGATCTTTCTGCAGATTCACCTCACAAAAGTTGAACCGAGGATTAGTAGAAAGAAATCAATGTCATTCTATCCAATTTATTACATCGAAATCAACTTACGGCTAATAGGAATAAAAAAAAAGTTCCTCATTATATCAAACAATACCCTACTCCTTCATTTTTTTCTTCTCTCCGACGATAAATGAAACTCTGATTTATAATAAATAACAAAGAAACAAAACCATACTTAACTAACAGTAGCCCAGGCCTAATGAAATCAGAATGTCATTGAATTGTTATCCACTATGTCTTTCATTAAATATCAACAAACAACGCGTTTGAGGAGTAAAGTAAAAAGCTGCCATTCGACTTCACATTAACATTTAACGTGGCGATGTGATATCTACGAGGAAAAAAACTCCATAATACCACTCGTGTCGTCGGTTACCACTTTGAATAAGATTCTGTTTTGTTTAGTTTCGAAATATTAATTGTGATCAGCGGTTTTTGCCCGAAGGAGCTGTGGTTTGCCTAGGGGATACAACTTTGACTAGATTTTCGTGAGAAGATTGGATTGTAACGCTTGTGGAGTGTGTTTGGTTGATGATTAAGGCATGGGTTGACGAAGAAACCAATTCCTGGCTTATGACAAGCAACGCGTGTGACGATGTTGCTAAAGTTAACCTTTTGTTGGGAATCAGACCAAAATTGTAATACGCTGGTTTTAGAGAGGGCTTCACCAATTCCATCTCAGTGCATGCATTTGTGCCAACTTCGCAATAACAGCCTTTTCAGAGCCGATCTTTCGTTGAAGTAGATTTGGTGCGTCCTCAAACCCACCCCCTACTTTAAAGTTCTTGAAGATGTTTTCTTGGTGTTTACCTATGTCTTCCTTACAATGGAAGGGATAAAATTTTCATTCAAGCAACATATTCCTAATAATAAGCTGGCCATAATTTTATGGGGCCAAACCATGACACCGGAGGGTCTGACGGGTATGGAATATCACCCTGGGAAAGAAAATGTTGACATTCCACTCTAAAATTAATAGTTTTTTAAGCCTCTTAACGCTATTTTGACATTAATATACACAGGGGTTGCGGGCCCTTAACGAGAAAATTCAGCTTTAAAATGTATAGGTTTTAGATCTTCTTAATCCAATTTTCATAAAAGCTTAGGGGGCTTGGGGCCGGTCAGAAGGGGGGGGGGGTCTAGTGAAGTCCGAAAGCAAACGACGCTAACTACAGCCTACCTAATACCAGTCTTTGATCTTTAATTCATAATTGTCCACTTATAAGCCACCTAAAAATAAATAAATGTCCAAATTTAGTACTTTTGAATGAGTTTTAGACGGAGAAATAATCATTTTTGTTTACATACTCATACACTTTTCAATACCGTTGTGCAATTTTTAAGCTTTTATAAGATACGATGAAACTGTTGATAATTTATTATTATAATTATAATTTATTTATATTTTTAATATAGTTTTATTATATAATTTATTACTATGATTTGTACAAATATTCACTTCCAGTATTAAACATTGAAACCAGGACATTACAGAATATTTTCGGAAACCGACGGGACGTTCAAACATGTCTGAAAGGGGACTGTCCCAGCCAAAACGGGACATATGGCCAGCCTACACGTTAAGGACTTTCGAAGGACGTCAAAAGATTAAAGTACAACATGTTCATATTGTGTGCAAAGCCTAACGGACGTTTTTGGAACTACAGAGACGTGTAATCGTCGAAAATTGTCTTCAAGCATGCTCTTTCTTTTCATTTTGTAAATGGCTCTTCAGTTTTCTCAACATTGTCAAAACTTCTAATCATTTCTGGAGGAAAGTGTCAACGAAGATTCAGATTTTTCAGGACAGATTGGAGAAGCAGCATCAATACTTGGCACATTCCATCAATTCCTCAGTGTTGCCATTAAGTGGTTTTGTTGGAGTAAATTATACCTTTTTCTTCCAGCTTTTCATAAAAGGAGAACCAATCATGAGTATAACCTAAACCTTTCTTGAGAAAATCAAGCATTTAGTATCATTTGATCCTCTAGCATCAGCAAACTGTAGGTACATATTTCCCATACATAAAGTTTTAGACGTCATTCGGTTTCGTAGGTTTCTCCGACGCCAATGATTCAAATCAGACTTGCCAGCCTGCGCGCTTTATCTTCCAATGGCGATCGGCTCGTCGGCCATGGCCATTTCTTCCGTCAGAGCTTTGTGTCCTTTGCGTTTTTTCGAGTATTTGACGAAAGTGACGGAGGCGATGGCGTTTCCAGCGAAGACGAACCACCCCAAGTAGTACGAGTAGCTGAAGTAGTACACGGCAGTTTTGGGGTGCACAAAAGGCAAATGTTTCTTTTCATATTCGATCGAGCTGGTGACGACTTCGATGACAACCAGGACCGACGCGCCTGCAACCATTCAGAAAAACGTTATTACACGTGCAGTTTCAATTGTCTGTGTCATGATTCAACGAGAGGAAGTGACGTCATAAGGAGCGGTGTGAATAAAAAGTAAAGTGTATCAAGTATTTAAACTCCTAGTAAACCGATGTGAATCAAACGAAGAGTTTACTTGTGACCGTATACTTCATTCCCGGCTCAAGTTGGGTAGGGGTCAAAATGTGTATTTCGAAAAATGGATTTTCGAGATTTTTGGCGATCTAGGCGTGTGGGGTATTATTTTCCACTAAATTGTAGACGGTAAATCCAATGAGACGGGTTCCGGAACGATTGGCACCCATCGGAAGAGGTTATGGGTCAAAATGGGTACCCACCTACTCATTTTGAATGTGTTTTCGAGATTTTTCGTACCTAGGCGTGTGGGGTATCATTTTCCACTAAATTTTGGGCGCTGAATCCAATCAAATTGGTCCCGGACCGATTGTCGCCCTCTGGATGAGGTTATGGGTCAAAATGGGTATTTATCTACACATTTACGAATATGTTTTTGAGATTTCTTGTACCTAGGCGTGTGGGGTATCATTTTCCACTAAATGTTAGACGCTGAATCGATTGGTATGGGACCGGGACCCACCACACCCACTGTTTCCCCCATTTTCCCCAAGTTGAAGAAATGAGTCTCCATGCGCCTAGTACGAGGAATAATTAACACCAATTTGGAGCGTTTTTTCTTATGGTTGTAGGTACTTCAGTCGTTGTTCAATCGAACGAGTCTGTTCAATGTCTTTTAACTTTTTACACTTTGATTCCTGATAGGTAATTCCAAAGTAAATCTTTGCCAGTCAGGGAGCTTTCTTCGCTCCTTCGGACCCACCAAAAATCACGTAGCGTCTTTTATAATTACTTCTTCGCAAACTCCTCTCCAACAGTGGGAACTTCGATACTTGAACGACGAAGCCCTTAGTGACTTGGCAGAGGATCTTTTGGCCCTTAGGAACTTCGTCGTGGGACGTGGCGCGGTGGTCCGTCCTTATGAGTTTCCAAGTCACGATCGAATTAAAGCGGCTCCAATATTAGAGCGCCTCCGTCCTCTTAATGGACTATCGTTCCTTGAGCACACACCAACGTTATTGACCAGTAGTGCATTCTAGCCATGCATTTTGGCAACCATTAGACCTTATAACTTCTCCTCTTCAAGTGAGAAAACTCGGCGCCTCGGCGGGGGGCTCCGCCCCCCTGCGCCCCCTGGATGTTATTACTTTGAACCTGACGGCTAAAAGTAAAATACATGGAATCATGTTTTAGCTCCTCGCTCTCATTGTATTATAGAAATGATCACCACGAACTCTTTATATGTTCCCTAGCAACGACCACGTGTTCATTTCACTTTTTCAAATCACTTTTTGCAGGAGGATCCATCGCTAAAACATGATTCCATGTTAAAACCATTTTTTTTTATTATCTGGGGGCCATAGGCTTGGATTTTCTATAAAAATGTGAACAACTTTCAATTTAGACAATATTCACTGGTTTCAAGCCTTCTTTCCGTTATTGGTACTAATACCTGCCGCTCCTACAACTGGAGTAGGTAAAGCGCAACTTTTGGCTACCACACCTTCAATTCTTATCAGTCTAGTGTGCTTAGTATCTCACATTATTCATAGGAGAGTCTGAAGCACGGAGCAGAGTCTCAGTGCTCTCTCGCGTATCAACATCGAACTACAACTCTCGGCGCAGTCTTGCAATCTCTTTCATATTAATGATAATAATTGTGACAACAGCAACTTTCTTGTTTTGTTTCCTACATTCTCTTACAGCAAATGATGTTAATTGGTACCAGTTAGATGCGATTCTCTTCAGTTACCTACTCGTACATAGTCATAATGTAATTGATTAAATTGGATGAAAAATAATGAAATAATATATCAGTTAAGGGTGATGTAATATATACTTTTCCTGCTAATAATCCCTCGTATTTTTCTTTTATCAAGAATAAAAATATCGCAAAAAAATCGCAATGTTATCGATTTTCCCCATGTTCGGTATTTTCAGCAATTTAGGCTTGTGGCGTATCGTCTTCAACTAATTTTTGGACACTAAATCAATTGGAATGAGTCTCCAAGCTCCTGGTTCAATGATTTTGAACTTACATCCATATTTATTATAATGCGTTTCGTATAATTGGACTTCTTTGTTTCTTCTGCCAAGCCCTAGGTATAACAATTGCATACAATGTGGGTGATATGATGAATTTCAGGGTTTTTTTTCCTGCACTCGGCGAATTTTCGACATTTTGGAGTGAGCCAAGTAGCCACATTTTCTTCGAACATTCACTCATACCTAAATTTGGACGCTTTTCTAGGCATTTTCTACTGCATAGAATGCAATATTATAAATAATTGTGACAGTAGAGTAGAAATAGCTTCACAAGTAATTTGCTTATTATGTAGCAAGGGAAGTCGGTACTTGAATGGAAATAGCCCCTTTATCCGACAGGTTTTATTTAAAATCAAGATGGACGCTAGAATTTGTAGTTCGTTGCAAATACGCATGAATGCGCTGTAAACTGTTAACTGCTTTGTGTTTCAGACTCTCCTTATGTTACTTGTTCCCCTCTTCCCAATAATTCTTGTCAATACTCGATACAATGTCCTCAATTCAATCGGACTCGAAGTTTCTGATCACTACAAGGGACTAAAACGTTTCTACTGATGCGATACTCACATGAGAGGAAGTGCACGCCTGCGGCCACACGTTTGAACATGTAACGCGGATTTCGGAAAGTGTAGATGGAAAACATGAATCCCATCAACATGAGCATCACGCTGACTAGGCTGAAGAACATTTCAGTCCTTGTGAAGTCTGCAAATAATCACAAATTGTTTAGTAAAATATTAAATTACAAATTGTAAGGTAAGTGAAAATCGGCATATTTAATAGGATATCGTCCTTCAATTCCAGCCTAAAATTACCCATCTTTTTACGTCAATCAGATGCGGAGGAAGGCTGCTACCCATTACTTGCCTGTTATAATCATGTTGTGCATTTTTTTTTTTGTTCTTCGATGTCTGCAGTTTATATGTAACACTTAACCTAGGGTATGTAGGGTATTATGGTATGTGTACCTTAAATATGAAACATTGTTTGCCTTGAAATTTACGGTGATTTTAACTGATTTACGGGCTCAAAATGACAAAATTCATACTCAAACGCGATTTATCGAATAATGAACCAAATCAGGAATCGGTTTTCTAAAATATGTAAAACAGATGTATGTTACACATCCGGTGATGACTGAGGGCGGGTTTTCTACCCAAAGCTAAAGTTCAATCGTTCAATTACGACTCAATACA